>VYXH01005788.1:0-57179 GCA_013397275.1 Burhinus bistriatus | reverse complement strand
AAAAAAAAAAAAAAAGCAATCAACTTTGTGTGAAAGAGTGTAAGAATAATAAATGGAGCCTTTAGTCTTTTCTGTTAAAGCTGTCGCAAACAAAGTGTGCTCCTTCGTCAAACCACCTGCCATCAAGACAAAAAGTGACATCTCTGAATGAGAGCTCAGTTGGAGTTTATTAGCCAATAACAGCTAAAATGAGGCTGAGGAATACAAATCTAACTGAGCTTTCTTCCTCTTAATTTACTTTGTCAGAAGACAATCAAAGTGAGAAAAAGGAGGTGCACAGCTTTCAACCAGCCTTGCTCTCCTGAAGACACCAACATGACCTGCGGGTGGGGACCTGTGTGCAGAAGCCATCCTTTGCTAACCCAGGAGATGTCATCCCTACTTCAAGCCAGCTTTGAGGGAAACCCACCAACAAAACAACAGGCAAAATCTGTTTTTTCAGAGAAACACATTACCCCCAACATGAAGATAACTGTTGGGATTCTTCCAAGACAAAAATTTGACATGTAATCAAAGGTTACTAATTATAATGTTTCTTAACATTAGGAAATTTCTTTTTAAGCAAATCTTGACTCAAAATATTTTTTTTCCCCCCAAATCGGTAATTTTTTGTTCACTAAAGAACAGAACGGGTAAGCAGAGGGTAAGCTCATCTTATCAAAGTTTCCAAGTCAAATAATATTATTAATTGCCCATGTGCTGCAGAAACTGGCATGGGGTGGGGACGGTGCCATCAAACAGTGCAGAATTACTGTTTTCTTTGTGGCAATCTAGTTGCTCAGAGATGGCGCAAGGTGCTGCATACTTTGAAACACTATCACATATGCCGTTATTTAATTCCTCTCCTCCCAGGGGAGGTAGATTTCCTTATGCAATATTTAGACCACCACCCCCAGTCAGCAATACCCTATCCTGTTTGTTTCTGCAACATGTTCCACTTTGGTTCAATTTATTTTAGGTCTGGTTGCCTGGTTTCAATAATCCTAAAGCTAACACAAGTGTCATGAGATATTGATGGAGAGAGGGACTTTAATCAAATCGCTGTGAATTTTTTGGTCCCTTTACCAATGTAACGTCCCACTTAGATGTCTCGTTTGTTTGCAGAAAGTACAACCGTAGACAAACCACAGTCTCTATCAGAGGTCAAGAAAGACATGTGCTCGTCCTTCCCTTCAGGATAAACACCCTGGAATCCAGAATGACCTATACAAAACAGGTCCTAAATAAGCATATAATGATAAAACAAAATGAGACAGTAACAGTGCATCCAGCAGACGTCCCTGCTGCTGACAAACAGTTGTCACCTTGGCTCAAATGTGATGTCTTCAGTTGGATGCTCAAAAAAAGGGACAGCCCACCTTAAAAGAAAAGACTGACTACTTTAGCTTGTTGAGCTACCAAAGAAAGAGTCAAGCAGGGATACGATTTCTGCCTACAAATCTGTGCAGGAGATGTGTACCAAAAGGAATTCCCTCTGCTGTCTAAGAACAAACTATAACCAATTCATTGGAAATCACCTTCAGATGTAAATGGCAAGGTTTCCGCTCATCATAGAAGGTCCTGGAATATTCTGGCAATAATGGTAACAGGCACAAAAGAGATGTTAACCTTCAGGCTGAAGTTTGATCAGTTTATGAAATTAATTATATGAGAGAGCTGCCTGCAAGAACAAGTCACAGAATTTGGTAACGCAGATGAACTGATGCAGTCCTGTGTTTCTCCCCGAGTTACATATTATTGACCACAGCGCGTCCTGCAAAGCAGCTTTCCAGGCTGCTCCTTCCTCCCTAGCGCATACACAAAGACCTGCCAGGGACTGACAGTCTTCCTGAAGGATTCATTCTCCCACCTGGCACCGACTCCAGTGCCTGGCTCACGCCTCGCTGGAGTCTCTCCCATCGTGCCTCCAGGTTACCCTAAATCAGATTTTCCGTTGTTGCTCTAATGGTCTTATTATCCATCATGGCAAGTTGAAATGTATTTTGTCGCCCTTCCAAAGGTAATTCTTATTCAACAGCAAAATTTACATCTCTTTAAAGAAGTAGAGGAAGAAAAGGAAAAAAGCATCTAAAACGGCTGATTACATTCAGTTGGCAGGACAGAAGAGAAACGCTGTTTTGACTTTTATAAACTGTCATTCCTGTTTTCTTCTTCCCTCCTCATACATAAAACTTTTATTTTCAAAGCACAACTTTCACTCCGATACCAAATCTGTACCCCGCCGTGCAACTGCTTAACAGAGTTTAATCCCACTTTTCAACATAATCCAAACAAAACATGTCCATGTCCGTCTAGAAACTTTGGAGATAATTTATCCCAGTGATCCTTCATGAAAAAAAGATGAGAATGTTCCCAATATATTACTGAAACATTAACACAAATTAATCACCGAGATGTTTGTTTGTATGCTTAAGCATATCACATACAACTAATTTATCTTTAAGGATTAGTGAGCCAGGCGCTCTCAGCACAAATTGGCAGTAATTCCATTGATTTACAGTCTTCTCTCTGCGTAGCGTGAGGCTACTTTGTCCTTACGCATTGGTGTGAGATACAATATTTCTTTTACTATAGGGGTACATAATCCAGATTCGAGGTTGCAGTATCAATTTTTCATGTATCGCTTTACTATTCACAGTGTAATAACTTGTAATATTTAGTCATTCTAGCATTACTAATTCTTGCGCTGTTTTTGTGATTTATTAGATGAATATTTTTTTTATGCACGTCTTATCATGTAGCATCAAATTAATGGAAGAAAAGCCTACTGAGGGCATCCTATTAAACACCAAGGTGCCGCCCTGACTTGGGGAGGCTCAGCAGTGAAGGTTTCTAGGAGCTGGCAGATGACAGCCAGCGAGCATCCCTGCCTGCCTGCCCTGCTTTGTGCATTCCCACCGCATCCATCGCCTCCTTTTCTGTGTCTCGTCAAAACCGTGACAGTCCCTGGTCAGGCCAGTGGCTGACAAGTAAATCTGTTATCCCATGGCCAGCAAAGTCTCTGGACCAGCGATCTCACCAAGATACCCAGCAAGGGCTCCACACGCTCCATACTGCGGCATGAGACCTCGCCGTGCTCTACCAGGGGCTGTTGGCTACTTGCTGCGTTGGTGGCCCACCACCGCACCAGGGTCTGGGATCACATCGTGGAGGGGAAATTTATGATAAACGGCCAGAATTAATTTGTTTGTAGCATCTGGAGGATGAGTCAGACAGTAACCAATTATTACTTCCGATGGATAAAATATACATACATACAATAATGCAGTCCCAAAGACCAGACTTCTGCCTGAGACAAGCCTCAGCATTAGCCAGCAAGACTCCCCTGTGCCAGCTTCTGCCCAGCGGCACACGCAGAAATGCTCTGCTAGGAGCACACCCAGACACCGCTGAGCTCCTAGCCCACTGGGATCCAACCTCCACTTACTCTTCAGCCTGCTAGGGACAACTGCCAGCATAAATTTAAAAAAAAAGCTGCAAATTCCTTCTCTGTGGACTTGCTGCGTTGCTCTGCCACCACTTCCAGCCTCAGAAGGGGGCACTGCTCCCATTTAAATAGCACTGCACTGAAAAGGTACCACTCCTAATGGGATTATCCATTTCGGCCCATTTCAAGTAACGAGGAATAATTATAAAATACTATTGACAACTGAGCAACTTCCATAGCATGAGTTTAGCGTAAGAACATTTCTTAAGCTGAACAGTTTAAATTAAATGTGACTGAAAAGCTGACTGTTTTGCTTATTTTTGAACAGTTCCCCCAACATCTGCCCAGGTATTCAAATATCTGAGGTTTATCAGAGATGGCCTGGTTTTGCTTTTTCCACATAAGATTTGGATGAAGCACGTGCATGTTAACCATTTGGGGTTTGAAGTCAATGGGAGATTGTCTGATCTAATTAAGCTATGGATCTGATTTCTTTATGGTTTGCGTTTTTATTTGTTTTTTGGGGTTTTTTTTCTGTGTTGGTTTTGTTTTGTTTTTTTTTTTTTTTCCCCTGTTTTAAAGCATTTCCAGCTTCTGCAACTCTTCTTGTAACATGCAAACAGCTCTTCCACGCTGTTCCAGACCTGTGGGTGACTGATCCTTTCAAGCAGCATTTGTAAGTATTCCTCACCCTTTTCCTCAACAGCCATCAAAAACACTTTTTGCTCTCCAATATAGTAGGATACATGTTTCCTCATTTCTAAAGTTGAAAATTTGCAGTGCCAGAGCAATTGCATTGGTCTGCAGGGCCGGGACAGCATGCAGGCAGCAGGATGCAGGGCTCTCGCTGCTCTCCATGGCCATCCAGGCAGTGAGCTCCTGCCAAAGCCACCACTGCTGCTCCCTCCCCTTGCCAAGACCATCCCACTGTCCCGGTTACCTGGCGCTCACGCTGGCACCCCGACACTGCCCGCTGTGACCCATCCCTGCAGGGTGGCAAGTTTCCTGGCCCCCAAAACAGCCGGCTCGTAATAACGTGTCAGAAGAGCTTAGTGTTACTGTGGGTACGGACGGGCAACTCCAGACAAATGGACTTTTTCCAGTTCCCATGAACTAATGCAGAAATTAGTATCTCTTTTATGATGATGTTTGCTTGATGCCTTGTTTCTGGTGCTCACTGTGGTTTTTCTCCTTGCTCGTTCCCCAGACTGCTATCCACTTCTGCAAAGCTCCAACCAGTCCTGCTCACCACAGCCATTTTTGCCAAAATAGCCTGTTCTTAAAACAGGCTCGGATGCCGATCCCTGCCTCCTGCCTACCCTCCAGACGCTCTCTGTGTGCCTGCCTGCTCTGCCCTGGGTGCATCAGCAAAAACCTCAAGATCCTCACTGCTGCCTATTTAAATGCTAATGATCACCCACTTATTTTACAAACACCACAGCAGACAGCAGATGGGATAAAAAGGATATAACAGGGATAAAAAAGACTATCCCAAGATATACCCCAAATTCTTGTAATGGCTGATGAATGCGAGAATCCTATCTGATGTGTCACCTATAAAACCACGTAAAATCATCATAGTCTGCATCAAAGAAAGTGTTATGTGAACTGAGCATTAGGGGGTTTTTTACTATCTATAAAACATTATATATAAATATTTATATATATTAAAAACAAATAGAAATGTTAACACTCTAATGACTAACCCCTGGGCAAGGCAAACCCGTGATAAGAATAATCTTCCATACTTTTTTGCCCTAAGTCAAAAATCCATGTGCATATTATCTTACTTCATGGGTCCAGTTAAGACACATAACTTGCTCCTTCAGCAGTTTCAGTACTGGAGAGCCAAAGCAGCCACCCAGTTTCTGCAGAGAGCAGGAGGACACGAAGCTGGCACACGCTTTGCTGGTCCGTCTTTTGACCCCAAAGTCCGGGCTGTGCTTGTTCACGTTCACACTACGGATTTTCCCATTAAGCATCAAGGGCAGGTGGCGAACAGCGATGACGACCCACCACGGTGGTGTAATGCTCCCTTACCCACTCCTGCTGTTACTCACGTGCCAAGCCGCTCGGGGGCTCACCGAGGGCTGGACGGGGCAGGGAAGTGATGGAGGAAGGAAGGAAGGGCTCTGCTTTTGTGCGGCCACAATGAACAAACTATCTGTACAACCCCCGCAGGAAAGCCATTGATGTTGGCTGGAGAGGCAGCTGCTCACCCATCTTCGCAATGCAGGAAAGGTCTTGGGCTGGAGCCATGAAAACATGTGACAGTGGGAAAATCCGAGCAAAGGAAATAAAGACAAGACTGTTTCCAATGATCCACCAGAAACAGCTTAATAAGGAGGTCACTGTTCCTCTGAGGAGTCAGACCATCGCTTCAGGAAGCTGCAATGAGGGACCAACGGCAGCAGGGTGAAAGGAGGCCGAGGAGACACTTCTGTTCCTCAGGGTTGTGAAGGTGGCCCTGGTTACATCCAGAAACCCCAGGACCAGACAAGGAAAGGGCAGCCTTGAGGAAGAAGCCCCGTCAGTGGTAGCATCTTCCACTTCTTCTGTCAGGTTTCAAGAAAATCTCCTCATACAGAGCTGGCCTTGTTTACTGTACGTTGAACAAATACTAGCTACTCCTTTACTAATGTGTTTGTCTTCTGCTAGAAGAATACAGAAAGCCTTTTAAATATGCTGCTGTAAGAAACAGCAGCTCTGTAGGTAATGGGATGCTTATTTGTGAAGTCCTATATTCAGGTCAAAATACTCATATCTAATAAGCCTGCACTTAAACACATGGATAACAGCATTATTTGAAGGGAAGAGATATTACAGATACCACTGAAAATGGAAAAATTAGAGGAAATGCACTGGTGCTCATTTACTTTTCTTGAGATCTTAGGGGAAAAACAAACAAACTTATTCTATTCCAAAGCCAGGCTTGTGACACCTAATAACGACTTAAAACAAAGCCTAGTCAGCACATCCATTTCCAGATCAATGAATCCAAAGACTTCGAATTGCTTCCCCGAAAGTTTTTAATCTGCCCACAACTTTTGTTTTTCCACTGCAGTTTACTGGCCAGTTTTAACCATCTGAGCCTGGGCAGAGCAACAATAGCACCTACTAACCGTGACCAAAGAATAAGATCCCTCCAAAAGAGCCTCCACGGTTGGGGTGACTTGCTCATCTTCTCCTCAACCTAGCATGGCCATACTGAGGAGACAAATCAAGCACTTTGAATCTCCAAAACCCATATATACGGAGCATTTCCAAGTTCACCAACCCATTTTAGCTCTCTACTGCATCAAACCCCATTTTTAAAATGCTAACCACCAAAACAGCATGGAAACAACCAGACCAGTGCTATCCTCACCACACGGATGTGCCACCACCAGCCCAGCCTTCCTCATGCTGCTGCGGCGTAGCGTTAGCAGCACACCTTCAGTTAGCCCCTTGCTATGAAACCCAGATCTTTGCAAGAGGCTTCACCCTCCCATACCTCCCCCAAGACTATGACATGACCCCAGGGCTCACCTCCCCTGTGCATGGCCTACACTCACCATCTCTCTGTTTATTTCCTATTTTTACAAAATCTATTTTCCCAAACTTTTCAGACTGCACTATGCAAGTAGCCTGTGTTCATCACTGTGTACTCAAATTTGTTTCCAGACCATTGTGTGGACATGGTAATTGGTGGTGAATTCAGTCACCTGCACCCTTTGTCACCCCATTAGCACTAATTCCCACCAGCAACCATTCCCCATGAACTACTCCTGCGATCTGCCAGTCCTTAAGCCATTCCATATGTCAGGTTTCGATAGGCTGCAGGGATCACTTTTTTAATTAGAGTGATATTTAGTTCTAGGTCAAATGGCTTCCAATAATCTAAGTTCAGCGTCTTGGTGAATTTAGCTTTACCGGTTAAGTTTGCAACCTCTCAGAAGAAGGAAATTAGGTCTGCATGACAAGACCACTTTTTCACGGCCAGGTAAATGCCATGGATAATGCTCCTAACCTGCTCATCTTCACTGACTGAATGCCATGCTAGACATACATACGCAAACAAACTTTGATTTCACCTTCAAAATTTAGCATTTTCCAGAAAACACAGAATTTTGTCAAGAAGTTACTAGCAATGTTTAGTAAGAGCTATCTGTAGAATGGAACCAAACCAAGAAGCAGGTCCTTCTAGTGAAAACAGTCATTATTGTGCTGTCCCAGACAATGGATTTATGGAAATACTTTTGTTCTATGCCAAATGCCATGCTAAATAATGCAAAGATGTTCATTTTTACACTGTCCTGTTCCATAGTCACAGTCCTGCAGCGGGAATAGTTAGGTTTTTTTATATTAAGAATTTTAGTATTAGAAAATTCATCTAAACGCGTGATTTTTTGCCTGGTTTAGTATTTTCATTGTTAAAAATCATGTGCCCTACTTCTACCTCAGGTTGTCAGTGGTCAGAACAGAGATCTTTGCTGCCATAGCAGAGAACTCAGCTCTGCTCTGAGCGGTGCTCATTGGCTATTATTCTTCTGACGAATGCTCCGCAGAAAGACACTGTGACATACTTTGGAATAAGCCAGAGGGTAAGTTGGGATGGTGAGGGTTTGTGTAGATTCAAACAGATCTACAGAAAAGCCAGAGCACAGCTTTGGAAAAACGGAATGCTAATTTATCAGGAAAAAAAAAAAAAATAGTTAACTGAATAAAGTTCATAAAACAAGACCACAGTTGAGATAAATGCTGAAAACACAAGTGTCATAGCATGACAGACAACTGCACAATGCTAAAACGGCTCATGTGCTGAAGGATAAAGCAACGTATTCCACATCATGCACAAATAAAGGGATAAAGTTGTGGCTGCCCCATCCCTGGAGGTGTTCAAGGCCAGGTTGGACGGGCCTTTGAGCAACCTGGTCTGGTAGGAGGTGTCCCTGCCCATGGCAGGGGGTTGGAACTGGATGGGTCTTTAAGGAAGGTCCCTTCCAACCCAAACCATTCTATGATTCTATGATTTTATATAAGCTTAAAAAAACAATACAGCACAGCTGAAAAGCTACGCAGGGAGAACAGCGGCGAACAAATCTGGGCGACCTCTTCGTCATTGCAAGCGCTCTTCTAGCCGTGGCCCCATCAGAGCTACCCTGCCAGGCAGGCACACACAAGAGAGCAGGTCTCTCTCTGCGGAAGAAGGGGAAAGCTTATCTGTATTTCCGCCAGCGCTTTGAGCAGTAGGTATTACTTTTCATAGCTCAGAGGCATTCCATTCAGACTCAAAAACTCTTCAAAATCTTATCTACACTCTTCAAAGAACTAAAAAAAAAAAAAACAACCAACCACCCAGCAGTTCTCTAAACAGCAGTTCAAAACCAGAAGTATTTTTGTATTTGTGCACAGGTATGAGCTCATGCTCCATTTTATGTATAAATAACGTGTGTGTATTTATAGGTATGCTCATAGCCATGAAACTAGACTATTTTAATGGTTATGCACCATCAGAAAATAGTATTTCAAAATTGTGCCATTTCCAACAAAAACTGAGCCAGTTTGGACCTACCAATGTTCAGGACAAAGCCTAAAGTATTGACCACTCTTGCTCTCTCCAGAGGGAATGACTTCGATTGATACCATAAATATCAGGCATCACCATTTTCTGAAATTGCTCATTTCCTTAAAAAATCCTGACTGATTGCAATGTTACCCCATGGGAAAAAAACATGCATGCACCTTCATGTCATTATTCAAATGACTGTAATATAAAATATCTTCCTAATATATCTGAAGTCAAACTCTATAGATAAAAACACTCTGTAGTTTACAGCAAAAATAATGTGAAAAAAAAAAAAGGCTTGTAGCAGGATTTCTAGGATTATAACTTGAGTATGTTGTTCTTAGCAGCAGCATTGCACGTGACTACTGACAGTTTCTTGGCTGAAGACAATAAATGGTAGCTCACAGGTACTTTTTGAAAAGATAACATCTTACCAGAATAGGACATTTGGGCCCCAAAACTTGTAATTTCACACGGAGCAAAATTTCATAAAATTAACTTAAATTTATTTTATTTTTTGCCGAGCCATTTTCTTTATAAAACCCTTGATACTATGGCAAAAATAACGTACCAGGAAAATATTGCTTATATTTTCCTTGCTGCTTTTGAGTACTTGCTGCCTAAAAACCAACTCAGACTCCGCTTCTTTTAATTCTCCCATTGAGATCCATTAACCATTTCCTATGCATTTTCCATAACATACATACTATTTGCAGGCTACACATACCTGGTAAAGAGCATGCTGCCTATGGAAGTCTAGTAGTCTGTCGTGCCTGGAAATTTCATGATGCCTGGAGCCAGACAAAGGTGTGCTCATCATTTTTAATATCAAGCCCATGGCCTGAGAGTGTTATCACACATGCCGAGAGTTGTATGAGAACATGAGATCGCTGCACAACAATAAATATTGCCGTCTGGTCTGTTAATGGCAGAAAGAACCTCCTCTCCTCATCGTCTCTTAATAAGAGAACGCAAAACTCCTCAGCAGGTAAAAAAATAAATGCAAACATTTTTAGCTTTTCCCCATCCCATGTGTCTGTCACATAATTACACATAATCCTCCTAGGATTTGAAGCACAGTACAATAGAGGAAGGACTTTAGATTATAAATACCTGAGGTGAAATATCGACACTGAGAGAAGTGGGTCAAATTTAATCTGTGGATTAAAATATCAGCGCTGGAAAATGATTTTCTCCAAAACATCCATAAAAACCATCTTTTCTAATCAGCATTTGTGAGAAACTGAAGGGTAAACAAAACATTTAGAGATTTCAACTATTAATGCTCTTTCTCAGTAGATTAATAATTGTAGAAAATTATCAGCCCGCTATTTCAGATGATCCTAGAGACTTGGCTTGGAAAGGAAAAATAGTTTATTTCACAGCTTGTCTTCAGCTTCTAAAGCATCGAGGTTAGCACTCCTACACGGGAGAGAGGCAGAGACTGTGCAGAAGAGAGAAAAACATTGTGCTGGATTTCACAACCTTTTCTAGCCGAACCTGGAACATCTCTATTCCTTAAAACCTATGAGCCCACAACAGCACTGACCATCCCAGATGCACGTGATTAAATACAGATACAACAAACTGCTGAATTCTCTGCTAATTAAACACCCTACATGCCTCAACAGTTAATTGCCAGAGGCTTCTTATAATCAATCACCACTTGCGGGAGTGAGTCGTCCCTGGAGCATCCCTCACCAGCGGCTGTTCTCAGGGAAGGCCACCCCGGACCCTTTGCAAGGGCTCAGCCGCTGCTCTCAGCCCTTTGCCTTCAGCAGCCTGATCTGCTCTACGTCCCCATCGCACCTTGGCTTGCCCCACTGTTTCCTGGTCCTCTTCTCCCTGACCAACTTCCACGGCCGTTGCAGGATGCTCCAGGGACAGCTCCTGACCCAGCCTTGGCGGCCCACCACCCGCCAAGGTTGCCCTGCACCACCCTGCCCCTGGCTACAGCTTTGGGGCAACCGCTCGCCATAACAGCTCAGATGGCTTCCCAGCAGCTCTGCTCCTTGCTGCCCTACCAACTGTTGCCATTAGATTTATCTTCATACTCAGAAGTCCTGAAGAGCATCAGCAAGTGCCATTGGCATAACTCATGCTCATAAAATGGCTTTTTTTTTTTTTTCCTCCCTTCTGAAAATGAGGAACTCTTTCCTCCCTCCTAATACATGCAGAGGCATCCCCAGAGCCACACTCCCATCCACGGGCACGCTGCATAAATCTGCTCCTCACAGGAGGAAAACCAGAGAAACAGAGCCAAGGGTCCTGCTGCTCTCATCGCTGTATCGGTTACAGCCTGGGAATTCAGCAAATGGAAAACAGCAAGGTGGAACACAGACTGGATACGCCGGTCAGGGCCGAGAAATCTCCTGGTTGGTACACCTATGGAAAAGTTATCTAAATGTGAAAATTGTATTAACGAAGCAGGCATAAGGAAAAAAAACGGTGTCACACACAACCTTCTCTCCTGGATATCACTCACTGAGCCAACAGCTACAGAAAGCCTTTGGCATAAACTCATCCAACAAGACGGTTTGTAGTCACTGGGCATCCAGGATGCAGCTCAGGACCACTGTTACCATCCACTATGATGAGCACGCTTCAAACAGCCCTGGGGACAACTCTGCTCATTTCCAGAGAGATGAGGACTTTCAAGTGAATAGACACAGAGAGAGAACGCACCACAAAAGCAACTCACGATGCCGTAACGGTCAGTGTATCGCCCTGATTCCCAGCTTGCCATCAGCTACTGAATTCATGGCCAAATCTGATTTCACTGTGGTTTTTTGTTTGTGTTTTTATTCTGTAGCAGCATCACAGCAGTAAGGATAGTTTATGACCATCAAACCAGGCAAAGGCTGTAGTCACAGGTAATGTTTTTTTTTTTTTATTTCAGAAGCTGAGAGCACCAGAAGACCTCCTAACGAGCCATCTTCAGGTCTCAAAGGGAAGGAGCAGACTTGAAACAAAGTCCAGGCTGGAACCATCCCTCCAAACCTAAGGTTTATGTTGACCCATTGGAGAGGGTAGCGTGCTTAGCCTTGTTTGCAGTGACCGGGGAAATCCTCTGGGAATTAAAAGTTTCAGTGGACACCTGTACAAGACACTTCTGGGAAGGGAGCTGGAGGAAGGAAGCGAGGCAACTGAGCATTTGCAGGGAGGTATTTTGGGAGGCAGAGGTGGGGTGCGGGAATCCCAGGGAGGTGCAAGACCCACAGCCCAGGCAAAGAGCAGGAAGGCAGCAGAGATGGACCATGGGGAGAAGAGCCACCCTCCAGCTTCTGGCTGCTCAGCAGCTAGATGAGGCGATTGTGGACTGCCCTCTTGGAGATACGGATCTGGATAACACCTCAACTGCATTCACTCTTCTAAGCAAGGTTTGGCTGTTACCCACAATGTCTATGTCTAGCGTCTCCCAAAAGATCATCTAACTACCAGAGAAAAAACTAAGCTACCACATCAGGCTGAATCATCTGCTCACAATTTGTTCCTGCAGCTCCTCCTAACCCTGAATAACGCACCAAGTCTTTTTCTCTTCTTACTGCCTCAGCAATGTTCTTGAATTTCCTTCCATCTCCCCTCGTTCTCCTTCCCTACATAGTTCTCCAACCGCGAGAACTTCCCCTTGGATTTTTTTTTTTTTGGTGGCTTTTCAGTTTCCGATAAGCCGAACTAAAGCTGCTCAGACCTGTGTGAATAACGCACAACAACAAGGAAGAGTCGACGCCTGTTTTCCACCCTTGTCTCATTGGAAAAGTAATGAAAAGCAGCACACGACTTTCCCTATTTTTAGCTCTGCTCTGCAGGTACGGTTTCCAGGAAGACTTATGCACCGTGACACCCCAAAGGGCCTGCGGGGCACTTATCTCAGAACTTATTATTTCACTTCAAGTGCCTCGGATGAGGAGAAGCACATATGAAAAGCAGGCCCTTTCTTCCTCTCTGAGGCAGCATTTAAAGCAGACAGACAGCACAGCTGAGGTCACAACAAAAAAAAGCAGAGAGATGTTCCCGTTCAAGTCACCCTTTCAGATCGAGACAACTAAAATATAGGCCTCCTTAAAGACACTAATTAATTTCAAACATAATGAAGCATTATCTCCTTACGGCATTTCAGCAATTCCATTTGCTGGCAGGGAAGATTTAATGATACTGTAACTCTTGCAGCATTTCATGCCAGCGCATTTGTTTGTGTCCTGGTTTGAGCGACACAGGACTAATTTCTCTTCTAATGCTTGGGAAAACTGCACTTTTAGAAGACTCTAGTGGCTGAATTGGTGAAAATATTTACTTTATAGCCAACTATGGTGGGTGGATTTCAAGGTCTCAGTGGTTTCAAAGCTCGCCAGGTGCAGGGATGAGGAGGAGCGAGACCCGGGCACTTGACCCAAGCTGGCCAACAGGGTTATTTCAGACCATCAACGGCACAGTCAATGTGAATTAGAAAGTTTCCTGTGAAGGCTGCAGTCCAGAGAACTTCTTGCTCCCGTGCCGGAGCCCTGAGCCCTTCCCTTCCTTCCGAAGCCGTAGCGCTCGCAGTGTCCCACATTGGCTGTCCCCTGCTGGGGGTACACGGCTTCCTATGGATAGAATGGGCTGAGTATAAGCCTTGGGTGTTTTATATTGGTATCGGGATCAATATTGGTTCTTTAGTGTTATTACTGTTAATTATCTAGTCTTATTCTATTAAACCTGTTTATATTTCAGTCCCCTGGGTTTCTTGGTTTTCTTTCCGATTCCCCTTCGTGGGTGGGGAGGGGTCGTCGGGTGACAGAGTAATTGTCTAAACGACAGTAAATTGTTGTGGGTTTCTCAAACCATAACAGCTTGTAATGCCCGTATCCTGGAAATAGTTTACAAATCCAGGTCTTAGTTTTGAAAAGATATTTTTACAGCAGCTCTCTGCACCAATGGTTTGATATCAGATTTGCATCTGGCTCAAGTCTGGCTTTGCTTTCCTGCAATAAAAAGAAAAATACATATTTGACTCCAGAAGCAGAAAGCCCATCAGGCTCTGCTGGGGACAAGTTAGTCTTTTGACTAAATAATTTGGGGAGCAACTTTCTCATCATTCAAGTGCAAGCATAAATGTTCATGAATTACGAGATTATTTACTGTCTCACCCAAGATGCTTTCTCTGTGTCACAAAGAGAAACAAAAGTGACAGGATAAACATGACATAGAACTTCTATTCTTCGGCAGGAAGCTGAAAAGAACTTGAGAAGCTGAAGAAGATGGAAGATGGATACTGTAGGGTCCCCAGAGGACAGCTCTGGCTGAGCTGGATCTCAAAAGGCTTTGCCACCATCCTTTCAAGACCAGGCTGCAGTAATGCTTCTAGAGAGAGACCTTCAGGACTGGCTGCTGGTCCATCATATCTACATCTTTAGATGCTTTTAAGTTGGGTGGCTCATTTTGTGGCCTGATTTTAAGGCAGTCCTGACCACATACCCTCAAAGTCAGGCTTGCCTTGACAGGCAGTAATGAACGCTAAAAAAACAAAGAAATTGCTATTTTCCTGTAAAAATACAAGGTTGTGCACTGAAAGGAAGGAATGAAATGAGAAGACAAATAATTAATGACCGGAATGGACGCTAGATAACAGCTGTTTGGAGAATCATGATATCGTGTGAAGCTCTCCTACATTTCAGGAATGATTTTTAATTACTTCACTCAAGCCACGGTTAATTATGCATTTCACACATGCACCTTTAAACATTTGGCCATTATTACATTTTTATGAAGTTCAGCCCTGACTTAAATTCGCACAGACATATTAAAAACCCAGCAGCGCCACAGATGCAATAAACCAGATGCTGAGTAAAGCCAAAGGTAAGTGAAAAAGATAACATCATTAAAAGCTTACATAACGCTTTATTTATGGACCTTATTCTCAAAATACTGTTAATTTTACTGCACATAAAATGACAAAAAGTTATCGCTGCTGTGGCACGGTTTTGTGTGCTGCTTGCTCCGACGCTGGTTTTCACACAGTGAAAAGTATGCCAGCCCTCCTGGCGGTGACATTTTCCACAGGGATTTTGCTGAAAGTGGACTTACACCCTGTGTATCTTGACGGTGCCACCATTATTCACACCCATTTAAAATAAACAGACAGGGTGGGCTCCCCAGACCCAGCTGCACCTTCTCCTGCTCAGGGGTGACATGTCCCACCTCAGCTGGGACTGCGGGCAGGGGACCCGGCTGCCCAGCACCACAAGAAGCTCCCCGGAGAACAGTCACCCCCAGTTTTCGTTAAAAACTAACGTAGGGGTTGACAACCCTTGAGGTTTTTAGAGACAAACAAGCGAGTCGTTCTGCAGATGTCAAAAGTCATTTGCTTCTAGAAGCTCATAAAGACTTGTGCCTGATTATGGGCATTTTTTGGTTTGGTTGGTTTGTTGTTTTATTTTTAATAACACGGAAAGCTGAAATTTCTGAAGTAAGCCCCAGAAATGTACTGCACACTTCCGGGGAGAAGAGGTGACGTTATTTGGCATTACAAGAGAAGAATCTGGATACAGAGAACAAATTTACCTGAGCACCGGACTACAGGATTATCCTGTGATAAGTCAAACTATATTGATCCTAAAAAAAAACCCCTGTGAACAAATAAGCCTTGAAAGCGAAAAAACCCTTCCCCAAGGCTGCCCAAATACAACCCACAAGGAATCGGGAGCAATCTCCTCACACTTGAAGAAGCCTCTGCTTCACCGTCTCACCTGCCGTTTCCCACCTCTCCAAAAACAACGGCCACAGAGGGGTTTCTTCAGAGCCCGTGTCTCCATTTTTGCTTCTCTGCCCAAGTGCTCGGAGCTGCAGAAAGCTCAGCGAGTCATTTTGCCTACAATCATTGCTAACACCCATCCGATGCTGCCCCTCGCTATCAAGCCTGCCTTCCTTTGGAGCACTTACGAGGACAGCCCGGAAAGAGGTCATCTCGTCAGCAGACGAGACTCCTCGTGTGCCGAGTGAAGCCTGCGTAGTGGGTTTTGGGCAAAGATCTGCACTTCTGCAGGCTCAGAGCATGCTAGAGTTTCTCAAAGAGAATATGCAGGACATGGGGAACGTAGGGGACAGGGAACGAGCGTGGGAGGAAATAAATGGAAATCCTAGGGAGCCAGAAAAAGCTTGAGAAAAGAAATGGAAAGCTTGAAAAAATGAAGGATACAAGAGCAGTGATTGACTGAAAGAAGAAAAAGAAATGGAAACAGGTGAAAGGAAAGCAGTAGATGATGCAGCTTCAAGAATATATATATAAAATATAACTTATTCATGCATGCTTTATTTATTCTGTGTCATGATACCGTACATACATTGATACAAAAGCCATGCATACTTAGATGAATATATGAGTAGCTGCAGACCATCACTCTTGGTAAAAAGCCAGCGTGGCTCTGGGGTTGAATTATCATACCTGTTCCTTGCTGGATAAAAAAACCCCAATCTGCTGCTTCCCATGTTCAGCATTACGGTAATCTTCTGATCTCCAGAGAGCCAAGTATCCAGTGCATTCTTATTTACATGCCAGAACTCAGGAAGCAGCTTACTCTCCCAGCTAATCCTACCAGGAGCAGTGCCCAAGCCTGAGGCAGATGCCAAACTGCTGAACACAGAATCATAGAATGGTTAGAGTTGGAAGGGACCTTAAAGACCATCTGGTTCCAACCCCCCTGCCATGGGCAAGGACACCTCCCACTAGACCAGGTTGCTCAAAGCCCCGTCCAACCTGGCCTTGAACACCTCCAGGGATGGGGCAGCCACAGCTTCTCTGGGCAACCTGGGCCAGTGCCTCACCACCCTCACAGTGAAAAACATTTCTTCCTGAGATCTAATCTAAATCTCCACTCTTCCAGTTTGAAGCCATTACCCCTCGTCCTATCACTACCTGCCCCTGTAAGAAGTCCCTCCCCAGCTTTCCTGTAGCCCCTTTCAGATGCTGGAAGGGGCTCTAAGGTCTCCCTGGAGCCTTCTCTTCTCCAGGCTGAACAACCCCAACTCTCTCAGCCTGTCCTCACAGCAGAGGGGCTCCAGCCCTCGGATCATCTTCGCTCCAACAGGTCCATGTCTTTCTGATGTTGGGGGCTCCAGAGCTGGACACAGTATTCCAGGTGGGGTCTCATGAGAGTGGAGAAGAGGGGCAGAATCCCCTCCCTTGACCTGCTGGCCATGCTCCTTTTGACGTAGCCCAGGATACAGTTTGCCTTCTGGGCTGTCAGTGCAACAGCCAATCACTCCACTCCACTGCAAGGCAAAATCTGGGGTGGCCAAATCGCCTTCCTGTTTATCCAAGGCTGCATTTTTCAAGCAGTCTAAATCCTGGCACTCTGGCCACATCACCTCTCACAAGACTGATCACAGAAAATACATGGTTGAAAACCTACAGTAACTTCTCAGACATTTCTTCCAAATTGTTTTCCAAAAAACTGAAAGAAAATCCTGGATTTTGAACTATTTTTATATGAACTAGAGTACACAACATGAAATATTTCCAGACAGTGCAATGCTGATGCGTTAACTATTGTGTTACACTCCTTACACTGCCTTCACCCACGACGCCAGGTACTTACTTTCTCACTAGGCACACTGAAGCCAACTGTTAGCATCACTCCCAAATTCAAATGTCTCCAGAATAGTCAGCTTCGCCAAACAGGAAAACAGAAAATTTTGAGCTCATAATCCGTCTCAAAGCAGAAACTACCGCTGAGCAGAGGTCCCTGCAAACAGAGACGTATTTTGGCTGCGCTTTGCTGAGGAGAGAGGGGAGGAAACAGCGCTGAAAGGAGATTGAACTGAGGCAAAATCGAGGACAACGTTCTCGCTCTCTTCTCCTAGACTGTTGTACCTGGCACAGACTACCAGCTGCCTTTAATTGGTTTATACTGCACACTAAAGCAGACTGATATTACACCTGCAATTACTTGAAAGACTTATTAAGAACCACAAAACGATCATAAAAATATTGGGGACTTCAGAGCACGCTGTAAATCTGTGCTCAGATGCAAGGAGCTGCAGCGATGAGAGTTTTAACGCCACCATGCCCTAAGCCGAAGGAAGACTTTTTTTTCTTCTGCTCTAGGGGAAAAAGCTTGATCCTAGTGCAGACCTGCGCCCCGCCGTAGCGCCGCTCCATCATCCACCATTGAGAGTGCCTTCTAAATGGTGGGGGAAACAGGAAAGCCACAGCTTAACTGCTCTTAATTCTGTTTTCTTACAAGGCAAATCAAATGATCAGCTACCCAAAACCTAACAGTTTAACACTTTCCAAGGGGCTTGAATTCACACAATTATTTTTTTTTTGACATATTATTTTACTTGCTGGCATGCAGTATACTTGTTTTCATCTACTTTCAATTGCTTCTTTCCGTCTCCTAATTTAATTTGTACCACTATCCAAGATTTTTTTTTATTTTTTTTTTTTAAAAAACCACTCATTTTTCATGTTCATGCAGCTTTGGCAACCCACTTGGCAGGGATATATGCTTTGTTTCTTTATGCTGATATCTTCTTTGTGGCAGTTATTCCAATAGCATCTCTCAGTGGGACACATTCCAAAATATAATAAAAGTGCTTCCCAGCTTGGGTGGCAGTATACGTATCAGGATGGAAGAACGCCAAGAAGGTAAATGGAAATAAAGGGGAACTACATAGCTCCAGTCCTTTCCTTTCCACTAAAGTGTGGATAAACCATCGAATCACAGAATGCTTGAGGTTGGAGGCTCCTCTAGAGATCATCTGGTCCAATGCTGCTGCTCCAAGCAGGCCAGCAAGAGCATGTTGCACCAGGGAACAGTCAGGTTCTGACTATCCCTAAGGATGAAGACTCCACAACCTCCCTAGGCAACCCGTTTGGCAGGAATATGGAAGGTTTCCATCATCCCCGCTACTAAAGGTCTTCCCACCCCAAAGTCCACACGTTCTCAACCTACAGGCTCATGGCTCACGAACGCGAGCTGAACTACCTGTGTCTACAATACACCACAAGAATACTGCCACCTACACAACTGACCATCTGGAGCCACGCTTTAACACCATTCACCGACTTCTGTTTCCATTAAAAGGTCTGTGAAGCCTTGGAGAAAACCAAGAAAAAACACTTTACCAGCTGATATTTTTCTGAGTGGAAATGCTTTCTCAGGAAGGCTTTTTTCGGTGACAGAATAACACAATCATCTCTATTTTCCTGGCGACCCTCTTTTTGCTTTAGTCTATCATCCAAATACAACACACCCAAGATTTTTTTTCCCCCCTTTCATTTTCATTCTTAAGATTCACTTAGCTCACTTCTGTCATGAAAATGCATCCTGCCTCATGCAGCCCAGCTCAGATTCAATTTACACTTATGCTGAAATGCCAGCCACGTGTGCCTGAGGCATTTGGACTGTACTTTACCCCATTTGCCACCTTAAAGCCGTCACATGACTAGTAAAGTAACCTCAAAGTCAGAGAATTACAATGTTCCTGCAATTTGTGGTCATTTGGTGCTTTATGATGCCATCAAACATAAACCAGCCATAAGAAAGGGGCAGGTAGAAGGGGCGTTGAGCATCTCTTGGTATAAGAGAATTCTGATAGGGTGGAAGAAGGGTAGAGGGTAGATTTAGATGAGATCTCAGGAAGAAATTCCTCATTACGAGGGTGGTGAGACCCTGGCCCAGGTTGCCCAGAGAAGCTGTGGCTGCCCCATCCCTGGAGGTGTTCAAGGTCAGGTTGGACGGGGCTTGGAGCAACGTGGTCTAGTGGGAGGTGTCCCTGCCCATGGCAGGGGGATTTGAACTAGATGATTTTTAAGGTCCCTTCCAAGCTAAGCCATTCTATAAGAAGGTGAGGAACTCATCACTAGGTACATTTTCAGTCAGTTTAAATAACAAAAGTTAAGGGCCACATTCTTGTTCAGCATTCCCAGCTCAGGTCTCTACCATCTTGGTGGTGTCCCACATAAGATGCAGTAGAAATATGGTGAGGTACAGCTCTCAGGCTGCTGTAGGTCCATGTTCCCCAGGGAATGGTACACATCAGCATGAAAACAGACTGCAGCAAAAGAGAAGGACCCACAGCCTGGCTGACATGCTTGCCAGCTGTGGAGAATGGGTTTGCTGGTCTATCTGCTCTAGCACAAGTCATTTATGGGAATTGCTGTTAGCTACAAGTTTAAGCCTACATAAGAGTCTCCAGAGGAAAATGTAGAACTCAGTCCAGGAGGTTTGTTGCAATCCTACAATCAACCCTAAGCTCATCAAGGAATACGTAAATCCGCAAAAGTGTAAGACGGTGTAGGAAGGAGAAGTCAGAGAAGCCAGATGATCAGAGATGCAGAGTACATGGATGTCTGTCCCACTAACTTCAAACAGGGCTTCTCTGAAAACCAATTTCTTCATTTTCACCCTCCTCAGGAGGAAAACACGAGCATAGTGGGGGAGACGCAAGGATTGCACGTGTTCTGCATAGAAGATAGAGTCATACTGTGCAGAAAACCCACATTCAGCTATACAGGGGAACTCAGGACCTGTCATTAGGACCAGGACCAACTCAGGACCACAACTGCTGCAATTACCATTCCCTGCTCACTCACCATACCCCTCTGCTTCTCCAAAGGTCTTGAGCAAAGCAGCTACAAGCTCCAGCTCATCTTAGAACACAAGACGACATACAAACCTCTACAAAAGCCACAAAACCCTTGGCCATCTTAAGTGACATGCACAAATAGGCAAGATATGATCTGGCACAGTGAACTGCCTTCTGCCCTTCCTTTGCCGAGTTGCTAGCATGCGTGTGTGCGTATAATCGTATTTTCTCTGTGCTGTTCCTGGTACAGCCCTCTCAGCACTTTCTCAAAGCAATAAATTATAGACCACAGCCTTTCCTCTGTGAGAAAAATCTCTGCAGGCAAAAGTGGGAACACGAAGGCTGGTGTTGACCTTTCAATTCATTTTTATCTCCATAGGCACACCAGATAACTTGTATTCTTTTAAACAGAGCTCCAATAAGCAAGGCACTATGTAAAAACGAGACCACCTCCCACGAGGCTTTATTAGTGTGCCCCCAAAACCTCCGGGCGACTTAAGCTGAAACGACCTCTACTGCAAATAAAGCAGGAGTCCTGAGAGCGTTCAGAACGGTGTTGTGAAAGAGAAGCAGCAGCCTGGAAATAGCTGCGAGCAAAAGGAACAGCACAGCAGGGAGCAATCGGTGGTTCAGGAAAAACATCTGCGACGCTTAGTGGCTAGCTAATCACACCTTGAGCTAGCGCCGGTGGGCTGCCGGCCAACGCCAACCTGCTGCATGCTCACACTGCTTTCGGGGGCGATCGCGCTGGGGCCAGCTCAGCTGGGAGAGGCGAGGATGCTGCTCAGGCATTGTCACCCCCTGTCCTGCCATGCCTGGCTTCTTCGCAGATGCCAGCTTGCGAAGCAGCAGGGTTATAGCCACTTTCTGGTGTGGAAGAAAGCAGGTGATTATAAGCGTGTTGCCATGGCCAGCTAATAACACAGGAGGTAAAATATCCTTTTTTATTTTTTTTTTCCCCCCTCCTCAGCACCTTCAGCCCATCTCCCCCTAACTTTAATATCCTATTCCCAGGGACAGGAGAATGAGACTAATTTAGGGGCTAATTCAAGCTGAGGAGCAGGCAAGGCTGGAGTAGACTGTGTAAAAGGTACAAAAAGAAGTAAATCTACCCTACAGCAGAGATTAAAGCTAATACCAGAAGACGCTATTTTGAACCTAACGGACTCTGAGCTACGTATCAGCAGTGGGTAACCGGGAGGTACAGATGCACCTCCTGGAGGTCAGGTTTTCATGAACTGACTTACACATGGGAGGCTCTGGAAGCGCAGTCTGTTTTCTCCAGTAAGGTAAACCCTTTCCTCCCAGGAATAAGCCAGTTCTCATTAAAAAATAACATACACATCCTCTGTCACTGTTGCATTTGTTTCATTTCACGCCAGTGGAGTGTTACAGTTTTCAAGAGAAAGACTCGCCTATAAAAAACTACAGTCACACAGTGATAAATGGGAATACAGACAAGTTTTCCAGCTAAACAGAAAATGAGGATATATATTAGGGATAGAGTTATTGTTTACATTCAAACATACAGACAGTAGCACAGCATCCCTTTCCTGGGCAAAGGAAGAGCTGACACAGTACCTCTCAAGCTGCGTGCCTTCATGTCGGACAGTTTAGGGCCTTCTGGATGGAAACCTTGGAGCTGGAGAGAGCAGATGCCTACATTCACACTGGGGCACACCATGTATACAAGATAAATTCAAGTATAAGTATCCAAATATAAAGGCAATAGGAATAAAAAATGTTGGAACCTTTCTGTCCTGGGCTCCAACTCTTAACATGACATATTTCCATCACATAACCCCTTCTATCCATCTTAAAAGTCCAGAGCTGTTTTTCACCCTACTGCTACTACTGAAAGATTGTTCCAGAGCCTCACTGTCCCCATGACTATAAATCTCCTTCTTAATTGCAGTCTCCAATGTCTTCTTGCTTTGTTTTATATTGATTTGCCCTTGCGCAAGTGCTGTTCTCTGGCTTAAATATCTAAACAACCACTTTATGTCTTCTCCGCTAAGAGCACTGGATCCCTTCTCGGCTTGCAATTTGCTAAGCTAAAGCAGCCAAACCCCCAGGACAGAAAAGCTTTCCAGCTTCTGGCTCTTCCCAGTCATCCTTCTCTCCCAACGCAAGCCCAGCTCCCTTTTGGCATTGAGCAAGGGCAGATGTTAGTTGAAATATGGAGGTGGAAGGTGGACCGGGTTTAGCGGAAGAGCAGGTACATCTCACTGTAGGTGGCCCTACCGTTGGCTGAAACACATTCAAGGCGCTTAGAGATTTCCCAGTACAAGCAGGTTTGTTGCACTGAGGCTGGAGAACGAGCTGGAAGACTCATTAGGAACACTGTAGGGCAGTAAGAAAAAGTAAATTAACAAAGTGACCTGCAGGGCCTAGTACTTTATCCAGATACCCAAGATGAAGAATTATGAGTAGCCAGTATTAGTGCAGGTAAGTATGACTAGGAAGTAGTGATATTCTAGGGTTTTTTGTGATGTATGAGCATAGAAAAATATAAAAGAAAGGCTGTGCGTGCACAGAGAGGTCCTTAGTCAAATCAGATGTAAATATATGCAGGTCAGCTGGGTGCAGATGCCGTAACAGAGGTAGTGCTAGCCTTGCTCTCACGTGTGTGCCCCTAACAGCTGAGAGTGGTGAACCTTCACAGGGGCTTGGCTGACATAGTGATGCTGTTCGATTAGCCCAAGCATTTTTTTCATAACCGCTTTAGAAGGAAAAAAAAAAAAACCCAACACTTGGAGAGAGAAGAGGGAAGACTGGGCCAAATTTTCCACCAGCCTAGCCTAGAAGTCATCACGTAGCGTTGGGCAGCCATGAAGCATCTCGGTCATCCACGTTGTATGCCCACCACGGCGTGAGCTGCCTCTACATCCAGCAGAGCAGCTCTGAGCCAGCTCTCTGCCGATGGCAATGTCCCTTTGGGAAGACTGCCAGCAGGTGCATGATAACGAGAGGGATCTGTGATGATCACACTGTTTCCCACATTGGCAAACTTTAATAATGACTGATAAGCTTTTCATTGAGTGTGTCCTTCTTCATGCTGTTAGGAGCTTCAGCAAATTTCTACATTAGCACATACATTAGCTTACTCCACAGAAAGACAAGAGACTCAAATAAGCACAGAAAGCTCTAACCCTGCTATGAATAACAAATAGATGGTTTCATTTTCCCCCCCTCGGTATGTTTGCAATGCAAGACTATAGCTTTGTTCACTATTCAGAGGACAAGGATGGAAATGACAGTGTCACCTCCAATCCTCCGCAGACCTCAGCCTCGAATGCCAAATCTTTCTACAGCTTTAACTTCCCAGGTGTCACAACAGCCACATCTAGGTTGCAGCCCTTCATCTTCATGTCACTGAACAGCTATTTTTCGGAAGACAAAAGCATACTTTATGGAGAAACAACACTGCAAGACTGAGATTTCTGTCTCTAATAAAGAAATACCCTTTCATGCCTGTAAGGAAGCAGCAGAGGGGGATTCGCACTGAATATTACCGATATGCTACGTTGCTCTTGTTTTCTCCAGAGTAGTATCTAATTTAGAGAGGAGAAGAAAAAGGGCACCACAGTTTTTACTGAGGAAAAACCAAATCCAGAGATTTTGCAGGCATCTGAGCTCTTGTGCTGCGATCGGGGCTGGAGAACAGAATCTTTCATTGAAAAACTGATTGCAAAGACAGCATTACTACGTAAATCAAGGAACAATTTTGCCTTCCCATCCACGTCCTTGCAGCCAAAAGCTGACAAACATCAGGAGGGATTCGCACCAGCTCACTCAACACCCAGCTCTGGGGGTCAGCCACCACCAACGTCGCTGCTTGGAGAACGATGGCTGCTGCTCCTGTGCGTGCTCTTCACAGATAACTGGTGTCACCAGGTCAGCTCTGTGAGCCTCCCCTCTCTGCCTCTCCTTCCAGTGCTGTATCTTTGGGGGATGCCGCCCTGATCATGCCTATCGCACCTCCAGGTCCATCCTCTGTGACAGCATTTCCCCCCCCATCACCAAGCACCCATCCAGACACCCTCTTCTCCAATCATATAGCCAAGCGGAGCAACCTGCTGCTGTCCTCAGCTGAACTCCCCTGAGGTGACCGTCCTCCCCTTATGTCCATCTGTCCTGTCTGCCTTTCCTGTTTCAATGAAAAAAGACATGGAGGGTGGATGCAGAGAGACAGCAGCTCACTAAGAGTCTTAGCTCTTAATTTCAACTGTTCTTTAGATCCCCCGGTGTATAATGCCTCTGCTAACCCAGCCTCATAGCGGTTTAGGACAAGTTTTAATTATTTCTTTTCTTTCCCACAGCTACGTCACTGCAATGAATCACAGATAACATGGCATCTAACAGTGATAGCATTGCTGCAGGGATAACAGAGGCTGCAGGTACACAAGCCATCCCCACCCTGTTCCCCACAGAGGTGCTGTACAACCTTGGCCATCCCTAAGGTCTTGGGCAGGAATTCACATTCAGCTGCACTTTCATACTATCGCTCCTAAAAAAAAATCCACTGTGTATCATTATTTTAAGAATTTCCCCCTTCATCTTTTTCCTTAACGTGAACTAATTCATCACCCAACCTTCCCTTCACCTCCATCCGCCTCATCTCAAGACCTACATCAACATCCTTTAGGAGAACGAGGCTTCCCAGAGGTCCCAAACTGGTGCTTTGGAAACCCAGATGCTCCTGGGCTGAGGTCTTTCCACCAGTCTCTTCTATTCTGATCATCTGTCATGACTTTGGAAGCGACAAAATAGCTGCAACTTGCTCATGTGGGACATGGGTGGAGGCTACTGCCAGGTCAGCTCACCTGAGCAAAGGTCTGGATCTCTGGGCTCCCCAGAAAGTCCTCCTGGCTTTGAGCATACTCGTGATTGCTCAGCAAAAGTAGGCAGCTGGATCCTGAACGTGGTGAAGCACACTAACAGCACCTCGGTGTCAATTCAGTAATCGTACTATCTGGGTCTTGAAGTTGCCAGAACTCAGACAAAAATCCTGGAGGCAGACAGAGGACCTGCATACCTGACAGTTCCTATTTTTAAGAGGCACTGACAAGTTGCTAGATTTAAAAACTGACCTACTTTAGTGGCTGTTTCATATTGAATATTTTCCCTTCAGGATGCCAGCTACTCTTCTTTTGCTTTTTCCTCCAAAAAGCATTTTTGTACTTCGAAATAAATATAACTACAAAAAAAAGACATGCCACTCCAATTATGGCAGTTTTCTTGCCGGGTTAAGTGCAAGATATCAAGTATTTTTGTGAAATACAGACCAGAAAAGCACCAGAAAGATATATACAAATGGTTTCCACTGTCAAGTCTCATTTCACACACAAGCGTTTACATATTCAATAACCACACACCTTTGTGCCAGGCAGCACTCCTATGTGTAGTTTAAAAGATGAGATATTCCTGAATGCTCACAACAACCTGGCAATCACAAGCTACTCAAAGGCATAAATATTCAGAAAATACTGCTTCATCTGTCAGAATATCAGGGAACCCACCGAGAAGAGGTTAATACCGTTTCCCCAACACCACTGGTTCACTGCAACTACCAGGATCACACCACTCTGGAGTGTAACGGGAAAGGCTGGTTATCCCCCTTCTATTGACGACACTGGCTAAGGATGAACCAATCTACTGACAGTAGCAATTGTGTCTCCAGTAAAACAGATATTGTATAGATATATATATATTTAATGAAAATAAATATCATAGAATGGTTTAGGTGGGAAGGAACCTTAAAAATCCCCTAGTTCCAACCCCCTGCCATGGGCAGGGACACCTCCCACTAGACCAGGTTGCTCCAAGGCCCATCCAACCTGGCCTTGAACACCTCCAGGGATGGGGCAGCCACAGCTTCTCTGGGCAACCTGGGCCACTGTCTCACCACCCTCACAGTCAAGAATTTCTTCCTCATATCTCATCTAAATCTCCCCTCTTCCAGTTTGAAACCATTCCCCCTCGTCCTATGGCTCCACTCCCTGACCCAGAATCCCTCCCCAGCTTTTCTGTACCGTCTTTAGGGACTGGAAGGGGCTCTAAGGTCTCCTCGGAGCCTTCTCTTCTCCAGGCTGAACAACTCCAACTCTCTCAGCCTGGCCTCACAGCAGAGGGGCTCCAGCCCTCGATCATCTTTGTGGCCTCCTCTGGACTCACTCCAACAGGTCCATGTCCTTGTTCTGTTGTGGGCCCCAGAGCTGGACACAGTATTCCAGGTGGGGTCTCATGACAGGGGAGCAGAGGGGCAGAATCCCCTCCCTCGCCCTGCTGGCCACGCTGCTGGGGATGCAGCCCAGGATGCGGGTGGCTTTCTGGGCTCCCAGCACACATAGTTTCCTTAAACTGAAGCTAACTTCTGTTCAAATGGCCTACATGCATCTTGCAATAAAACAGAGAAACAATCGCAAGAATTGTTGCAAATGTTTCTCCCTGAAACTTTTGCTCAGTCTAGCACTACCTGAAGTTGAATATCTCTTTCCTGTGCAAGCACCCGCACTGCAAGCATTTGTTTAAACTTGCACCACCACCCTGTTTTACAGCCCAAAAGTCCTTTCCCCACAGAGCAGAAGACCTCAGTCCAGTCCAACACAGCCCTTACTTTACTGCTAAACAAAGCGTGGTAGCAGGCAGTCTCTCCATAGCCGTTACCGAACCTTGGAGTCGGTGTAGACTGTAGCTTCTCGTCAAGCAGTTCTCTAGCATTTGCTATTGGACCCCAACTTGCCCAAGACTCTTGGAAATGCATCTTTTAAAAATTCATAATAATGTATGATTAATAACATAATCGCCAGCCTTGCTGGATTTTCCCCAAAAGCATGCTCTCTCAGTTTTTACACTGAAGACAAACCACATCCCAGCACGCCCACGATGACGACTCCACATGCGGTGGCAATTAGTCAAGGAGAGTTCGTTCCATTCAGTCGATCGCTTTGCAAAAGGAAAACGGTTCAAGCCAGTTTTCCAGCTTTGTCTCAAAGCACAATGCATCCAATAGTGTCAGCACGTGGTTTCCACAGGCAGCTGCATTCGTTAAAAAAAACCCACCTGTGGAAGCAGCTTCCTGACTCTCACACCTCTAGAGCACTCTGGATGAAAGCCTCCAGGTTTTCCAGCAGCCATAGAAGGGTTTTGGCTAAACCCTTGTGTCTGCCACAAGCAGCAAAACAATTTGCTATGCTATCATTAAGGATTATACGGCTTAATTAAAACAGAGAGATCAACTGCATTGATATTTGGAGAAGTGTTTCCTTCAGAAATATGACTGCACAGTTCTATCAACAAAGCTTATCTAAGCAGCTTTATATCTGCAACAAACAAATTAAACCACAGGTTGCCCGGATGAGCGTGTCTGACTGTACACCTGCATTTAACTGCTTTCATGGAAATGCAATAGCCAGGCTTCTAAAAGCAAGGATGCTCCCTGCCACCCTGGCTGCGCGGGGAAGGCAACTGAAGGACTCACCTTCCAGGAGAGAAAAATCAAACTGTCCCACCAGGCGCCTAGATAATTCAGTGACGGACACCGCTATAAAACCACAGAAGCACAGAGATGCAGGGAAAAGCACACATATTCCACAGGAGTAGAGAAGGGGATGAGAAGCAGTGGGGTTTGGGTTTTTTTCAGCTTTATTTTTTATTAGCTGTGAGTAACGGTCAGCCTAAGGCAAGGAGGTGCAGGAGCACACTGTGCCTGCGGGAGCCAGCTGGCCCCGTGCTCCAAGGCAGCACCGCGCACCATCCGGCTTTAAAGCTTATCAAAACATTACCCAGATCATCAATTACAACTTCATTTCGAGAGAGAAAACCATGCTAATGAAAAATGAGGAACACGAACAACGAGAGAGAGAAAAGAGAGGAGGAACAAATAGATTTGTAATGGTCTTCCAGAGACGTTAATTAAAGAATTAATGCTCTTGCAGGTAAGAAGCAGTTATATTGCAGTTTTCATAGTGTTTCAAGCACAGGAGTGTTAGCGAGCTGCTATGTAATTATTCTTTAGGTCCAGGTACTTGAAGTCTTGGTAGAAACAATAATTAAAAGCAAAGTAGAAAAGTATCTGGAATGTGTAAATAGACAAATTTGAGATGGGCAGAGGACGGGCACTGGGCAGGCAAACCGTGTGCAGATACCTCATTGCTCCACCAACCTCTGGTGTGCATTACCCCACGCAGGAAGCCCAACGCTTCCATGCTGCTTTGCTTATCTCTTGGTGGTATGTCTTGTAGGGCCTCTAAGACACAGACCATTTTCTTCATCATAGAACCATAGAATGGTTTTGGATGGAGGGGACCTTCAAGATCATCTAGTTCCAACCCCCCTGCCATGGGCAGGGACACCTCCCACTAGACCAGGTTGCTCAAAGTCCTGTCCAACCTGGCCTTGAACACCTCCAGGGATGGGGCAGCCGCAGCTTCCCTGGGCAACCTGTTCCAACTTGATCCTGTTATCTCTCCATCCAGCACAGAGCAGCCCTAATGCTTGGTTAGAAACACAACCAGAATAGAAACTTAACAATAAAAAAGCAAGAAGGCAACAGCCTATGGGTAGACTACAGTAATCCCAAAAGCTTCCAAGCAGGAGCCCACTGTGTCTGACCCCTGATCGGTCCCTTTCGGTACTCAGTTGACCATTAATCCACCTGAATAGGGGGTCAGCATGCCCCAAGCTGGGCTGGAGCAGCTCAGAGACATCTCAAGCTCCAACGCAACCAGTTATCATTCATAAGGAGCTGCCACCACGTGAGCTGTAAGCCTCTTCTTCTTACCACAGTAAGCCTCTTCTGGGCTTGGCAGGGCCTTGCTAAGCCACAGTAACATGGGTCACAAGGCTTATTTTACAAGCTATCCCGAAGCTTGCTTCCTCACAGACTGAATTCACATCTGAGCTTTGGTCAGTCTCTTCTCAGATCCACCACACAGAAGCGAACAAAATTAACACCACCTATTCACTTTAAGAAATAATTTCTTACTCCAAAACAAGCACATTATGAACATTACGTGCCAAGCATTATGCAAGAACTAGATTTTCCTGGTTGCTGTAGATGACTATGACAATAATCTTCAATTACATGCCCGCATGCTGCTCTTCCACAAGCACTCACTCAGCAAATGAGAACTTTCTCAGGATTTCTCCACGTTCCCTTTGTGCACCTGTGCCCAAGCTGCTATTTCCACTCCATGCCCACATTTTCAACGATGCAGAGATATTCACCTCCTTGTGGGTTTTTTTCCTGAGGTGGTCTCACTGTAGTTGATTAAAGCTGAAATTTTAAAGGTACATAAAGGGGCAGGTACAGTCTAGGAGGGACACTGAGGTGCTGGAGCGTGTCCAGAGAAGGGCAACAAAGCTGGGGAGGGGTCTGGAGAAAATGTTTTATGAGGAGCAGCTGAGGGAACTGGGGTTGTTCAGCCTGGAGAAAAGGAGGCTGAGGGGAGACCTTATTGCTCTCTACAGCTCCCTGAAAGGAGGGTGTAGTGAGATGGGAGCTGATCTCTTCTCCCAAGTAACAAGCGATAGGACAAGAGGAAATGGGTTCAAGTTGCAGCAGGAGAGGTTTAGGCTGGACATTAGGGAAAAATTGTTCACTGCAAGAGTTATCAAACACTGCAACAGGCTGCCCAGGGAGGTGGTTGAGTCACCATCCCTAGAGGTGTTCAAAAGTTGTGTAGATGTGGTGCTTGGAGACATGGTTTGGTGGCAGCCCTGGCAGAGTAGGGTCAATGGTTGGACTGGATGATCTTAAAGGTCTTTTCCAACCTAAACGATTCTATGATCTAGATGTGTCCAAGTAACTATTTTTTCATTGAAATCAATACAGATTGGACAACTAAGTGCTTCTGAAAAATCCCTCCTGTGCCTATGTGCACGTCCCTTGGGCCCAAATCGAGCTATTCATATCTTGTAGTACCTGATTCATAGAAAGCAGGAACCTTGCTCCAAATGCCCTCACTCTGGAAAAAATACACAGGGGAGTGTGAGGGTCTCTACGTGGGGCTACAAAACCCAGCACCCTCAGCAAGAGGTTGCCCAGCTGCTCAAGATGATGCTGTGTGTCTTATCAGCTACTCCTCATGTGCTGAACACCTCCTGGCTTCTTCTCGGGTCCTCCCACCCTACTCTTTCCTCCTCAATGCATTGAGCAAGACTTCTATGACACTTGTTCTCTCTGGGTTTGAATTAGAAAAAGCTCCCATAAGTCTCCGCTGATCACACATTTAGATTTTCAGGCGCTTGTAATTTGGTCAAATACGAGCATCCTTTACAAGAAAAGCATATGCCTCCATTAACTGTCAAGGCATTGCTCTACAGTATGAAGGTGCCAGAGCTGCCTCAGGGAAATGGCTCTAAGAATATCTTTAAGATGAGCAAAATGACATCATTTTCCTTATTCTCATTTTGTCAAACGGCTGAAACATCTTAGCTGAAATATTCCTGAAAACCCGAGTCCTAGCAGGACTCTCTAAAGGGAAAATTGAAGCCTGAAGAGTTGAAAATGTCACTCAGTCTTATGCTATCAAAACTCAGATGTTATAATGGGATGTATCAGGTAAACTCAACCACCTGGGCCATTATAAACCAGTCAAGCAATCAGTCTGCGGTTCAGGCAATCACAGTGCGGTTTCAGGGGAACTGCTCTGGTTTATCCTGCTGAGGAATCTGGGATCCAAAACCAGCGGTCTCAGCTGGATCGCTATGTGTAACAGCATTTCATTCACCTGGCGGATATCCTCATTAAATCTGAACTGCCATTTTTCAGAATACGCATAAAGATAAAATATAAAGTCACCGGCATGGTTTTGTATCTAACTGCCATACAAGCAGTCGCAATATATTATATTTAAAAATGGCAACCGTGGGCTTTTCTCCCAAGAAGCGTCCTTGATCTACAGATAATGCCTTCCTGAAAGCCCGTATCTGGGTCTTAACAAACAGTTCTCCAGCATACTGACTATATGTCAGGCTTCTAACAGCCCTGCTAAGCCTGGGCAGTGGACTTCACCCTCTTTATGAAGCTTGCCTAGGTGGCTCCCAAGCACACTCATGCAAACCTCAATACAGCCTTGTACCCCATACTGGCACAAGCATTTGGGTTTCTGTGCTTCAACTGGCTCCAGCTGACACAGGGGGTCCATTCACAGGGCAGATAGAAAAATAGTCATTTTTAGCCAAAAATGGGTAGAACCTGCTTTCAGGAGGCACATGGGAATGAGTCTATCTCAGAAGAGTTCCTGGCAGCAGAAGATAGAGCTTTCATTTTTCCATTCTTGGGTGTTTCACTGCATGGAGGAGACCCACATGCACCAAGCATCACCTGGCTTAGGTGTCTGCACACAAAGCCTAGGCTCTCCACATCACTGCTAGCAGGCACACACCTCCTGTGGACCTAGAGCACTCAATGCACGCCTAATTTAAGGGCTTAAATACTTTTTTTCTCCATCAACAATATAGAAAACAAACTCCAGGCTTGGACACCAAAATTTGTCACAAGTATGGTATCTAAAGCACACTTTCCATATTTTTTTTAAAACAGCAATGATAGAGAAGCCTCCCAGAACCTGGACTAAGAAGGGACACCACAGGGAGAGCTCCAGCAATGCCAGGGATGGCCTGGGCACTGTGAAAGCCTTACTCTTCCCTTGGGTCAGAGAAGAATTTACTTGTGCTATTGTATCAGTAGACACTTTGCATCTTGATCTCCTCAACTATTTGGATGGACAAATGACTTGACTTTCAAATGAATTCATCACATCTGAGAAGCGTGAGGCTTCTGTTCTCAAAGTCCCCACAGGATGTGTGCCCCTTTTTCAGGAAAACGTGCCCACTCCATACATGCCAGCAAAATCTTTCTACATGACTAATTTTCAAGTTGAACTGTCTTGATAAATCGACTGACTCACTGCAGAATTTAACTATGCATTAGGTCCTATTAGTGAATTAGGCCCTTTTATTTTGCTCCAGAGTGCTGTCAAGAGCTGTAACAGCTTTCCTGATTAATGAAGAAGGAAGAAAAGTTATTTCAAAGACAAGGGCAGATTGGAATTTTCTTCCCCCCTCTTTTTTTTTTTTTGCCCCCCTGTAACTTTAGAAAGATGGAGTATTCCATCAGTAAAAGCAGCAGAAGACGCCACCAGCTTTGGCATTGGTCTGATCTCTGCTGCGGATGCAGGACACCTCTGCTATCTGCTCTCCATCCACCCCAATCCTTGAGCTTTGATTCATATTGTGTGAGCTCTGGCACAGGATCCCTGGTGGCTTCTGACAAATGACTTGTGCCTCCCTTTGCCCCGAGCCTGCCTGTACATACCCACAGCATACAGCGTTTTGTGAAGTGATTGAAAAAGGTTTATTGGTGTTCCATGAATGACCCAGGTCTGGTTATCTTGGAGTTATTAGCTCCCAAGGACACGCCTAAATATCTTTTACCACATTTCTGCTTTGCAATACCACATGGTTTTCATACATGCTTGCAAACCTACACCGTAACATCTATCACCTTATAGCACTTATTGTCCCAGTGGAGATTCGTAACAAAGCAAGAGTATATTTTAGTGATTGCATAAAATGGCTAGTTTCACAATATGATAGCAGCATTGATCTTCAGGGCTCTCTGTATTGAAGGAACTCCATTAGCTATGTCAATGGCTTCTTTCTCTTGCTTTATTTTTAGCATTTCCTCCATTGATCAGACACCGATTGGACAAGGGTTGTGTGTCTGGGACTTTCCTTTGAGAAAGGAAGGGATTTTGAACCTAAGTCTTAAAACAAACCACAGAACATGACCCTATGGTGAAGCATTTATCTCCCCAGGCATCCATACTTCCCTCCATGGTGATGTGCTGGAGAAGAATGGGATGAAACCCAAAACCATGACATGTGGCCAAAGCTAAACCGTTTTTCCTGGGGAGCTCCTGCGTGACACCCAAACCCAGACTCAAAAGGGCCTAAATCCATCCTGAATAAGGAAGGCCCGCACCTCAAGAGAAGAGGGTGGAGTTTCTTCTCCTATTTCAAATATGTGCAGTAGAAATAACAGACAAGGGACAAAAGCGCAAAAAAGGCACAAAAAAAAGGCACCAAGGATGTCTCAGTGCTACGAGCCTCTTCTCTCAGGATTTGCTTTTCAGCATTTGCTCCTGTTTATTAATAACCTGTTCATGAGATGTTGCTAGGGACACTGCTCCTCACAACAGATTTCACTTCTCAGCCGTGGTGGATCGGCCTACTGCACGCAGCAGGAACACCAGCCATGTGATGAAGCACTGGAGATCTTCAACCATGTCACATGCAGGTTTCCACATGACATCTGAGCAGTTCTTGGGCTTTTTGGCCTTATGAAACCCATTGGGGTATCTCTCCAGAACCTGTGGTTGAGATGGTCGGGCATCAACTCCAAAGGTCTCAGCATAACCTTATCTATGGCCAGTTTTGTCCATTTGCACATCTACCAATTCTGGCCTTTTGCCACAATTGCTCTTCTTCCTACCACATATACACACAGTGATTTATTTACAGATATCAGACAGATCTTCCATGCCTAATAATCACAGGCTCTAATTCAGAGGTCCCTCATCTCCCACTTTGCAAATCCGAGTCTAAAGGTCCACAGAATCAAAACCTTCATAACCGTGTGCTGATGAATTTTATTTAGAAGAAAAAACATACCAAGAAGTCCAAAAATGTGTCCACATTTTCCTTCTCCCGCTTCAGGAAAAACAACATCTTTTTTTTTTTTTCTATATAGACTGCTGCCTAACCACATTCTGCCAGTCTATTTTGTGTTAAATCTAACCTGTGTCTTTTCATTCATGTTTAAAGTGCCAGACACAGCTCCGGTGCTACATAAATAATAAATAACAACAGCGTGACATCAAATAAGGCAGTTTAAGAAATGCAGCTGACAGGTTTTTCTCCCTCGACATTTTTACTATGAATTTCTTCGCCTTTGTCATTTGACTTAATGGCATTGCAAACTACATAACTGTAATTACTCTTTAGTTTCTATTAAGATATAAGCCTGATGCTTCACCAGGATAATACCTGAGAGAGGGGGAGGTAAGGCAGGAAAGCAAGAGGGATGGCTTTCAGAGACAGAGTGGTTTCTTGTAGGTGGCTGTAACAGTGACAAACAAATAGGAACAGCAGAGTAATGAGTCACAAAAAGGAATTCAATTTCTTAGTCCTACAATAGGAAGGTACATGATAAATAGAAAGGAAAAGAGAAGACAAACAGGATATAGTTGTGCCCAGAGGATGTGATTACAGACAGGCAACTTGGGACCATCCAGTCTAAAGCCTTCAATCACTTCATTAAGTGACTGGATTTCGGGGTCCACCTTCAGCACAGCTCCCCAGTGATCACGTCGAGCTTTTGCAAACCTGTTCCGACTCACATTAAAAATTACTAAACACATTCAGATACCTCACTCCCAACACTGGTTAAAAACCTCCCTCTCACCAACTATCACAGTCATTCATTATAAATCCCAGGCTGCCCAGAAATCCTCTGACCAGACAGAACTAGTGCCAACAGCACATCTCGGTTGTCTGGAAGCATGCCACATGAAGAAGTAGGTAAGGTAGGAGAGTCCTGTGCATTTATACACATAGCATTCATTTATTGTGTTTTATCTGAAACAAAGGTAAATACTCATTTGGTTTAACACAATGAAGATGCATTAAGGCACCAGAGCTCTGCCACTACAGAGCAGGAAAGGTCTGGTCATGAGAAATGGTCCTGTATTCCTCAGCTTCTAGAGACGAACGAAAATATGGTCTATCACCCTATACAGCACCAGTAAGGTCAGCCGCTAAGACTGAATAAACTGAACCCAAAGCAATGCTTAGCTGAAGATGATGAAGAAAACATGCTCAGGCTGCAGTGCCTCAGGAGACCATGTATTTTGGGTGCATATTATCTGGAATTATTCCCATGTACCTGTCAGCCCACAGGTTTCTGTGAAGTTATTCCTGAAGTTATTTCCATTCAAGAATGGAAAGCGGTCTTTCTGCTTTCAGGATTTGACCTGAAACTGCATATTTTTCAACCCACATCATTTTCACAACTCCAGTTTTCAGATTCCCATTTGCTATCTTCAAGTGGACCAAGATCATTTTGGCTCACAGCACTGGTCTGACAAAGAGAAGGATTTAAGGGGGATAACAGTAATCCACCAGCACCACAAAAACATCGAAAGAGTCATCATTTGCAGAGACTGGGAAGTTCCCAGCCTCCCACAAGGCATCCAGCTACTACTGTCAGTACAGTAACTTACATCCCAAGATGCCCCATCATAAGACAAACACGGACCTTGTGACTTCTGTAAATTCCACCTCACTCAGACACATATTTTAATGTTTTTGGCTCCTTGAGTAAAGAACAGTCTCCTTCATTCTCCCCACAATCAGGAACATCTTTTGAGAATGTTTTGAAACTACAAATGGAATTCAGACCTTGACTGAGGGTCAAGTGAAGAACAAGCAAACATCTACCACTTCATCTCACTGACTGTGATTATGGATGATTTCCAGAAAATAGCACCCAACATTTTGTAAAAATATGGCATTTTCATACACACTTGTTTCATTTCACCCTTGTCATGTGATGAGGTACGTATCTGTTTATCCCACCACCTATTCTTAGATCAACAGGTAAATCACCTGCTAAACATAAGTCAAAGTGATCAGTAAGACAAGGACCCATTAGCTTATGAAACTGCTGGCCAAAGGTCCCTATTCCACTTTTTATTAGCTGTTCAGCAGCAAGTGCCACATCCCAGCCTCTGGTTTCAATACCCTGTCTTGTTCTCAGAGGGTCTTCCTGCAGATGTTTACTCCACTGCTGTTTACCTAGCATTACCTGCAATGAAGCTTTTAACAAACGTTTTCTTTCCATTTTTCTCCTAGCACATATTGGATGCTCTATGATTTCCTTTATTTTTAAGCTTGAATGTACTTTTTATACTCCCATATTTTTAGAACAAATTGACTTCCGAGTCTGAGAGCTGCACATTACATTGAGGGATTCATGGACCTTTTTTGCCAAAAATGTTTTCATTTAAATTTCAACGCAATCTCATTTATCTTCCGCTGAAGATTCCCTTTCTTTTGGCTTATCAGATTGAGCATATGAAGAAACAATGCCAACAGTGTGCCAAGACAACTGCAGTCCTCCTAGATAATCCAGTTATTAAAAGCTGGAGCCAGTGCCTTATGAGCTGTGCTGGGAGTGACTTTCTGGTTAGACAGGTCCAGAATCAACATCCTTAAAGAAGACTACAAAACAGTCCACTTTGATCAAGCTTCTGAAACTCATTAGGTACCTGAGCAGACCACAAGATAGAATTTGATCCATTTCTATGGGAAAACTCTTTTCACGTGCTGCCATGTCCAGGTGGAAACACGTGGGATGCTAACCAAGAGGTTCCCCAGGGCATGAGACCTTCACCCCAGTATGGCTTCAAGATGCACAGCTTCTTCTAGCAGTGCTGTGAGGCCAGCAGTGACCTGATCCAACCCCTGCTGAAGCACCAGATGCAGGGGAACTGGGATGGCATAGTGGAATCTCAGGGTGTGATTGCAAACAAATCCGCTCTCTGATTTTAAGAACAATCATGTTTCTACTTCAGTTGCACACCCTGCCTCCAAGAAGACCTCGGCCAGTAGAAGCTTCATCCCCTCATCATTTCCACAAGCTCTTCTAATCTCTTCTACACTGCCGCTTGCCCCACTTCTCCAGACTGCAGCTTTTCTCCCATCAACAGCTTCCACCCAGATATCACCTGCCCCTAGAGAGTTGTTACACTGAAGTCATTGCCAACACATTGGACCAGCAAGAAGAGGGAAGGATGAGTATCAAGGAATGAAAACAGAACAGAGGAGTAACAAGTCAACCAAGAAAAAAAACATGCCCCTTCGGTCAAAAACATCTTCCTACAAGGGTACCAGAAACTCAGTCAATTCCACTAATCATTATCACATTGATCCATCAATTATCCACCAAATGACTAAGTGAACAGAAGCAGGTCTGGCTCCATGATGGAACACTTCCCCTGGAGGTGTTCAAGGCCAGGTTGGACGGGGCTTTGAGCTACCTGATCTAGTGGGAGGTGTCTCTGCCCACGGCAGGGGTGTTGGAACTAGATGATCTTTAAGGTCCCTTCCAATTCTAACCATTCTGATTCTATGAAGAACTCCCATCTGATTCACCGATACATGGACATTCCTCATCACGCCACCTGCAATAACCAGCAAACCCAGGCTCATGAGCCATGCTGCCGAGCAGACTGTCCCATCGCAAGCCAGGAAATCCCAAAACAACCTAGTGCCCTGGATGCACGATTAGAACCCTGGATGCCAGGGGAGCACGGGCTGTACAACGCTCTAAAATCCTCTTTGGAATACACCGGCAAAAGAAGGACTCCTTTCCCTCCTGCCGTCCTCTCCCAAACCCCTTTGCTCCCCCACTGAGCAGCCCTTTCTGCTCATGCTTGCCTCGTATCTCGCTGAGCAAAGAGTTAACTTCTGTGCTCAGACAGACTCTCCTTTGTACTCACCAGTAACATTATCACCGCGCAGCATGTATTCATACCAGACACAACCAACAGAGGTCTTCATCTGGGGACTGTGCGGGAAATGAAAGATCACGCTCTTTGAATAGCGCTTTGTGACACAAACAAATGGAAGACAAGGCAAGCGAACACGCAGCCCTGACTTCTGCAGCAGTGCCGGGTTAGGATGGCATTTCTCCCAGCGATTCTCACCTCCTAGCAGGCAGGCTTGTCTGGCAGGCAGGAATGCCACGGCTATCGCAGCCCCAACAGCCTGGTCCCATCAGAAATCACCGAATCTGACGCTAATGGGATTAGCTGCAAGCCTACCAGCTTCCTAGTGCATGGGAAGTCACGCCCCCCCTTCCTTGCATTTTAAAAGTTCACCTAATAGCCAATCCTGCAGACTCAAGGAGACTTGGTTGTGAGGACTAATTGAGGACCTATAGATAATATCCTCTATACTGCACCGTCGGAGAAATTCGGGCAGTTCTTGCTTCACATAGACTTCGTTCCCTGTGCACTTTCATGGTATAGTTGAATGTTTCTCCTTATCTAAGGAGCCGCCAAAGCTTTCTACTAAAAAAAGTCAATCAACTTTAGGTCAGCCTTGCTGCGCTCCCATCCCCATCCTGGGGCAAGTGCGTGCCATGGGGATGGCTGCAGAAAGCTTCATACCCTTAAGAGCGAGCTTGCTTCACGGTGGCTTTGGAAAAGCCAGACTCCTGACCTGTTTTACATCTCCCTTAGCCAGATGTGGCACTATTAATCACAGAAAAAGTGTTGTTGCTTCCTACGAGTGCCACGCTATCGATTTTACCGATGTTCGTGGGATTTACTGTGATAGAAGCGAGAACAAGGATTGTTCTCTTTGTACAGAAAACAATTTACTTCGCCATCCAAAGTATTTATGAGATTTCTGCAACATTATTTAGGATATCCGTATTTAACATTTTTCCTTCACATTTTTTTTTTTTTGATCTTGTGAGTATGCTTCCTTGTCATTTTGTAGTTGATCCTGAGTTTAAACTGCAATGTTTTGTTTTGTTTTGTTTTCTATTCTTAGCATTAGGAACCAAGACTTCTATTCTGCCCATACAAGCACATCACATAGACATATATTAGAAGTAAAATGCCCAGCACAACCAGAAAGCTATGTATGTCACAAATAACAGCAAAGCCAGGGGGATACTGCTGTTAGAATAACTGACATTCGGGAGCAAATACGCGTTTATGTTTCTTGTAGCTAATTATTTCAAGATTTAAGAATATTCTGTGAAGGAGAGAAAGAAGGATGTTGAGGAGAGGAGAAAGCCCTGTTTATGTGGAACAAGGAGAAAAAAAAAAAAGTGTTTTACCAGGGACAGGAGAGCACAGTACCCCAGGATAAAGGTTGTGCTCCCTCCGACGCCTTTCCTGGCAGCAGCCCCAGCTCTCCCCACAGCAGATGGGCTCCTCCACCCCACGGGATGGACCTCCCCACCAAGGCCACCAGCAGTGAATGTGCCGATTACGCGGGGCGCGAAAGGCAGGCAGAGCGGCTCTGATCCACTCCCACTGCCCCGGCTCTGCTCCGGGCTCACAAAACCCACAAACAGCCCAAGAAAGTGGCGCTTTGTTCCACTGGAGAGACGGAGAGCTGGGATTGGGATTACTCACGGCCATCTGAAGGCTCGTTATGCTCATTTGAATATTGTGGAGGAAAGAAAAAAAGGTTTCCGAATCCACATTTTGCAGGGAAGGAACAGCTGCGGCTAAGGGGAGATGGCGATGGGCATTTTGGCAGCAAATATTTTCATTCCTGCCCCAGAGGGACCAGGGAAGCGCAGGGAGCCACTGCGCAGCCCCACGGCGGGGGAGGAAAGCTGTTAGTATGCCCAGATAGCGGAGGGCATCTTTAATTAACAACCGCATCTTGAACGGCAAAGTGGGAGAGCCGAGAAGCAGGTAAATCAGTACAGACAGTCGGTCCGGCCACCAGGTCAACGCAGAAACAAAGAACACAGCAAGAAGCTTGCAAATTCCTTTAAAATAGGGAACTGGAAAGAGGAAATAATGTACAAAAGCTTAAGTAAGCCTTGTAATCAGCATCAAGAAGAATTGCAGCGATTTAAATTGCCAGTGGTGTGCCCTATCCTGAGGGATGGGGCCTCCGGCTGCTCTCGCTCCCTCCCTAGCAGGCTCCAGGCTGCAAAAGCATTCCGGTCCCGGGAATATCTACCAAGCCTGCCGAGTGCAGATTTTACCACAATAATGTCATAAAAAACAGGTGAGAGCAGAAAGGTTCAAAATAAAGATCTCAGCACTGTTCGGTAACAGCAGCACGTTCCTCTTGTGGTCAAAATGGACCACTTGCCTTTCAAAGCCAGCAATTTTGTCACTTCATATTTTCTCAGCAATCGCTATGGTGGTGGAGAACACAGTCTCGCACCAATAAAAAAATATCACTCAAGTGCCGATAGTCAAACAGAGCTGGATTTTACAGTTTTAAGTGATCTAAAAATAGCAGCATCTTGGACATGTCATCCTGAAAACCAGCCCCTCACCGGCATAACCCAACTAACTTCTGCCAAGACCGCCTGTTTTTAGAGCAACCCAGTGGAAGGAGGACCCGAGACGTTCATCAGAAAATGTTCCTCTGCTCCACATTTTCTCCAGGTGAAGTTTCAGCCATCAGGAGGTTGTAAGTTGAGCTCCACGCCATGAGGTGGAGGTAAGGTGAGGAGGTTCCCAGGGCCAGCGGCTCAGGTCTTGCTGACACCCCACGGTACATAGAGTAAAACACGCGGCCAAGGGGCAAAGCATCGAATATTGCAATGGTCGTTCACTACATCTGCAAGGCAAAGTAAAACAGGAACCTTCAAGGGGATGAAAAACATGCCCCTTTATTCTTTACTGAATGATTTCTAAATTAAAGTAGCTGTAGCAACAATACAGCATCCACCGAGAAGACAGGAGGGGGGGGACGACTCCGCTGGCAGGTTGATGGGGAGCACTTGGCTCCTGCCAGCTCTTGGTGCACTCACCCCCACCGACACCCAACCGCAGCAGGTTACACCACAGTCCCGGCTGGACACTGCACAGCACTAAACACTCTTTATGCCAACAGGGAATTTTGGCCAACTGTTCTTATCTGAATTCTTCAACGAATCACAGAATGGTTTGGGTGGGAAGGGATGTTTAAAGGCCATCTAGTCCAACTCCCCTGCCATGAGCAGGGACATCTTCAACTCGATCAGGTTGCTCAGAGCCCCGTCCAACCTGACCTGGAATGTTTCCAGGGATGGGGCATCTACCACCTCTCTGGGCAACCTGGGCCAGGGTCTCACCACCCTCAGCATAAAAACTTTCTTCCTTATATCTAGTCTAAATCTTCCCTCTAAAAGAGGGAAGCCATTACCCCTTGTCCTATGGCTCCACTCCCTGATCCAGAGTCCCTCCCCAGCTTTCCTGTAGTCCCTTTAGGGACGGGAAGGGGCTCTAAGGTCTCCCCGGAGCCTTCTCTTCTCCAGGCTGAACAATCCCAACTCTCTCAGCCTGTCCTCACAGCAGAGGGGCTCCAACCTTGTCATCTTCATGGCCTCCTCTGGACCTGCTCCAACAGGTCCATGAGATAACAACAATTCTTGTTGTTAAATGTACAGGTGCAGCTGTTTGGGTTTTCAGGACACAACAGTGGAAAAATGCATGTATTTGCTGGCTATAGCGTGCACAGAGCTGTTACCTTGGGTACACAGTACTGTGTCTCAGACTGCATCCCTGCATTCACAGAAGTGGTCCTGTACAAACCTGCTTGCAGACCACCAGCACCAAAAGCTTATTTTTCTATTAGAAATAAGGGCAAATTGTTACCCTTTTTGCACTTCTTTCCTTTTTTAAGATACAAAAACTCACCTGATGATACGGGAATATCTCATATGCAGAAACTGAAATTAAGAAAGCCATGGAAGGCAGACGACATGGGATCCCACAGAAACTTAGTTTGCACTGATGCAGTTACCTGAACTCCGAAATACAGCAATGTGAACATAACATCTCATGCTGGAGGATGACGGTTCCCTCGCACACTGCTCGCTGCCCAGCAGTACTCCAGGCAAAAAAACCAGCTCCCAGCCCACCACAAACACAGGGCACGGTCACTGCAGGTCTCTCTTCCCATCCCCTTCCCTTCTGCGCATGCAGACCGCTGCCAAAATATTGCACTGGGTTTATAAGGACTTCACATTGCTGGGGGTACCTAACGACATCCAAGTCTATAGACGACCGAGAGGCAAAGTACCTCACTTAGCCCTTGCAACGTCACTCAACGAAACCCAAAACTTTGGGCTGTTTTTCCCACGGGAAATGTGTTTTATCCACTTAAACGGAGCTTGTTCAGTGCAAACTGCCAAAAGGGGATACAACAAAAAGAAAGAGAAAGAAGAGAGGAAACAACTCATGCCACTGCAGGAATTCCGAGTGAATACAGCTGGGAGATTTCGGGGCAGGCAGACTTTCCGTGCCCTTCACCCCAGCACCTGAGCCTGGGTGACCGCAGTTATTTGTCCCAGTGTGCCAGAAAGCTCTTAACCAGAACCAAGAGGAATAAGTAGTTTTTCCTTCTGAAGCCTCTTCAGGAAGAGATTTATGAGTACCACCGCAGCTCTGATCTCGACGAAAACATGGCAGTTTAGGCCAAAATTAATCCAATCCCAAATGACACTTAATAAATGTGTTAAAAACACAGCCTCCCGTCCTTAGACACGGAGAGCAGATCTCTCGATCCCAGCCTGGGGAAGGAGATGCTCCCACAGGCACCCCGCACCGGCCATGGGACTGGCAACCTGAGCCGACCTCACCGACAGCACTTGTCCCCCATGCTCTGGGGTGGTGAAAAAGATTAATGCTACAGTGGGAAATCTTCCCCGGCAGCATTGCCATCCTGCAGGATGCGGCTTTGGAACCAGTTTACCACGCTAGAGCAAACACGGTCCCCGCAAGCCCCTTCATTGTTCAGCTCAGCCTGGCAACCCACCTTTTAATAGTGCCGACTCCAGAAAACCATAATTTGGCTTTTTCAGAGTTGTTTTTAAAAGCAACACAGATTAATCACCACAGTCTCCATACCTGGAAGGTTTCAAGCCTTTATTCTCTGAGCCTTACACAACCAGAATCGCACTTCGGGGCCTCTAGATGCTTACGCATGGAGACCTACTTAAGCTGAGACCAGGTACATCAGATCAGAATCTCATTAATTGTTTTCAAGGAGGTTGTACAGCAACGCACACAGATTTAGTGTGTGGGGGGGGTTTATATCAGGCACAACACAAGCACAGCAACCCCTCTGCAAAACAGGTGACAGGAGGACAGTGGAAAGAGATCTCCTGCACGCAGTCCCACCTACTCCGCATTTCCCTTACGGCCTGGTGGTGCTTCCACATTCAGCTCAGTTTTCAGTGGTCCGCAAGTTCTGATTTCATAAAAAAAAAATCCAAAAAAGTTACACCTGGCTTTTAAACTCCCCTTCTCCGCTCAGGTACCAACAACAACGCACCAGTCCTGAACCGATGAGAAATGAGTGTTTTGTTTGTCCTACCCAGAAATCATTTCTTAGAAAGTCCTTTCTATTTAATTATCAGCTTGTATTACTCGTAAGCGCTCAGCCAAAGCTACAAGTTGAGGAGTTTGCAATGATTCTTTTGCATCTGCACCCCATTTCTAACTGTTCCTCAACACCCACGTAGGTTAAGAGGGTGTCTCTGCCCCATCTTCACTAACGATCTTCTTCTGGTCTCCTTAACTGCTGCTGCGTTCCCCGAAACTCTCTCCCCCGGGAAGATGCTCAAGGCTGGTTTCAGCTGTGCTGCGACACCCGTACTCCCGTCCAGCATGTGTTTGCTCTGCCGTCGCTGGGTTTCACGCTGTGCCTCAGGCTAGTTGCTGCCATAAATAGGCTTTTTTTGTTTTTTTTTTGTTTTATTTTGGGTTTGGTTTTTTGTTTTGGGTTTTGTTTTTTTTTTTCCTCCCCCCCTCAAAGACACAAAATTTAGCACGGAAAATTTAGCACAAAGGGTGCTGCTGACTCTGCTCCCCTCGCTCCCACCCCTCTCCCTCCTCCACCAGTGGGTGCTGGGCAGGCACTGGTCCAGGCTTGGCAGACCCAGTGCAGCCAAGGATGCTTCAGCATCAGGGTGCCAACCCTGGGCACAGAATGACTTCAGGGGCTGTGCTCCTGGTGCTAACCACCCTAAAATGACAATTAATTCTTGTTACCACACAGAAGTAAGAGCTCTCCAACGTGGTATTGCAAAACATCATGCCCGAGACGGGGGGCTGAGGGCAGCAATGCCCCACCGCCCAACCCTGCCCACAGGCACAGGCATGCAGGAACTTCACCTCCCGCTCCAAAGCGCTCAAGAAAGCCCAAAAGTTAAGGTTGTCTCTTCCACGCAGAGAGGGGATGAGCTGTGGGGACCAGTTTTCCCGAGGAAGCCTACGATCCCATCCCGCAGCCAGCTCCCAGGTCCATCCCGCTCCCCCAGCCCCGTCCTGCAGCGCCGGGAAGAATGGCTGAAGCATCAGGCATTTCCAAGGTCTGGCAAAAAACATCCCAGGTGACCCCAAGACCTTCAGCCCACGCTGAAAGCGGTTCCACGCACTGCTCGCTCACCAGCTCTCAGGGCAGGGCATTTCTCAGCTCCCCTGAACGCGTCCAAGCACTTTGTGCCACACCATACCAACGGTCAGAAACTCACTGGAAGCACCAGACTCACATTTAACTTCATTTTGGGGGGGAGGGCCAAAGACAACGTCAGAGAGTCTCCTGCCGTGGACCAGCGAGGTCTAGGAAAGCATCAGCCCAGATACCGGTACGACAAGGTTAAAAACTAAAGACATGGTGATGAAAAGCAAATAAAAAGGTCTGGGCTGCAAGAATATAATGCTAAGCAGCAAAATATTTGTTTGCTGATATAGCATCACCTCAACCTCAAAATGTTTTTAAAGTAAACTTAGTCATATATGACTGTATGTTACGTTCTCCTGCACAGGAGCACTGTGGCTCAAATTGCAGAGACACTGCAGTTGCTAAGGTAACTCCTTTTTCACAAACACATCCTGGACCACTATGATAAATTCAGCAGCTTTAAGATATTAATTGCTCCAGGAAAGAAGCAATTTTCTGATGGAAATACCAGGTTCCCAGCTTCATGGTGCAAATTATTGTACATATAATACACTGCTTTTATAATCAATCACATTTTCCAAAGCAGATCACAAAGGTTAAGCAGCAGTATCCCCGTGCATAATTAATATTTGTTTTATATAGCCACAACTGGCTGTTTGGTTATTAACTTTGTTATTAACTGTTAACCTTGGCATAGGGCTTCTTTAACACATAACTAGCGGCTTCTTTAATTTAATAATTGTATTAAAATAGAAACTGTGTCAACCACAGATTAACTTTGAAAGCCGCAATGGGCTAAAAATAATGAACTAATCTACATTTACCAAAAGAACAGATTTCAGATGATTACTACCCTTTCCAGGATGCGGGGGTGGGGGGAAAAGTTTGATCCTCAATTTCTAACTTTAAATGTGATGAATTTGCACTTAATCCAAGGCCGGCAGGCAACAAGACTAAAGCATCCAAACTTGACATACCAGAACTGTGCCCGAGGGCTGTAGTTTCTGCAGACCCCATCGGAGCAGCGAGGTGATGTGACAGGCGACGACAAAGTTCACCAAGTCCAAGCTGCCAGCTACTAACGTGGCTTTTGAAAGGCTGAAGCTGTAAGTAGGACATTTGCTGAAGGAAATGCTGCAAGTTGCAGAACCATCAAGTGATTTACACCCTTGAGACCGGCCAGGTAATTCCAATTATCTCATGATGAGAGTCTTGCCATGAGAAAACCAGCTGAAAGCAAGCAGGCAAGGACACACAGGGTCCTCTCCACTTGACTGGCACCTTGTATTTCTGAGTTTCCCTGCACAGAGAAACTGTTGAACGATTACCTGCATTTACAGAGGACCCAAGCTCAGAGGATCGAGCTGAGGAAGCCGCACAGGGCAGGTGGCAGCGCACAAGAATATCACGTCAATACAAGCCATCTCCCCTGCCTCCCGTTGCCATCACCAGGAACACGGCTGTCCTACTATGAAGACTCACTATACCATCTGATGGTCTGATAGAAGAGCAATAACCTATACTGTTGAGCTGGTAAAAGGCTCCTTTCTACTAATAAAAGTAGAAATCGGCAACACCCAGATGAGCAATTATCCGTTTAGGTACTCGAATGGTGATATCACTGTAAAATGTCTGTAAAAACAGTCCTGAAAAAAGGTAAAAACCAGGAAGCTCAACGTCTATTTCTCACCCAAAAATAAGTCCCGAGTGCAAGAGGTGAGAAACTCCATGCATGAGACATCCCCTTCCCGGGACAGGGAGCACCTCCAGCTCCAGCTGCTGCCCGCTGACAGCTTTGATGCTTCCCGTAACACAGCGCTCGTACGCAGAGACGATGACCGAGACGGAGCAGAGTCTATGGAGGTTCACCCGTTGTCTCCCGACACGCAAGCCTGGCAGGCAGTAGGAGCAGCTCTGCTGTGCACGTACAGGCATGGCATCTGCTGGAGCACCTCAAAGCCGCTCATCAGCCCTCACCTGAACCTTCCCTTCCTCTGCAGCTCTCGGGGCACGTCACATACCATAACTGCTGGAGCTACTTCTCGTGAAACAGGGAAAACTATTTCACACGCATTCTGGGACGACAGGGATGATGCAAGGCTGAGACGCTGGGATTGAACCCATGTCTGTGGCTTCAACGCTACGAACAACTCTCATTTAAGAGGTTTCCTTAAATATAATGCTCCCCTGGCGAGAGAATCATGAGTAGCCTCTCCAGTGGAGGGCGCAGCTGTGCCAAGATCCCTCAAGGCACTGCCCATACTCTCTTGGATTCCAAGGACTTCTAGACCAAGCTTAAACACACAGGACACAAACCTTTTGGTAACCAGCATTGATAGCAGTTGCCCAAAGGCATGGACACACAACATTTTGTGTACGTAGCTCCTGTTTCAGTTCCTAACTGCAAGAGTAAACGCTACATAGGACCTCATTCCCAGCTGTGATCTCAGATCAGCGCCAGCCGGCTTCTCTTCAGCAGAGCCCCTGGTGACTCCCAGGGAGCTGGGACACACTCGGCTCCTCTTGCAGCCTAGCCAGGAATAGCCACACACATCTCCACGCTCTTGCATGGCCCCCAAAATTTGTGAGCCACTTGCAAAGGAGGCAAAGTGCTAGAAGTAGTTTTCTGCCATAGCTTCCAAGACAAGACCACTAGCACTGCAACAAATCCGCAGCAAACAAGGCAGCCTGGTGACACCGGCAAGGAATAGAAGTGCTGGTATCCTGTGGCTTTCCCAATTGAATTTCAATAGGGAAACGGTGGGGTGCCAATCTTCAACCAGGCACCACTGAAAAGCTTCACCCGAAAGAGCACTCTGGGAGAATCATCTCACCTCAAACACTTGCCCTGTTTCAGGGTTGAGAGAAATGAGTTATATGCCAAGGCTTGACAAATTTAACCCGAAACATATTTTTCCCAGACGCCTAGGCTGAAGTGTCGGGTACAAAAATACCCACTCCAGCAGTCCTCTCACTCGCTTGCCATCTCCAGAGCTGCTCTTCACTCTCACACCTTTTCCAGCTCTAAGGTGCAAAGCAAATGTCTACTACTTATCCTGGGCTGCACTTAATTAAACTCTTGTTATCAGCTTTCTAAATGAGAAATATTCCTGATGTAGCACTTTTTATTGCATTGCTGTAGCAGGACAGATGGGTAGTAGGGACAACAGTATTGATTATTCCTTCTGGGGACTGCTCTGGTGCTAAACCTGATGACTTTCCAAGCCCTGTCTGGCCCACCATACAGGGAGCCACGCAGTGCAGAAAATCCAAGAAAAAGCATTAAAATGTCACAAAAGAGAATATTCCTTCCTTAGCTGTCAACAGCCCCAAACACTCAGGCTGGAGGTAGCAAGTCACCCCACTGCCACTGGCAGGAGCTGGGTGTTCCACCCAGGCATGGTCAGTCAAGGCTTGGGTCAACCTTTGATTTCATTCTATTTCCAGAGTGATAACCTAGGCATAATAATTTTATAAGCCTCAGAGAAGGCGACTCCAGGCTCTATGTGCACGTACACAATCGCACACACAAGGTCCTGCTGCCAAGAGATAACTGATGAGAGTCTGTGGGATGGCGAGACAGGCTGGCCCATGAAAGTCCCTGCTGAACCAGGTAGTTAAAAATAAAAGATCTGAGCTCTGGTGCCCGTCCAGCATCTGAACCAGCAGGATATGCTGCTGCAGCTTCAGCCAGCTAACGCCATGTCTCACCTCACCTTTGGCTTTTGTCAACCCTTTTCCCCTTCCCAGGAATATCTGGCCCATGTTTACTGAACTCTGCTCTCACAAAAATGCTGTGGGAGGAGAGGTGGGGTGGACACAGGTCACAGTGTCTCCTTCTGCATCCCCTAGTGCAACAGCAGTAGTTAGGAAACTTCTCCACGGCATTACCAGAGATTTGCTTTGGGAACACCGCTGAGCTGCTGAAATGACGGTGCAGAGCAAAGATGTCGAGAGGAAAGGAAATAACTGGCCTTCTCCAAAATCACTGGTGGTTGGAATCAAGAGTTTTCTAATTTCTACTGAAATGTGCACAAGACTATCTACAATGCAAAATTCATTGCCTGCTGTCTTTTTAGATGATTTTTTTTAAAAAATAGCTCTTCAAAAACCTTTAGTTCTTCACTAAGAAGCAAGTTAAGCCATCTCAAGGCCACCCCGACCGTTTCCTGAAACCCTCTCATCACCCAGAGTCAACTCGGTTCAAAACACAGCACGAGCCAAAATTTTCCTATTGCTTGCTGAGGACCTGGAGCACTTGATGGCAGTCCCCTGCAATGGCATATCCATGCCACCTGCAAGAAGAGATGAAAACCTCTCTCTGCCTGGGGTCGCTCAGCCTTGCCATAATTCCCTTTACACCTTCACTGGGCTTGGCTGGGGTCTGTTCTCCCCTCCTTCAGTAACGCCGTTTTCACATCTGACTAAATCCTAAGGAGACTACTCAAAGGATAGTTCTTTGATCTTTTAATAACTTTTATAGCTTTTTTTTTTTTTATTTTTGGTTAAAAGAGCTGCCGCTTCTCCGACAGTGATTCAGCAAACTGCTCTGGCTCTGTTGCAGGAAAGCACACAAGCGGTTTTAGCCAGACTGGGCACCCGCTCAATACCAGCACTTCCTAAACTGGGACACGAAGTTGATCGTTGCTGAAGTAGGATATTGGAAAGCCTTTCAAAAATATTCCCCTTACCCATCTGTCTCCATTTTATCACAGCCATCACTGGTAATTTGTGACTGTTTAACCAAATTAATCGCTCTCTTGGAAGCTGGGGGAGGCAAAGCGCTCGGACACCTGAACCTCTGCTTTCCCTTGTTGAAGTACCTGCCACTGGCAGATGCTGCAGGATGGGGAACCTGCTCATTTTCGCATGCCATCATAGCCAGACCAGGTCTGCTTGGCCTTCTGGCAGGCGTGTTTTCGTCCACCCTATGCAGTAAGATGAAGCTGGAGGAGTAGCTCGGAGAAATACTTCTCTGATGTTTCAGTGTTGGGGTTTGGGCCAGATTGACCCAATCAGGCAGAACGACAGATGCTCTCCCCCATCTCTCTTTTCAAAGGGAGGAGGTATAGAGAGAAGAGAGACTTATGAGTTTAGAAGGAACTAAACTACTTTAATGAAATAATAATAAAATAAAAAATAAGAAAATAATGAAATATATACAAAACTGTATTGAGCTCCCAGGATGACAATCACGTCACCAGCAGGCACTGGGGAAGTCCCAGACTGGACTCAGTGACGGATGGGAACTGGATTCCGGATCTGGATTCAGGATGGGGATCAAAGGCAGACAAAACAGACACAGTCCTCCTCGGACCTCGGCCACTGAAGAAAGAGGGCTGACCCTTTGATCCCTCAGCTTTTATCCTGAGCATGATGCAGATGGGATGGAATACCCTGTGAGTCAGTTTTGGGTCCCCTGTCCTGTCAGCTCCTCCCCGCAGGGGTGACCCCTCTACGCTTTTCCGCTTCCCACCCTCCAACAGGGCGAATACCAAAGTTGGCCGCCCTTGGCTGTTAGAGCAATAAGGATCAGCGAGAGCCTCTCTGCATCCCATCCCTCGGCATCAATTATAAACATGGGTCTGACCACTCTGAGAGCCAACAGTTTCTGCACAACATGCTGCTAATTTCAGCAGTTAGAAGAGGCCTGGCTAAAAAGTAAAGTTACTGAACAAAATTGGCCCTGTTTTACCTCAAACCAGGACATTCAGAAAAGTCTTTCTCTGGTTATCATCTGCTAATCTCCACATCTTGTACTAACGTAAGGCCTATTTGGACACATGCTGCAAAACATGTTCAACAGAAGTGATATTTAAGCTATACCGTATCCTGCTTGTGGACCAGGTTGCTTCTCCAAGTCCCTAAGAAGTGTTTCACGATGACTAGCCATTTTATTAAGGTCTTCATAAACCACCCAAGGGGAGAATCAGGCTGCTCCAGAGACTCCCAGGCAGTTTGCCAGAAAATTGATCTGACTGTACAGAGCTAAGACACTTGTAAGTAGTCAACAGAAGCTGTTCCCACAGATGCAGAAGTGGCCATAGAGGACAGTGTTTCTGTACACAGTTAAGACAGTTGGGAGATGTTTCACACACAGTTTACAACAACTGATCACAGTAGATCACAGGTGCTGCAGCAGGACCGCAGGTGGGTGCAAGAACTAAGAGGAACAACATTTTGGGGAGGTTCACCTGGCTCCAGCTGCTGCAAAGAGCCTCCTCTCACCCCCCTGACAGAAACCGCCCATCCCGATCGGTAGATTGATTCCCCGCTCCTGCATTACCCCATACCAAGATCCCAAGAAATTATTTTTCTTACCTAACTCTCCACCCACAAGCGCGTGTGCAGTGCGTACCAGGAGAGAGGACAGGACCAGCCCCAGCACTGGCTGCTCACCAACAAGCACTGCCTCTTCATACATCCCACAGCGCCAGGTCTCCGTGTGCTTCACACCACGCTTCCCAACAAAAGCACACGGCTGGGGCTCCCCAGCTCCTGCCCCTGGCACACCTGCCTGGGACCATCAAGGTGACTCCAACTGGGACTAATAAAAAAGCACATCACGCCCTTTCTCCATCCCACAACTGTATTTGTGCAAGAGACAACAACATAATCCGCCGTAAATAACTACTTTTTTTTCCATTGGGGTTGCTGCCCCGACGTTCTCAAGTCCTCCTGTCCCAGGCATAGATCGCTCCACCTGCACAGCAGAATCGCACCACCATGCTTTCAGCACACAGTGCAGGATGTGGCGAGAAAAATCACCTTTTGCATTTAAAGCCCACTTCTAGAAACCTGCAAGGAAAAGCCAGGCAGGCAGGAGAGCAGAGCCAAGTCAAGAACTCCAACGCTGCTCACGCTGGATTACGAGCCCAGCTTTTTTCTTAATATTTCACACTGTTTCGAGGACTCCAAACCCTCCTGGAAGACCAACGCAATTTTCTGTTTGTTTTAAGATACGGAGCATATCAGAAAGGATCACAACCTGCCCCGTGCGATGTCAGTCAAAACTCCTTCAGGTTAACAGAGCTTTCCCTGGAGATTATTCCACCCTCACCTGCAAGGCAGGCAACAGCCTCCGAGGCATGGCAGCACGCTGCCGGGGAAGATAAGCCCTCAGCACACCACAGGGGCACCAGCGCTGCTCTGCTGAAGCCCGTACCCAGCTTTTACTTCTTGCTATAGCACTCAAGTTTCCCTTTCTTCCCTTTTCATCCCAAAATAAAACCAAATTTCTGTTGGAGCACCTGGACCGATAGGGACCTGTTACACTTCTCGAAGCCACAAGGTGAATGAATACACCAGACAATTTGACCAGAAAGCTGCAAAGCTACCGAAACCTTGTCCCCTAGTCCTCCTCCCACCAGTGACCCCTGTTCAAGACTCACTACCCTCGAGACCATTCAGGCCACAGCAGCCCCAAGAGGTGCACATCACCTGGTTGCTGCCCAAATACATGTAACGCTTCCTCAGAGACATGGGTGTCACTTTTTTTTTTTTCCTCCTCTATACAGCAGTGAATTGTCCTAGAAGTCTTTGTTATCCCTGAGGCAGCTTCTTCTGGTGGTTAAAACTGGTCTCTGGGTTCAAAAGATTTTTGTTTAAGCAGCACGGCAAGGAGACAGATGGATGCATGGAGAGCAGGCCAACTGTCTCGCTGCCTCTGAGCCAGGCAAGAGAGAGGCAGTGGCTTAATATAGGCTCCATCTGCCCAGCCATGTCTCCAGAAAGGAGGAGAACAGGTAGGAAAACACGCAAGCAAGCCCTTCGCTAGATGTGCATGACCGTATCTCTCCACACAGCGTTAGGGCTTACACAGTGCTCTTTACAGAGGTGGTGGGTCAGGCTCTCTCCACAGCTGTGGGCAGGGGTCTTCACCATGCTGACAGCACAATGGCTGCACCCCTCTCTGGTCACTGGAGCAATGCAGATGCTCTGCTCCAGACTCTGGACATGTCCTTGGGGTAGATCACCTCTCCTTGATGCTGTCCTGCCAACATGAGGCCTCCTGAGTCACCCTGCTGCTGTGGCATCTCCTGCTGCTTCCCAACCACAGCAGCCCTGGAGCTGCCTGTTCCCTCTCCTCCACTCCATGAAGTATAAGCTGACTTCTTCAGACTTAGGTGTCCACTTCTTAGAAGCCAAAATTAGGACCAACAGGTTCCCTCGCGGGTGTCAGCAGAGCTTCGCACAACCCAAAAGTTACAAAAGCTTCATCACCTCCTTGGTGAAGCTTTTCCTCCTGTAACTTTTACTGAGACACCCAAAATCTAGAGTCTTTTGGAAAGCCCAACATTGTGCATCAGGGTTGAAAATGATGCTTTAACACATAAGGGAGGCTATCTCACAGACCCCCTCCAGGAGAACACCCCCCATCTCAGAAATCTTGGCCAAACTCTACTACTTAAAACTCATCTTTCTCCTTTGTTTTCAAAACACCGACTTGGGTGTAATGAACTACTGGGTTGGCAAAAACCTCATAAAAGGCTCATGACAAATGTAGGCAATCATGCTGGCGTCACCTACTTGTCATCACTTTAAGGTAATTTAGCAAGCTGATGGCTTTGTGTGAAGAACTAATGACATTATTTTAATCTGTAAAAAATCAGGCACAGGAAAATAAGCTTTTGGCATCATACTAAGGAATAAAATTAATGTACAAGGTTTGTATGGTGCCATTGCTGAGCTGAAACACAGTCTTTTTTGGATGCACAGTTTTAAGCATTCAAGTATTACTAATACACTTGCAAATTTGAAGTGAATAGGCATTTACTCTTTTTCTTTGCTGAATAAAGGATTTCTTTGTGCCGCACACTAGGAGTTCGCTGCGGCCAACCCAAGGGTAGATGTACACAGCAGAGCAAGCCCTCCCCGCTCCACACAGCTCTGCGACACGCCGCAGGGTTCACAAATTCAATACTGACACAAGTCCCCACGGGACAATTCCCTCTCATTAGCCTGGCCATGCCTGGGCGAGCTTTTGGTGAGCTGCCTTGTGAGGCAGCAAGGAAGAGAATGCGACATAAATACACAAATAAATTCCCACCAGCTTGTACAGAGCTCTAAAAGAACACAAAAGAAGACCTCAACCCCAAAGAGTGCACGTCAGAAATCAAACTCTTACAAAGTCTTGGGCAGAAGGAAGTTAACTGTCTAATTCTCCTCCTTCTTACAGTACAATAATTTGTTTGTGAAATAAATACTATTGCCTTCAAAGTAAAACATTAACCTCATGTAAAGGAGGAATTTCTGCCTTTCATTCTTGCACACCTCGCTCGGTGCCGCATCCTGGCTCACAGCGTGCTCCTGCAGTTACAGCAGGGTGACCCGTTGGCTGGTGGCACTGCCAGGCTATCGCACGCAACACATTTCCACTCCGGCTTGTTTGCGAGTCTTTCCCTTTTAATTTTTTATGGGGTTTTTTTGTTTGTTTGGGTTTTGGTTGGTTTTGGGTTGATTTCCCCCCCCCCCCCCCCTTTGGTTGGTTGGGTTTTTTTACAGCTTGCTCACAGTGAAACCCTAGATAATACTTATAGAAGTCATTATTACAAATGTGTTGTGACTGTTCACTTTAATTCTTATTCTGTTCTTCCCCACTCATCCCTGCTGCATTGCTCTGAGGTATTAATGGACTCATCCCCACAGCACAGCTCCGCTCCCGGCCTGGCCAACACTACTATTCCCATCCCGGAGTACAGGGCTGTAGTAGTTTATCCCAAGTATCCCGGTCTTGGCACAAATCTGTAGTGCAGGAAGGGACTGAAGGCAAAAATGCCCAACTCAAAGTGCTTGTTCTAACCTTGGAGAACTTTTATTATAAGGTTATGCACCTAAGGATTTGTTTAAGTTTAAAAAGGTGAACAGCAAGAATTAATATGGACTGCATCTTGTGTTTCTACGTATCTTAGAGCAAGTTCTTTGAGGATATTTTTAAAAATTTTTTATATTTTTTTTTTTTAACCAATGCATAAAGCCACACCTTTTGTCTACAGGACAAAGCAATATCTGGCAGGCTGTGTTCTCAAGAAACATCTTCAGCACACAGACCAGAAAAAAAAAAAAAAACATCAACAAAGCAATAAAGATGTCTTTAAAGGATGACTCCTAGGATGTGATTTAGCATGATGAAGAGTCCAATGTAATGAAGCAAAATTTAATCTGAAATTAAAAGAAAACAAATTGCCATTTATTACAAGTAACTGAAAGCGTGTCTCGAACGGTTGGGTTTGGTGCTAGCTGACCCAACAGCAGACTGGCACAGCACCAGGTTACTAATCACTGCAATAAAGCGGCTGGATGTTTTTACATCTCCTCGAGTATTTTGGAGCGAGCCTAATTCTTGGATGCCCATCTTGGCTCAATCTCAAACTGGCCGCAGCCTGGCATGGAAAACTGCCTCTGCAATGACTTTGCAAACAAAAAAAAAAAAACCTACCCAAAAAATGCAAGGAGACCTGTCCCTCTTCCAAGGGGATTCTGGCTCCACAACTGATCTCCCAAACGTCTAAAAGCGTCTTTTGGGTTTAGAAAAGGCACCGTGGGATCCCCCAGCCCTGGTGCAAATGCAGAGGGGTGAAACACAGCAAGGGCAAAGTGCGAGCCCTCTCTTCACACGTGGGAAAACAGGAAGGAAAATTAAAAGGGGAAAGCACATAGGGTGTGAGAGCAAAGAAGAAAACAGGAGGAAGACCCCTGAGGAGCGAAAGAGACGACCTTTGATATCATGCTTCCTCATCTGTTGCCATAAAGAGCTACCAGAATAGCTTGGGGCTTGCTTCAATTTACTGTCACACACAAGAACCGGAGAAGCAATCAAAAGCTGGTTTGGTTTTCTCAGCAAAAGAGAAAAATTGTGGTAAAAACAGTTTCAGGCAAAATGAAGTGTTCTCAGCAGTCCTAGACTGAATCTCTGTTTTGTTTTCATTCCTGGGACTGTTTTGAAAATAAAAGCTCATTTTGACATGAAAAATTAATGTGTTCCCCTTTGAAATGGAAATAAAAATTTCACTTTTAATTGCTACGTTATTAACTTTGTCTCGCTATTTGCTGAAAGTAATCTGAATTTGTGAGTAATTTGTTTTGCTCCTCATGCTGAAAGCTCCTTGTAGGAAACAGTTCATTTTAAAACACTGCTCAGCTATCACTAAACGCACATGAGTTGTATCAGAAATGTGCAAAGCAGAATTTGCTTGTGCCTTGGAGAGTTCTGTTAAACTTGAATAATTGCTTTGAATTTCTGAGATCAAATTGCTGGGAACTGTAGTTTTTATTCGATTGCCAGTCATACACCTGCTGGTGCAGTTGCCGTTCATCAGGGAACCCAAAGGAAAGCTCCTGGTCCTGGCTCAGCAGCGCAGGGTGGCAGGGGGATGGTGAAGGAGTTAAACCTCCCTTTAAACGTCGCTGAACGTAATCATTCTGCTAAAGGGGAAAAAAAAAAGACAAGATGGGCCTCCACCTATTGTCTCACTTCAGCCAAGACCCCACAAAAAACGTGATCGTAGAATGACATCATCCAAATTATTTCCAGTTGTGTTTGCTATTTATTTCTGGAGTAATTCCTTCCCATACGCATTTGCTAGAGCTGCTTTTATAGCCACTCCCTCTTCTCTTCAAGTTTTGAAATACTAAGGCCGAAAACCTGCTCAGCTTCTCCATCCCAGAAGGCTCCTCCAAGGACTGTACCTTCCTCCTCCTCCTCTCCAGACTACTTTCCAAGGAAAACTGGTCCCTCCGGGCTCTGTCCGTGGGACACACCAGGACTCCTCACACAGCCCCATCCTATTTCCCGGGCTGTGCATCTGGGGACCAGAGCTGCATCCCTCCTCCACAACAGCACAAGCAACCATCCCAAAGAACCTCACTCTCCAGAATGCCGCAAGGAGTTAAAACTTCAAGAAAAGCTTCTAGAGCAGAAGTAGTTGCCAACTAAAATCTTTTTCTTGTCCAGCAGAAGGACGGGATCTATCTGCAGCCTGTCCCTTGGCAGGGACCTGGACCTGCCAGCACCCGGCACAGCCACACCACACATCCTGAGTCACAGCAGAACTTCCTCAGCAAATCATAGAATAGAATCATAGAATCACCTAGGTTGGAAAAGACCTTAAGATCATCGAGTCCAACCATCAACCTCACACTGCCAAAACCACCACTATACCATGTCCCTCAGCACCATGTCTACCCACCTTTTAAATACCTCCAGGGATGGTGACTCCACCACTTCTCTGGGCAGCCTGTGCCAATGCTTGTTCCAACCCTTTTGGTGAAGAAATTTTTCCCAAGATCCAATCTAAACCTCCCCTGGTGCAACTTGAGGCCATTTCCTCTTGTCCTATCGCTTGTTCCTTGGGAGAAGAGATCGACCCCCACTTCTCTATATCCTCCTCTCAGGGAGTTCTAGAG
>VYXH01005787.1:43287-69253 GCA_013397275.1 Burhinus bistriatus | reverse complement strand
GCCTCCGGCTCCTCCTGTTTGTTTGGCAAACAGAAGCTGAAGCATGGGAGCTGAAACATGTGCCTTAGGAGAGGCTTGTTTGGCCCAAAGAAGTCTTGGTTGGGGGGATGGACCTCCTAGCTGCCTGCTGGTACTTTTAAGGAGGTTATCTAGGAGATCAAGCCAGGCTTCTTGCAATGGTGCACGGTAGGAGGACAAACGACAACAATCTAAATTAAAACCTTGTAAGCGAACTGTCTGCTGTTTGTGAACAGTCTGATCCTGCCCATAGTCTGTAGCATCTGTAATGACAGATGACCTGTGCTGGCTTTTCTTTTTTTTGGCCTTTTTTTAGTGGGCAGAATGGATATAACTAAAGGGAGACATCTCTCAGCTGCATCTAAGGAGAAGGTGTGCGCTAAACCCATCTTGCACTCTTCAGTCAAATTATTGTATAGGAGGTTCTATATAGTTAGTGATAGGTGAGAACTTTTACAGTTATGGGAAACTGAGAATAAAAGGGATGTAAGTAAATTCCTTCTAATGATGACCTATGAATTTGCTTTTCTTAAGCATTTCTGACTAAGTTAGCAATTCAGGTAATACCCATATCTGTATGATAATTTAGTTAATATATGCAATATTTGTATTTCCACTCTTATATAAGTTCTTTTTAAACGTGTTTGCTTTCCCACTTTGATGGAATAATCTGTATTATAAATGAACAGATAAATCTATTTTTTCTTTGCACACTATGTAACATTTGCAAAGCTAATACTTGCAAATATTTTTGCTAATATATTTGCAAAGCTACAGTTACGCTTTTTATTTTCTTCTGACAAAAACTGCGCCAGTCAAAGCTACAGTGCTTCATGGGAATTTAGGAGGTTAAGCGAGTAAACAAGCTAGATGAAAGCTTTTGTTTGTCTTCAGAAAATGAAACAGGAAGCCATTTCATTAATACACTTTCAGAAGAGACAAGAATCTGCGTAAAGCTTTTAAAACTGGTCTTTCAGTTCATTTTACTGTACTTTCAACTGAGACCAAATAGGGAAAGCAATGGCAGTTAGACATGCCCCATTAACATCCCATGGTTTATTTTCTCAGGTCAAGTTCGACGTACAACTCCACTGCTTTCCGGGAAGTTGCCGGAATGTCAGTGCTGACCCTGGTGCTTTGCTTCTCCCCTTTCACCGGTAGAGAAGCAGAGATAACCGTATACCGCCTGCTGCCCTTTTGACAAAGGAGACATTGAGAATGCGGAGTTAAATTGAGGCATTTGGCTATTTTTCTTTTAGCTTTTCTTGGCTTACGGAGAGCTCACTAACAGCTTGGTAGGAATCTGTTACGGAAAAATGTCAACTGGAGAAAATAACACGACCACAGAGTTATAATAAAGGATTAGTGCAATTATATTTTTTTCATAGATCTGTTTTGAATACAAATGTGGTGTTAATAGTCTGTAGTTGCCTCCTGAAATATAGCTGTTTGATCTCATATATAAAAAAGTAATACAAAAAAATCCAATAATTTGCTCTACTCCATGTATATGTGCACTTGAAATAATTAAGTTGCAATAAATAAGGCTTGGGTTTTTTTTTTTTTATTCCAGATTATGCTTGTGCATTTCGTGATAAAGGATCAGTAAGACTTGCAAATGTTTCTGTCATATTTTGGTTTGGGGTATGAAGCGAGGTTAATTTATAATGACGAAGCTTCTGAGGTAGCTGTACTGTTCCCGAGACAGCTCATTTAATTACAGAGTCACAGAGTGGTGGGGGTTGGCAGGGACCTCTGGAGATCATCTAGTCCAACCCCCCTGCCAGAGCAGGGCCACCTAGAGCAGGTTGCACAGGATCGCATCCAGGCAGGTTTGGAATATCTCCAGAGAAGCAGACTTCACAGCCTATCTAGGCAGCCTGTTCCAGTGCTCTGCCACCCTCAAAGTAAAGAAGTTTTTCTCATGAGGCTTTGAGCAACCAGGTCTAGTGGGAGGTGTCCTTGCCCGTGGCAGGGGGGTTGGAACTAGATGATCTTTAAGGTCCCTTTGAACCTAAACCATTATAGGATTCTATGATTCTGTGTTCAGGTGGAATTCCCCGTGTTCCAGTTTGTGCCCATTGCCCCTTGTCCTGTCACTGGACACCACTGAAAAGTCTGGCCTCATCCTCTTGACATCTACCCTTTAGATATTGATAGGCATTGATGAGATCCCCTCTCAGTCTTCTCCAGGCTGGACAGACCCAGGTCTCTCAGCCTTTCCTCATAAGAGAGATGCTCCAGTCCCCTGAGCATCTTCATAGCCCTCCGCTGGACTCTCCAGTAGTTCCCGGTATTTCTTAAACTGGGGAGCCCAGAGCTGGACACAGGACTCCAGATGTGGTCTCACCAGGGCAGAGTAGAGGGGGAGGATGACCTCCCTCAACCTGCTGGCCGTGCTCTTAATGCATGAATGTAGTCCAGAGTCAGTGGTGCACAGCCATAACTCAGGTTTGCTGTAGAACAGTTTTGTTGTAGATAGATATTCCCTATCGGGAAGGGAGTGCTAGGCCAGCCAAGGCCGCCTTCTGGTTTTCAAACACAATGACATTCTCTAACCGTTATGGATCTTAATCCAGCCAAATTGTATAAAAGGCATTAAATGTTTCCAGGATCAATATGGAGAACTCAGTTGAGAGGATGAAAAAAAATATTTGAAAGTTGTAAAACCTATGTATTATTGAGATGACAGAAATGGAGAGTTTTAGTCACTGCTCAGAGTGTGTGTGGGGGGAAGGTAACTTGATGGAGTTGTTAAATTGGTGATGTGTGTTTGAGTTACTGGTTAAACTTTTTCTGGTGGATACCTGTCTGTGATATAGTTGAGTGTTGTTTCTTTGCTCATTCTTGGCCATGGTTAAAATGTTGTTCATTGGTGACTAGTTATCCTCTTTTTTTAAAACTGGAGCTGATCTGGATATTGGATTTTAATTTCTGCATCTGCAAATATCTTTACACTTTTAGCTAATTCTGGTTCTGCTAAGTTTTCCTGAAATCTGGTTCAGTAACATTCTGTTTTTGTAAGCCATGTTATATATATTTTTGAATACAGCTAATTTTGATGGTACTCATAAGATGTGTTTGGTTGATATTTTTGATGGTTTTTATAGTTTTTAAATGCTTGTCTTGAAAAAATAATGGAGGTTTGAAAAATAGTCAGTTATAGAAGGCAGTGGTAGGTGTACATGACTACAGGAGTGTATATATACAACTTATCCATGCACACAACTTTTACATAAAGTTATATATATGAGGGGTATATTATAATAATTATAATATTATAAATAATTAGAAGGCATGGAGTACATGACTTAATGATTTGTCACTTAAAATTCACCAAAGTAGTTTATGCAGACTTCTAGATGGTTACTACTATATTATGGCTATAAACATTGAACTTTAAAAGATCTTTGCCAAAGATTGTATCACAGGAAAATTCCTGTGATACAATTCACGTGATGGTGCAGTGGTAACCCACAACCACATGTGTAACACTGTAAAGTATCTGTACAAGGCGGGGGTATGGCTGCTCTGTATATTTACCTGTTTTTTTTCTGTACAGTGCTCTTACGGAGCAGTATAGTAATATAAAAATTAAGCAGAACTGCTTATTTCAAAAATATGCCACTACTTACTGTGCAGTGGAGACACATTGGTCATAATATTAAAGCTGCCCTTTCTTCTGTCTGCCAATTTAGTATTGTCTCTGAGCAATGTTTCATGTGGGACAAGCTCTTCTTGCTTGCGTGATTTGTAGATGCAACGCCAGGCTTCAGTCTGCGAGTGGGTGTGCTTGGGCATAGGGGCATTTTACTGGGATACAGAATCCAGGTGTTTTTTGCCTCTGTCACAAGGTTCATTCTTACATTTTCCAAGGGGTCAGAACTAGGCAAATGTCTAATCTTCTGTTTGTCTGGTACAAAGTGCCTTCCTTGTTTTTCTCTAGTTTAGTTGAGTGTGGGATTTTTTATTTTTTTTTTCCTCTTGCTAGAGAAATTAATTTAAGTCTAATTACAGTAGTTTTTCCTTGGTGACCATCAAATGCTCTACCCCAAAGCGTTTGCCTGCCTCAGTCACTACAATGCTAGCAGAGTCTTCAAACATGAACAGTCAGCTCTCAATTTAGAAGTAATCAGGGAGATGGGTGAGGGGGTGTAAACAGTGAAGACTCAGACTGTGCAGAGCGCAATGAAGGTGTTGTGTAGTGTTCCGTTGGCGTGGGTGCTCCAGTGCTGTGCCATGGGCACCAGGGAGACTGTCTGTCAGAGGCTTGTATTTCACTAACTGGAACAAAAGTGGCCGTCTCCTAAGGTTTTTATCTTTAGACTTTCCTTTGGGCTTCTCAAGCAACAAAGGTAGTAAACCCTTACACTCAATAGCAAATCTAAACAAATTGGTGGTACTACTGGTTATCGGGTATTTCTTCCAGTTCCCTGATGCATTATTTATCTTGGTGGGGCAGTAGCTGGAATGGGCTGTGGTTTTCCATGTCACTTGAGGGCACATGCTGCATCTCTGTCCCTTTCCATGGGACTGATGATATGCCTGTTGTCTGGCTATATACCTTTCTGCTAAAAAAGTCTCAATTTTGAGCGCTCTAGTTGGTCAGCTTGCTTTTACAAGAGTAGCGTTACGACTTAAATTTAAGAAGAGTCAGTTTTATTGCAACTTAATTTACTTACGTAATGAACTCTGTCACAAGTCTTGAATTTTATGGGATAGAAAAACTAGTGTAAATATGTTTTTAAAAGATGATTCTTAAAACCATTGCAGTATGTTTATAGTAGTGTTTGGTATGTGCATCTTTTCCTTACCTTTCTACTGCTCCCATTTTTTTCGCTAGTATCATCACTTATAAATTGCTAAGGTTGTTACATATTGTGGATCAATCATGTGATTGAACAGTGCTTTACTAGTGCAGGAAACAAGAGGAGTGAAATGGGCTGTACAATTAGCTATGGTGAGTGTACAGAATTAATCGGTTGTCTTAATCTTTCAGCATTAGTCCCCTAAATTAAGGAGCCTCAAATTGAGTGCTGAAACTCGTATTCTTTTGCCTTCTCCCCTTCCCTCCTCCCTCTCACCCCCCAGGCAGTTCAGAGGTGCCAGCAGAGGTTGCTGCTGGTTTTTCTCCAGGAGCTGTTGAGCTGAAGAGCAAAACCCACTTCTGGTTGCTGCGGTTCCTGAGTGCGGGTGGCAAGCTGCTCCCAGGGGTAATCGGGGAGTTTTGCTGTGTGTTTACCCTGTTCCTAGGCGCTCCCCAGCATCTGCTCTCCACTGGGCTGTGACAAGACAGTGAGTTAAAAGGATTCTTTTTGCTCTGATCTGAGGCAGCTGTTCTTCTGTTGCAGGTCCTCTTAGATAGTCTTTGCTTGATCTAACATTAAAGGTATTTGTTAAGAATTTTTTCCTCTTTTTTGAAGGATGACAGAGGTCTCTCTTTAGAAAGACACTGGAAGTGATGTTCAGCAACTTCCAGTTTCGTTCTTGCTTGCATTTTTCTGTTTTTATTGTTCAACCCTTTTTTCATTTTCAGCTTCCCATAGAAACCAGGTTTCTTCTTTTCTTCCTCATATATCTTCCTGTATGCCATTTTGACCGTTGCTTGTGATTGATGTGCCTCTTGTAGAACAGCTTTCCCCTTTGGTGCTTCTCCTGCAAGCATCCTTTGTAACCTCTGTAATCACCCCCAAGCGGTGAATTGGATAGGTGGGCTGGAGGAGGTCCACAGCAGGGAGAGCCTTCACTGAACTGCAACTCTTGTCTCGCTTAAAGTACATCTTTAAATGAATTTGCTATGTGGAATGTGTTCTGTTGGGTGCCCCATAACCTTGTTGGCATCTAAGAAATAGTAATATTACTTTATACTTTGTGTAGAGTTCTTGGATGCTGCAGTGTGTTTACTACTTGGAAAATATTTAAGTAATTCGTTTCAGCAAATAATCCTCTTGTGATGTGTGGGGATTTTTTTCCTGTATTTATATTCTAAACCATTTTTGATCTACCAGTCTGGCAAAAAACCCCCAATGACTGAGGCAAGGAATCTGCTCCCTGATTACATGGGCTTGGTTTGCAAACCAAGAGGGAATCTCCACAGGGAGCTAAACCGCCTGTCTAGCCCCGGTGAGGGTTCGGGCGAGCCAGTTACTCCAGTCTGAGCACTCGGAGCCTGGGGGAGCGTTGGGTGGTTTAAGCAAAGCCCAGATAGGCTTGTAAGGAGGGGAATATGGAGGAATCTTGTGCTAGATGTTGAACATCTTGCCTGTACTATGTGCAGTGTGTATTTTGAGTCTTGCAATTGGATTGTCTGGTTGTTAACCCTTTGAAAGCCTCTCTGTTTTTACTGTTGCGCATATCTGAAGAGGTAAATTATGTGCCTGACGGCCTAGAAGGCTGGAACTCTAGGAAGGGAAATCCATTACCTCCAGGAAAAAAATGGAAATTCCTCTTCACTTGCGATAACAAATGTAGTATTGTCAGTAGCTAACATATGGTAGCTATTTCTGTGGAAAAGTCAAAGTACTATTGTTCATAATGATGAACAGAAATAAATTTTCTTCCTTTTGTAGGTGTCTTTACAGTGCCCTCTAGTAATCTTCTGTAGAAATGCTAGATGTGTGTTTTCTCAGACCAATTTATCAAATCGGTCACTGGAAGAATTAAAAAACATAAAATTGAACTCTGGTCCCCTGTAACCGAGGTACTTTCTGAACGAAGCACTGCTAATATTAAAAATAAGTAAAAATTGCTTGCCATTCTTTTCTTTTTCATACTTGATCAGGAAGAATAGGAAAACTATAAGCACCGTCTCTCTGAAGTCAGATTACTATAAAAGCTACCAGAGCTGACAACTGTAAATTGGGTCCTGCAGTAATGGGGTTTCAGCCAGGACTGGGAAGTTACAAGCAAAGAAACTAATTTTATCTTTTTGCTTGAAATACGAGGAAGAAAATTGCAGGGGAATAAGAGCCATATAAAGCGTTCAAGAATGGGCATAAAAAAAATCTGGCATACTATTAATTTCGCATGAAAGGTAATCACTTTGGCTTATTTTGACAGATAAGAAAAGGGAAGTTTGACATTGGATGAAGGCTTTGTTAGGGGGTAGAGTGCACGTTGGATTTCATAGTGCTTGCCACCCTGATGACAGTCATCACCCTGAAAGCATCTTAGCTCTGCTGTTAGATCATATATTGAACAACTAATCCGGAGAGATTTTGATTAAGGTAACTTCTGTGCCTGGAGTTTAAGTCAAAAAGGTTTTACCTTATTATCATTCTAGTTATTTCTGTCATTAATAGCAATAGACAGGGGATATCTTATGCCAGAATGTTTTGTCCTTTGTATCAAGTAAAACACCGTACCATTTTTAAATCCTATGCGGGTTTAAAGGGATGTGTCAGTTAAAGAGATTGGCTATCTGAATGAAAACTGATAGTTTTCTGAAATGAGAGAAATGGCTTTGGTAATTCCACAAAAAAGGAAACGGTGGATAAAATCCTTAAAGCTCTCCTTCTGAAATGGTTATGAAAAGAAATTTTGCAGTTAGGCTATTCAGAGTAGTTCCTTCATTGGCTTAACTGGAATATATGGTGTTAGATGGTCTGTCTTGCTTTTCCTTTGAAATAAAAGCAAAATCTCTTGGAAAGGATGTTCCCTGTAGAAGGTGAGACGTTTGTGGGACTTAGTTCCTAGATGTGAGTTCTGTAAAACCCAGGGGCTGTTTTTTAAGCTGCTTGAAGGAAATCCAAATTTTTGGTCTCAGTGGTTATAAAGGATTCTTTTTCCTTACACACCAGGAAGAATAAGGAGTCCAGCAGAACTTGTTTTTTAAGCATGGCTGGTAGACAGTTTTCTGGGTTTAAGTGTAGGTTTAGGGCGAATGAAGAAATCCTTGCCAGAATGTAACTGTCTAACAATGACAGTCTGGACCAGGCAAGAGTGGAACATCTCCTTGGTGGCGATTTCTTTTGGGACAAGTTGCACAAGAGTGCCATGAGAAATGGTTATAGTGAATAGTGCTTTAGGGAAAACTGCTGCAAGAGCAGTTTGTGCTGTCTTTTCTCCTTTGATTTTCCAAGCTTAATGGAGCTGCAGCCCGTTAGTAAAGGGGCATAAGGGTTGTGACTCAGCAGAGCAGTGCTTGTTAGCTGGCTGTTTAAGGGAGCCATCATCATAGAACTTTTGACAATTAAACAGCAACACCGTAAATAATAAAGTTGCTTCCATGTGTTCAAAATTCAGGTAAAAATTTCTAACTCCCTAGAGGTGTTAGGCTGTGCAACTAAACACCAGGCATAAATGCATCTCCTAAGACATTTGATATTTGAGATTACAATCTGTGTTTGGATTTTGCTGTTGATCATTATCTTGTTTTCCTTCCCATTATTTAATAATATATGAGGAGATGGTATCAGTTACAGAAAGAGTGGTTAGAGTAAATGCATGGATGCTTACTTTTCAGTGTTTTACTGCAGGCACACTATGCTATTCGGATACTTTTTTTCTTAATTCTATTTCCGGATACTTTTTTTTAATGGGCTAATTTTTTTAATAGAATTTTGTCCTTGGGCCTGTTAGGAAGGTCAGTTAAGATTAAGCCAACAATAATTTGTTATTAACAAGTGAAAGGTAACTGGAAATATAGACAAAGCTGTAAAAACATCATTGCAAAATGTAGTTTGCTTTGCTTGAATTTGTTCTTTGTTTATTGACTGCGCTGTCTGAAAGGCAAGGGTACTCCTAAGTTACTGAAGGCAAAGTCTTGAAACATATTAAATCTTTCTATATTAGAGTAACTCCTATGATGATGATGAGTATCTTGACTTTTGTGTTCTTGTTAGTACATGGTGTCAAAAACCTTCTCAAGACAGTAACATTAAACCATTAGAGAATAATATGCAAAAATACTTAACTTTAACAACTCCGTATTTCTAGATGGATGCCTTTTGAAAACCACGGGAGCAAAAAGGCAGAGCAGAATTCCTTGTAACTGGAAGCTGCCATCTGTGTGTTGGTGACAAGCGTGCGCGTAGGGTTGCTGGTATTCAGATGAGAGCTCTTTACAAGGGACCACAAAGAATAATTTCTCTAAACTTACTACTTTATTGAGGAGAGCGAGGGTACCGGTTTTCTGGTGGTATCCTAGGCTGTTAATATTCATTCAGTATTGTCTGCTTGGCCTGTATTGTAAGAAGGCACCTGCGCCCAGGATTGACAACTAAAGGGAAGAGAAGGACAAAAGCACCCGGCTTTATGCTGCTCTGTTTCAGGAGAATTTGCCCGAACAAGCAGTTTCCTTCCTGTCTCTCTGCAACACAGAAGCAGCCCTTTTTAGTAAAGGAGGAAAGGGACTCTGTGCGGGTTGTTTCCCCATATCACAAAGAAAAGGACATCTCTCCCTTCCGGATCTCAGAACATAGCCCCTTCCCTTGTAGGCTAGGATGAATCTGAGCCACCTTACTGTTCATCAGACATCATTGCTAGCCCACAACGCTTAATGATGCGGGAGCAAACATGAGTTACTCTTTTTGATTAATATCTTTGTTATAGTGTATTAAGTCACAAAAAGAGGAAACCTCCTTGTGCTGAAGGAGAAAGGAATCTACTAAGTCTGGGAAAGCCTAGATTTATATGTGGCATTATTAATCTGACAATGTTGCATCACTTGCTCTCCTAGGTTCCACTGTCAGCCTACCATTGGAATTATTAAAGTACCAGCAGGATTTATATTGTACATCCATAGTCATGGCTAGCTCTTACACTTATTCCTTTTTTCTTGATGCTTAAGTGCAATATCATTTTTGTCTCTAATTTATGGATTGTAGAGTCTTTGCAAAGAAATGAAGTGGTGCTTAGAGAATGCAGTTTAGAGAATTTGGCCTTGTTTTTTCAATAGGGGTGAACTTGCCAGTCACCATGTGTGTGAATGGGCCTTGGCTCTGCTTTAAGGAAAAAAACCAAAAACCATAAATATCCTAAACCATCTTTGGTTGGCAAAATGTATATTGCCATCATATGCACTTCATTTTGGCCAGGTGGTCTGTGTTCTGCCATAAGGGAAAAATGTAATCTCAAGCAGAAAATGTATCTTTGCCTAAACTGCCATAGTATATTATAATACATCTCATATAAATACTGCTTACTGAGCAGTGCACAATGTTTCCAGTGTTGTCAAGGGGAAAAAAATTTACCAACCTGCCAATACTTACATTTTATTTAGAGATTAATGCATGTAGCAGTTTATCCATATAGATAATGTGCTCCTTAGCAATGAATATTTTAACAGAACCACAAACCAAGTTCATTGTGAGCTCTTGCTGGCAGCTTGCAAAGAATAGTGTTTGTAACGTCTTCAATTAAAATACGTTTGGCTAATTCTTGAAGACAGCTTTTTTAATGATCTAGGTTAGGAAGGGCATGACACACTGTTTTTAGGATTACAAGGGCCATTGGGAATGTTAATTAAATTCTGGTGAAAAGCCTTTTAAAAGTTCAATCCTGCAGCAAGAGAGCTTGGATCTTTTATCATTGGCTTGCAATACATAAAAAGAGGCTTTATAATAGTTCCTGCCAGTCTGATTAGGATTTTGTCAAATCCTTCTATTTTAAACTTCAATTTTCAAGGGTGTTATATATGTACTTTTAAATTGCTTTGGAGTCTAACTTAAAAGGACAAGTATCGTGCCCCTCAATTGATATATCTATCTTCAACATGTAAAAGTAAGTAATCGTTCTTCATCAAAGCCCTGTATGACTCCTTCCAACGACTGTATCCTTGTGTACTCCTAAAGTCAGGTACTTTGGATGAAAGATGTGTTTGGTTGCATTCTGTTTGGAAAGAGTGGTTTTGAAATGATATCTGTGCTTCACATTTTCTTTCTGGATGGTTATTGCGTTCGGTCCTTGTAAAATGGAATGCAGTTCTGTTCCAATAGTTATGTGAAATCTGGTATTGAAGCCCTCCGCTTTGAATGCGTCGTCATCGGGAGTACATCGCTACCAAATAGTTCTGGTGGCAACACTGGATTGAAGTTGAATCTATAGCACTACTAGTAGGGAACTCTTCAGACACATACTACCATGCACCGGTTTGAGATAGTTTATATGCACTAAGTAGAACAGAGATCAGAGTGGTTTTGTCTGAAGTTATTTTCCTGAACGTCATAATTTCTGAAGAGCTTGTGTCAGGCAGTTGTTAGAGCACACATTTAAATGATTTAAGTTTGATACTGGAATGCTCATGTCTTTCAGAAATTAACTGAATAATGAAGGGAAGCTTCTTCCCACTTGAGCAACAACTTTGCATTTACTATTCTAGGCTTTTCCTCACCTGAAGCCTTGGTAAAGATGTGCCACTGCACAAAATGTGATGCATCTAGCAGACTGTACAAAAAATAAGTCGTCCTTCTGTAGGCATGGTAGCAGTAAAAAGAAGGCTAAAGGAAGCCTTGGGTTTCTTTTTTCCACTGAGGTGTATTGTCCTTTGAAAATGCAGCATTTGGAGAGGGCGATTGATGAGCTCTTTCTGTCTTACCTAGCTGCTTTCACATTTCCTGTAGCTGGCAAGTCTTGTGTTAAAACTTCCTTCTTTTGACTTTAAAAACCTTTTCATGTTCTTTGGGGAAGTGTGCTATAAGAAGTTCAGGCAGATTCATCTTAACTTTGTGAGCTTGGTGTCGTATTAGATGTGCTTTTGTTGGTTCTTTTTCAGTGCAAAGAGTTGCATTCTTATGGTCCTTCATCCTAATACTGAGAGGGTAAGAGACCAGCTAGGCTTAGCAAAGGACAGGCTTTGTACTCCAGCGTTAACAGTTTTCAAATCAGTTGTGTGTGGCGAGTTTTCTGTTGGCTGAAACAACTTCAGAACTGTTTGTTAATTGTGAGAATTTGAGGCAAGATGAGGTACAAGGAGGGCTAGAAAACCCAAAAATATTTTAAATGGGAGGAGAGAAAGAGCTAGGGATGTATAAAAGTAGTGAACTTGGCTTCAGTTCCTGGAAAAATCAAGGAGTGAGTGAACAAATGTGTTTTTTTCTAACTTCTTCTGAAAGTCATGTGGGTAGCGGATTTAATTGATACGGAATTGGCAAGGAAATATTTTCAGACCATTCTGATTTCCTTGGTTTAAAAAGTTTCATAGGGAAAAAATCAAACACCTTCCCTTATTCTTTCCTCAACAGCTACCAGCCCATTACGCTCTTGTAAGGAAATAGGGAAATGTGGTCTTACCTGACATAGGGTGGCTACCAGAAGAGATGGATAAGTTCTGAGAGAAGAGGTAAAGATGATAATATTGAAGGTTGCTTTGTGTGGGATTTTACACTTGTGTATTCTAAGTAAAATTCTACTAGATGTCTTTCACTCACACCCTGGATAAGAGTATGCTAATTTGTTAAATTCTCACACGACTTAAAGCTGCAAGAGGGAGGACAAGGTTAGAGTTCAAAATCGGTAAACTCTTTTGGAAGGAGGAAGAATTTGGAGGAGCCAAGTGAAAGCTAATACAGTTAGACAGGAGTAATCAGCTAGTCAAACATTAAATGGAAAAGAACTGGCCTCGCGGCAATTTCTGAGAAAAGGATCTAGGGATTTACAGTAGTGAAGGGATTACAGATCCATGTAGTCAGTAGTGTTATGCTTCTGTGCAAAACCTAATGCCTCTGTGTTGGCAGGGATGAAGAAGGGAGTTGTAGAGCCTCCAAAACATGTGAAACGACACTGTACCTGCACCTAACACTGATCTTGTCTCTGCTGGGGATCTCCATGTTTTGGGCATGGCACTTCAGGAAGAACATGGGCTGGTTGAAGGGGATTCAGAGTTAGTTATCGGAGCCCTACTATCTACCTAGTACAGGTGTTCTACCTAGTACTAAACTAGAAATGCTAAGGCTAAAGAAAAGGCTAGAGAAGGATTTAAGTTCTCAAATATGTAGAAGACTTGGGAAAGACGAACAGCCTGTTCTCCATGCCCACAGTGGCAAAAAGAAATGTGCTTAAATCGTAGCAATACGGCTTGATAGCCCTAATAACACAGAGTGTGAAGTACTGGAGCAGAATGCCTGTAGAAATTGCTGGGTCCCTGCCACTGGTCTTCAAGAGCAGATCTGGGGAAAATAATAATAATCTGTTGGGAATGAGCAAGATTTGACCGTTCCTGATTCTGAGCAGGAGGATAGACTTGTCTTGCTTTTATTTAAGTTTCTTGGGCCAATAGTAACACAAATCAAGCCACTGATGTGTACATACCTGTGTATGTTCACCACACCCGGAGATAGGCACATGGAAGGAGGGCGGACTCCCTCCACAAAATACACCAGTTCAGTCTTTATTAATGTGGTGTCATTTAACCGAATAATCAGTAGGTTGATGGAGAGATGGCTTGTTGACAGAAATAGAAGTTTATTGAGGTCTTGTATGCAGAAAGCCTTTTTATGCTGAATCAAGGTTTAAATGATGTATGAACTCAGTTGACGGGAGTGTGGATGCAGCCCACCAGCACTTCTCCAGAGTGCCCCGAACTCTAAATTGCAAAAACTTTCTGCGACTGCAGGCTAGAAAGATCTCAATTCTAATTTAACTTCCTTCAATATGGGACATAATTATTTACCTACCCTTTTATGGTTTTTATCCATTGCTTTCTGTGCAGGAGCATGGTAGTACCCTGAGTTGAAGCAGGCTGTGCAGTGTCTTCACATGGCGATTGGCAAGAGCTTTTGTTTAGGTTACCTCTGAATCCTGGCTGAGAATCTGCTTCCCATTCCTTCTGAAAGTCTCTAATCCCTTCTGTGCTGCTGTTTCTTCTTGGTGTGCTCTCTCTTGACATCCTCTGCTCTATACTCTGCGATGTTATTTCCTTGGGCACCTTGTTGCTTCCAGGATATATGCCATCAATGGATTTGGTCTTCTCCAATCTACACCAAAGCCAGACAACGCAAACAAGAAACCGACTTCCCCTTTTCAAGGGTTTCCTAGGTTTTATTTGGAAAGCCAAAGAATGGCAGAGAAAAACAAAACTCAAGAGTGTTTGTATTTGTTCCAGTAGGAGTCTGGATCTATATTGGAAAAAACTTGCAGAAGCTTGTAAATTGGAGGGGGGGGAAGGTTGATAGCTTGAGTAGAATGCTTTCTCTTGGGAAACCAAGGGACAATAAAGCTGAATCTTTAATTAAGAAAAAAAAAAAAGCCTTTAGCTTTCTGGAGTGATGGAAGAGCTGATAAGCAGGTTAAAATATCTTCATGCTGCTCATGACTCTTGTTTCTTTTCTGGTGTATTAGATCTGAAATCAAGTACATCTGCACATAGGTGTGATTATACAAACTGAAGTAACATAAGTAGCACCTAGAAATTTTTTAATTTGTTCTGTTTTTTTCTTGTCTTTTTTTTTAATTTTTCTTCTTCTATCCTCAAGAAAGACATAATCTCAAGGATTTGGATACCAACATAACAGGTCTCCAGCCTTGTCTGAGGCTGTTACTGTCACTAGGGAAACTAAAGTCTTCTACACTTTTTTTCTTATTCCATCTTTGAATTCTTGAAGGTAGAAGAATATTTGATATAACCTACAAAAGCATCATTTGTCTGTTGTTTCTTTCACACCACTCCTGCCTTATCTTCAAGTTTCTGTGAATTCTGAGTAGCAAAGACAATAGACTTTGTGCAGGAAGGCTGGGGTCCCTCTCCAGGGGGAAGCTGAACTGTCTCTTTGGAGGCGGGAGACTTTCTGTGCAATTTGGTGATAGAGGGAATCATATCAATTTGTTAATTAAAGCTATTTTCGAAGGTAAATCTAATTTAAAAACAAAACAAAAAAAACCCCAAACAATAAAAAAAACACAAAACCAACAAGCGATTGAAGAAGCTAAAATGCTTATAGGACAGACTTTATAAGTAAAGGTCTCCTTCATATTTAAACTTTTTCTAAGAACACAGGCTTTGTAATTATTCTGGGACTTAGTGTAACAAATCTGGTTATGAAATGCGTATTCCTCCTCAAGGTGGTATTAACATACTTCAGCATTTCATTATCGACCTTACCGTGAAAGACTAGTTTTGAGATGAGTGTTTTTATGACCCTTTCTGAAGGGTTTAGCGTGTGCGCTAGAAGCTTCATTTTGTATTTGTGAATGCTTTTTAACCTTTTTCTAACAACGCCTTTCACAAGTGGGATGGATTGCCTCCACATTCTTAGAAGTGCCTAAAAGGAAAAACACATTCTTGCTGTATCATAGAATCACCTAGGTTGGAAGAGACCTTTAAGATCATTGAGTCCAACCATCAACGTAACGCTGCCCAAACCACCACTAACCCATGTCCCTTAGCACCACGTCTGCCGGTCTGTTAAATACCTCTAGGGATGGCGATTCCACTACTTCCCTGGGCAGCCTGTTCCAATGCTTGATAACCCTTTTGGTGAAGAAATTTTTCCTAATATCCAATCTAAACCTCCCTTGGTGCAACTTGAGGTCGTTTCCTCTCGTTCTATCACTTGTTACTTGGGAGAAGAGACCGACCCCCACCTCTCTACACCCTCCTTTCAGGTAGTTGTAGAGAGTGAGAAGGTCTCCCCTCAGCCTCCTTTTCTCCAGGCTGAACAACCCCAGTTCCCTCAGCCGCTCCTCATAGGACTTATGCTCCAGGCCCCTCACCAGCTTCGTTGCCCTTCTCTGGACATGCTCCAGCACCTCATGTGTTGCTTACTGCCAGATCGAGTGAACTAGTTCACGAGAAGGTTTGCTACACTGATGTCAGATAAAAATACTGTTATATCTACCTGTGCAGTGGAGAGCAGCTCTCTCTCCATGGCTTGGTTCTATGGTCTGAACATTTGTCTTAAAGACTATATGTAACTTGGAGACAACGCCCACTCCCCCCAAGTTCAAGAGTTCCCCCTCCCCATTAAGGACTCTATACAGGCTTTAAAGACCAATGTTTTTTTCTTGTATCTGGAGCACATGCTATCAGATAGCTTAATGACAGAAACCACTGAAACTGGGGCGGGAGTGGGGGGGAGGGGGGAAGTGTTACTGGTAGAATCTCCTTTCTGGTCTCTAAACAGTCTGTGACTTCAAAAAGTTACCAATATTTTTAGACAAGGGTAGTCTGAGTCTGCTGCTTCGTGCTAAGAGTGCATTAGTAGGGACAGTGCTTGTGAAATACGCTTTATACACCAGGATTGGCATTTAGCTGTTGCGTCTATGGAAAATAGTTATTTTCTAGGCCTTGCTAAAAGACTGTGTAAGTTTGGCTGTGGTGTTTGTTTTCAGCTGGCATTTTTAAGTGTTTCCTCTTGCAGCTTGCTTGCTTTCTATACCGACAGGAGGAATTGCTGCAGCTCTGGGTTGAAGTGACTCCCTTCAAAAGCCCTATTAACCTTTTAGTCTGGGCACTTTTGGTTGTGGTTTGCTGGTAGGCAGCTGGTAGTATCTCAGTTTATATTGCCATAGGGTTTTGTACACATGGCCCACTCCTGGTCCCCAGGTGGAGGAAAGGTGGAGTTTGTCAGAGTACAGGTGGTGAGCCTTGATGTTACTTCTGACATTGGCTTTAAAACCAAAGAGCTCCTTTTCTCTCAACCCAATGTTTGCTGATTTGTAAAACTGTTCTTCCCTGAAAGACTTTTCCTTCCTTCTGTTTTCTATGGATGATTATGTTAAGACAAGTCAAAGTGATATTGACACTCAGTCTTTCTACTTGACCAAATACACCAGAAATACAGTAATTAAAATTCTCTTCTTAATGGGAAGTAGAGGTTAATTATAGAAGTCTTCTGGGAATACTTAAAATGGAAAAGTAATCACGTTTATCCTGAACTAGAATGGAATTAAGAAAATGTGTTATGGCACTTGCATGATATGTTTAAGCTCAGAATTGGAGACTCTTTTCTTGAGGACTAAATTATTTTTAATGTTTCTTAATGTTTGTTATACAAAACAAATTACCACACTGCTGTGGTATGGCAGCCATACGCCAAACGGCCTAGAAGAGTCCTAAGGGTACGTATTGTTTGTTATAAATGTGGTACTTGAGCATGTATATTAGTTTGCGTTAAGTTTTGATGAGGCAGACTTTGGTCTGCAATGGATTGCTCAGGGCTTTCAGCCATATTCATTCCCATATGAGCAGATGAATATGTTACAGGGGTGAAAACCTCTTTGAATTTAAGAGTCCATTGGTGTAAACGGTCAAAGCAGAAAATACTGTCATGTAGACCAAGCTAATTCTAATACGTTCAGGCAGACGATATTGTGAGTAGTGAGAGTTCTTGTGCACATCACAATATTTTGAAATGAGGATGCATTTTCTGTTTAAAAAAATGTAGAAGGCAAACCCAAAAATGGTGTGATGTGATTTGTGTTTTACAGGGTCCCTTGTGAGAACCTTCACTCCTTTTCACTTTCTGGTGGAGCCAATGGACATTCTGTCAGTTCGTGGAGCTTCAGTGATCATGAACTGTTCAGCTTATTGTGAAACTTCTCCAAAAATTGAATGGAAAAAAGATGGGACTTTTCTAAACTTGGTGTCAGATGACCGTCGCCAGTTGCTACCAGATGGATCTTTATTAATAAACAGTGTGGTGCATTCCAAGCATAATAAACCTGATGAAGGATATTATCAGTGTGTGGCAACTGTGGAAAGCCTGGGGACCATTGTCAGCAGAACAGCAAAGCTCACAGTAGCAGGTAAGTCTCTTTTTTTTTTTTGTTGTTAAGTATAACTAACAGCATGATAATGCAGGTGTATGCTCTGCCCCTGTAAAAGAGGAAGGTGCTTTCCAAGAAAGGAACAAATAGTTTCATCAGTTCTCAGTGAAACTGGGACTGTGTATCTCATTTTACTAGCTGAAAGGTGTCATGTATTCCATTCATCTAAGTGGCTTAATGTGTGGGTATTTCTCAGGAAATGCTGAAGATCAGGAAAACTGGAATGAAGGGATTAAAAAAAAAAAAAAAAAAGTCAGGTGCATTTAATCATAGTGAAGATTTACCACAGCTTAGAAGGGAGGAAAAAACAGCAGGGTTCTACTTTCTTTATGTTTAAGAACCCTTAAAAATAACCTTCTGTACCTGCTTATATGTTGAGATGTATCTGTCTTCTGTCACGAAAATTTTGGGAAGCTCCTAAAAGTGAGCAATGTGTAGAGTCCCTAAAGAACTGGAAGAGTGGTGGAGAAAGCAGGAGTGCTGGGGTTTTGCATTTCTCTGTTTCTTGAGTATCAGGTGTGAACAAGTAAGTTTGAAAAGTAGCAAACAATGAAAGGCTTAAAACTTTCTTGACAGACGTTAAGAAGCCCAAGTGATTAATCTCATTTTGGTATTTTGAGTAACCTTTAGACATGACTTGGTAATAGCTTTTGTTTAGGGGATAGAAAGCAGTAAGTAGGTGAAGTTTGCAGGTAAAAATAAAGAATATGACTAGGGAAAGTTTTCAGAATGTCATTTGCTTCTGTCTCAGGGACCAGGAGTGTCAGACTTCCAAGTGTTTTGTAAACTGTATAGCTGGAAGAGACTGATTATTACTTTCTAAGAGTGAGACTTCAAAAACCAACAAAAAAAAGGTGAACTAAGGCAACGTAACTAGGAGAGAAGCCTATGAAGCAGTTTTCTTTTGTTTCTCTAATGATATTTGCTAGCTTTTTTCAAACAGTTTTTCTTTGCTTAATAAATGTCTGGAGGTAATGAATTCTCCCTGACTAGTGCTATACAGCATCTCCCAGAGCTGCTGCTTACTGTCATTTATATTCTGATGTTGTTTCAATTAAGTTAGCTAGTAGCATTCTTGTGAAACATCAAGTGTCAGAAATAAAAAAAATTGGGGTTTTATACCTTAAAGGAGTGACTTTCAGAGTCTCTGAATGAGAAATACATTTCTAAGTTTCTTGGCAATGAGGACAATAGAAGCGGTTCTCTCACGCTTGTGTCAGGCAATTACCACCTTACATTGCTGCTGTCGTGATTAATTCTGCTGCTTTCCACATGAGCTCATTCAGTGTCTTGCTTCTGTTATCGTTCTGGTCTATATGATCATTAAGTAAGGTTAATGGGGTTAAAAATGAAGGTAATGCAAAATGTCTTCAACATTTCCAGTTCATTTTTCCTATATCAGCATAGAAGATACTATTTTGATGCGTAGTTTTTAAAACAATGGAATCTTAATGAGCCTTTTAGTATTTAAAAAAAAACAAACAAGCAAACAACAACGAACCCCAACTCAATTCTGGTGACTTTTTTCAAAAAAATCTTTGCTAGGAAATGGAACAAATGTAGTTCAACCCAAGCTAATACAAGTGTTTGCAACACAAATAGTTGCCCCTTTGTCCCATGTTTGTGTAGCAGCTGTATTAGAAGAGTATTGATCAATTTCATGCAATAAACATTGTAGGTTTTTTTGTTCAGAACTGGAGGAGATGCTGTTGAGCCATATTCTGCATTGTCTTGTGCCCTGCTAAGTTAGAAACCAGCACAAGAGCATCCTCTGGCTGCGGTGTGCCTAACTTGTTCTGCTATTCCAAAAGGTTTGTCAACGGTAGGCGTGTGGAAACCTACTTACCAACTCGGGTAAGCACCAAGAGCTATGCCAGACACCACCGAGTTTAATCCTTTGTTTGGAAGGATGGGTAGCCTTGGTTGCTGAAGGCTTTGGAATAAGAGATGGAATGTTTAAATTGGGGTTTAACTAGATTGCTTTTCTTGACCTTATTTGAGTCCCTCCGTTTTATCAGTGGTTTTTAATATGTGTTCCCCCCCTCTTTCTTTTAATTGGAAGTTTTCAGGCTGCGGTAAGTGTGGGGATAGTTAGCATAGTAAGGTCTCTCCTTGACTTCAAGATAACAGTGGGAGGCAGCTAATTCCCTTCTTAATTGAGCAGTGGTATGTTGAATTCATATGGTGGGTGTGAATGTTGTACTGCGACGCACCCGATTTCTTTAGAAGAGAATATTACAAAGCGTCACTTGCATGTTTTAACTGCTACTTATTCATTAAATAACTTCATTACCTGAAAAAGACAAATTCTGGTGAGTAATGTAGGCCAGGGCAAAGAAAATCCAGTAGAAACATGCTGTGTTACATCGTATGCATGAAGGAATACAGATTTTGAGCTTCTAGTCTTACAACTGCACTGTTTTCCCTAACGGCTGATAGATAATGCCAAGCAATCTACCTGTAGTGAGTCTTGCATTAAGGTCTAACAGGCTGATAAATTTTGATAAATTTCTCAAATTATTTAAGAGACTTTTTCTGTATTACAGTTTGACAGATCTAAAATTTTTAAACATCAGAAACTGAATCTCTCTTATTGCCATAGGATGACAGGTATTGATAACGCAAGGTGCTGCAAGGTGGCAGAGGGGCTTACTCAACTGTTGTATGAAAAAATCAAACCAAAACACACACTCTCACTACCTGAGCATATAGCAGAGTGTTCAGACAGTGACTGAACGCTTTACGTTAGAGACTTACGTTCTTAGTTTCTTGCTTCAATTTATGGTTTTGACACAGTGCTATAAATGTGTCATGGTAAGGGAAAATTGATGCTGGCGTGGATTGGCAAGTTTGTAGTGTGTTTGACAATGTGCTTTTAAAGAACCTTTTCCATACCTGATAATAGATGAGAAGCTTTTACTCTACAGGTTTTTGGAGGTGTGAGAATCAGAGTTTCTGTGGCAACTAAGACTCCCGTAGAAATTAACCTTTTCCTCCTCTAATCTAGTTTCTCATGTGATTTTAAAAAAAGAAAAGTCAGAAGTTATGATAAAGTATTATGTTACGAAGAATACTTTAAATCAACACGATTAGTCTGTAACTTGAAATTGTACGCTACTGCAGCTCGATAGTAAGTTGTTTACTGTTCTACCAGACTTCTAGTAGGAAATCTTTGATTTTCAGAAGTTGCAAACATCAAGACCTTTGTTAGTTTTCTTTAACAATCAGTACTTTCAGGATACATGTATCTCTTTCTTGTTAAATGTGTGTGCTTCCACATATTTGTTCCTTCTAGCAAATTGAAAGTTGAGATTGTAGTTTCTAGTGTTTCTTTCCTTCTTTGCTTCCTCTCACTGTTCAAACTTCACCATATTATCATGCTCTAAACTGGATTTGTGAAATGATTCATTTATTTTTAAAAGTGGTTTTGCTTGCTTTCTTTGAAACCAGAATCTGACTGCACAAACATGAGGGTGGTGGAGGGAGGTGGTGTGGTGGTCGTATATATAGTTCGTATAATTTATAAGTTTTTGCCATTATTATGATGGATTTGAACTACGGAAAGTCAAAGGAACTGCCAGATTTATGTAAAGCCACAACACTTTTTATTCTGTGCCCTATTACAGGATTTTTTTTCTTAATTGGCTTTTGAAATGCAAATCTGCCTTTGTTACTTAAGTGCCAGTTAGACCTTAAGCAGGGTGAAAGGCTGGAATAGCTCTTACAAAGCATAGATTAAAAAAAATTTTTACAAAATTTTGGGGAGCCATGTCTGTAAATCATCTTTGTGTGTAAATTTGTATGTATGTTAGTAAAAAGTATAATGATACTAGCTTAAAAATATTCCCGAGATTATCTTTTTTCCAATCACTATTTTCAACTACTTAGTTAAAGCTTTCCTGAAGCTTTTATTGAGAGAACAGACATACAAAGATGTGAAAGGTCTGAAGCGTGACAGTGGCACTGAGTTTCATTGTGAGGATTTATCAGTTCTGTACATCCATCTATACATACATCACTCAATTATTTATTTCACCTCTTGTCGTCTTTTCCCCAAGTGAATCCATCTGTTTTTCTTCCTCTTCTCCCACTTATCTTTGCAGTTGATAATACTTGGCTTTGAGCCTTATTTGCTTGGTTGTGATGAGGTAGCTATATCGCTGCCTTGATGCTAACTCTAGGTATGTTTGAGTTTCATTAATTCAAAAAGCACTTGGTGATAACTTAGGACCTTCTTTTTTTTCTCCTCCCACCTTGACTAAATAATCTCCTTATATTATTTTCTCATTTATATATTCACAGAAATTTTATTTTCAAACCTTCATTTTGTAATTACTGTTAGAAAAAGTATAGGCAAATCACTTCTGTTAAGAAATACTCCTGCCATGTAGTATCAAAATCTAAAAGAGTTCAATAATCAGAAAAGGCAGTATTTAGTAAAAATGTAATATTTCTTTTGGAACCTTGTGAGAACACTGCAGGTGCAGCACTGTCCAGAATGAGCATGGTTTCTTCATGAAGAGTAGTGCTGAAAACTATTGGAGTGAAGCTTCAGGTATTGTTTTGTGTTGAAAACACAAACACTGAAACCTTGATAGACTTCCCATTTTTCCATTTACAGCCAGTAATACTTGAGGGAGTTCAGACATATCATGTCCATACTTGGAACAAAGACTTGGAGTTTAATGCTAGGTATGCTGTAGCACTCTGTGCTCCACGGCACAGCATTCACTGTAGTTCTCTACTTTTCTGACCTGAATAAATCCTCCTCCTGCTGCTGGCTCGTGCAGCTGATCACATAGCTCAGACTCTGCCTGCTGCTGGTGCTTCTGCCCTGGGGTCATTCTGCTGTCATACAGCAGAAAGATGGTTGCAGTTTCATTAATAAAATCCACTGTTTCACATCTTCATTGTTTTTTTTTTTCAAAAGCTAGGAAACTTCATTTAAAACCTTTGCAGTAATTTTTTGGTGTCTGTGAAATGAAGGCTAAATGTCAGAATGTGTTGACACTGCAATTAGCTGTCCCTTTGTATACGGTGTAGTTGTATCCACGTGATATGTGGTACACAATCACCTTTGTTCCTTCTGCTGACCTGTCCCCATCCAGGTACAGAATCAAACTCGGGGGCCAGGGAACAGGATAGAGTTGTATGGTGAAAGACAGGTAGACGTGGTTTAGTGGTGGTTTGGGCAGTGTTAGGTTGATGGTTGGACTCGATGATCTTAAAGGTCCCTTCCAACCTGGGCGATTTTATGATTATGAAAGAAATGCTCCATGATACTGCTCCCTCAGGTCTCGTACAACTTGGCAGGTACGTAACTGCTTTGTCAGGGGGTGCAAAAAGGGAAGATGATTCCTTAGTGAGGAGGAGACTTAGGACCAGAGGAGGAAGGTTGTCAACTTCACTGTCTGACCTGCTGTGTAACACTGTGCAGAACCTCGCAATCATGAGGCTGTCCAGCTCTTGAGCTGTTTGACCAATGCAATTTACTTAATGTCAGTACATCAGATGTAGAGAATGAACTTCACTTGAGAAATTAGTCCATTTTTAGCTGACTAGATGGCCTTTTTAAAGTTTATTTGCATTTTAAATTTATCTAGACTAGAAGAGCTGTCATATAACTGCCACTGAAATTAGGGGAGGCCTGGATGAGCAACTCCTGTGGTATTTAATGTAACATGGCTTGGAGGCATTAGTTGAGTTACGAGCCAGGAGGTGCTGATGTCTAATCCTGCTTCTGTTGCAGGCTCATTAAATGGTCTCAGGAAGATCCCCATGCTCTTGGCTTTTTCTCAATGGGCTAATAAAGGATTTCTCTTCAATAAATTTAGAGTATTTTTATAATGTACCAAGACGCTATAAATGAGTATGCTGAGAAAAGACCATGTAGAAATAAGTAATTTTGTATCCATTACAGTGTTTGGATGATAAGCAGTAGGGGAAGTTGGAGCCAAGGAATGATTATCCAGGACCAGATTATTCCCTGAGCACAGTTTGTGGGAGGAAGAAGGACCTGGATGGATGTGTTCTTGCAATTAAAGCTAGCTCTCTGCAAGACACATCATCAAGGAGGTATGCTGTGCTTGTGAGAACTTAATTTCTGGTATGTTACAGTATTTAGCTATTTAACATCAAAATTACTTATTTATGCATAAACAGTGGTGAATAGGTGTAAGAATTTTGCTCAAACATTAATTTTTGTTGAAATTGTATGTTTGCTTTTTGCCAGTACTACTAAGAACTTCATGAAAGTAGCCAGGCTGTATGGTTCTGGAATCGCGCATCTTTTGTAAAGTTTGCCTGACTCTGAAGATTACTACTGAAGAGTATTTTATTTCTTACTGGGCTACACGTGTGTGTCTGTGCCACCCCTGAAGGGTAAGAGTGAAGCTTACTTCAGTGGCTGAGCAGAACAAGCTGTGTACATTTACCAGCTCCTCGGAGATGCAGTTAGGTTAGAAATAACAGCACTTTGCTTACTCAGTATTCCATATTTCCTTTAAAAGCCGTGGGGGCAAAAAAATCTTCATCTGATCTTCATAAAGGAAGATCTTTCTGTTCCTTGGAATTGGAAAAAATCTAAGAGCATAGATGTTCCAGTGGAGGGTGCTTAAGAGCACTTAACCAGTAAAAGTAAGTGACATGGATGATAAATTTTCCTTTTCTATGAAAAAAAGCAGCTGCATTTTTCATAAATTGGCTTAGATCAAAATGCATTTCTTGTCAATGATAGGTAAATGGGAAAGGTGGTTTTAACAACACTGCAGTTTGTACAGTTTCTGTCAGATGCTATTGAAAAAGTGAGAGTTTAGACTTTTAAGACAATAAATGTTTTACCTTATGTCATTCTAAATTCTTTTANAGAAATCTATGTGAGCCCTTGGACTGATCTATGTTAGTACTTGGACTGAAAGCAAAGGTCCAGATTTGGAACTATTACAAATATTTTCAGTGTAAGGTTAGGAAAAACAAATTTGTAGACTTTGTCATAATTTACTTTTCTTTGAACAGTAACTGTATAAATTTGGGAGATGGGAACCAAAGTGATTGAAGTAATTTGTGGTATGAGCACTTCACTTTTTGGATGTGCAACCTGAAAAGGCCTGTCTTTGAGAGCCTGCTGGCATACCATCTATTTCCTTTCCTTCTTTCTTGCCAACAAAACCCCCAAAAATTGCCAAAACAAAATGATGTTGATGTTTTACTCTGATCTTGAATGACTCATACACTTCTTGCGTGGTATTAGAGAGGCTACAGTTTTTCTTCCAGAGTTTGGTTGAATTTAGTTCTTTTCAGGAGGTGTGGCAGGAGAGGACTTGAAATTGCTCATGACTGTAATATTCCTTTTAAAAGGAATCAGTAGAAATCTAATCAAACTAAAACTGTTGTTTCATATGTGAACTGGAAGTGTTGGAGAGAGCAGCAGGGTATCAACATGGTAACTTGTCTAGACTTCGGCAGGGAAGAACTGTTGTGTCTAACCCAGGATCTGTTCCCTCTTGGGCAGCCATTGGTCTGTCCCCCTTATTTGAGTGGTGTGCACGCCAGGAACTGCTTCCTGCAGTTCCTAGAGCCTGATTTCAAGTCCTTGTTTATCTAGTTCATTTATCCTGTTTTTTAGTGCTGCGTGCTCTCCGGCAGCTCATATCAAAGGGTATACCAAGCTATGATTTAACATCAGCCAGCTTCTTGCTGCATCCAGAGCGGGTAGCTGTACAGTTTGTCTGCAGCTGAATCGGTGATTCTAATGCTGGGTGAAAGCCCCCAGTGGGAGAATTTTAGATGTGCTTGTTTTTTAAACTCTTCATTGATATCTAATGATCAAGTTATAGCCTAGGTGAAGAGATTCTAATTTGCTAGTTGAATGATATTAAAACCACTGTTTCTGTTTAAAACTGCATGTTTTCTTAAGCTTTTGTGATTTAAAGTTGATTACATATAATGTTGAAGAAAATCAAATGTCCTGTTTTGACTAATGCTATCCCTGTCCCTAATTGTGTGGGTCAGAGAGCTTGTTAGAGCTTGTTTGTGCTCGTTAGAGGGTAACGAGTCCTGTCCTGTAGCTATAGGAAAGGGGCTACAAGTAGATCTGGGGCACTCCTGCCTGAACTTTCTGCTTTAGCAACAATTCAATATTACTGTTCAGAAAAAAACTAAACTAGTATGTATTTTCTAGAATGAAATTAATGTTTAGTACAACAAGACATCCCTACTGAGCCCAGTCGGAAAGGGGCGGGGGGGG
>VYXH01005787.1:1019-43274 GCA_013397275.1 Burhinus bistriatus | reverse complement strand
GGGGGGGGGAATGGGGTGATGTTGGATCCTTTTCTCAGATGGGTAGATGGAGGGAAAAAATCCCAATTGGTGAAGGCCCCAATGTCTGTTACCAGCTATCCCATTTCCATGTGGTGGAAATCTCCCTTCTTGCTGCCATGCCTTGTTTAAGATGGTTGTGGTAGCTAATATTCTTGATTCTTAAACAGACAGCACAGAAGTGTTTAAATCCTGTGGTCATTCATTAAGTTAAGATTTTCTTAATTAGGCATTATCTTAGGTGTAACATTCCATGTCATTGTAAACCAAAAAGATTAGGTTTTATCAGTTTACCAGTTTGCAATTTAAATTGTTAAGGTTTGTAATTAGCAAAGAAAGTATCCTTTGTGCATTTGATTAATGGACAGAGTTGTCTATATGATTTTTTTTGAAGTACATTAACATAAAACCTTACTGTAAATCATAAAAAAATAAAGCTTTTTGCAGTATACATTCAAATCTTGACCTTTGGTTTTGAAAATATGGAAGGCAATATAGTTAATCTCTAGAGAAGCATGAATTCTGTGAAAGGGAGCTTCAGTGCCAAATCTGTAAAGTCACTTAGGTTTCTAGTAGAGGATCTGTTGATGGGTGATTCTAGATGGTGATACAAAAGTAGAAGGTGAGAGCATATTGATGCTGCATCAGCACCCCCAAACAAGGAAGTTGGATGAACTTTGTTTAGGTTAGCTTTCTCATTTGTTAATATTTTCACTCAAATACATATTTTGCTTTATGTTCTGCATGTCAGCACCAGGAATCCCTTTTGTAATTTTGTTTGACAGGTTTTCTCATCGATTGCTCTCTAAATGCCAAGCTCTTGGGCAAGTGATAGTTACGTATGCAGCCTGTAGTCTTATCTCCCTGCATTTTCTAGTGAGGGATTCAACAGGAGGTTCCAGCTTTAGTTAGACAGTGTAAAAGGGAAGAGTCTCCCTGCTGGTGTTGGTCAGAGTTTGGATCAACTGAATGTGGCGTGTTGAAAATGATAGGACCTTGTACTATCACACCTACCCAAATGAAAGGTGACACAAAAGCAGGGAGGGTAAGAAATATCATGGCAAAAGTGTGTGTATGATAAATTCTGTATTTTTTCATAACAGAAATTCAAGAGGGAAGTTTAATGATGCTGAAAAGAGAACAAAATAGAGAAAAATTATTTTTAATAAGGAAAAATTAAGTTATGAAACTTGCTGTGGTTGATTTCAGTGAGGTTGGTTCTTGGTAACGTTCTTAAAAGCATAGGTTATGTCTCATCATTCACGTAAGTACACTAGAAATAAAAATGCTAAAAATTACTAAAAAAACCCCTTGCAACTCCTACTTACTTGCATATATAAACCCCTGTTTTTGGGGGGAGCATGGAGAAATGCATGGGGAAATGTCTGTAGATAACTTACAGGTTTCTGTAAAGGCGTTGCTCTTCCTTCTCTAATAGCTTCTGAAGTGACATTCCTGGATTAGATGCTCCTTCAGTCTGCTCTGTTGTGACTGCTCTTAAATTGAACATGTTTTTTTTTAAAAAAAAAAAAAAAAAAAGCCCAAGAAAGGCTTCATTATGGAGAGATCTTTAAGAAACTGTCTCCAATATGATGAGCTTAACTGCTAGCAACTGTCTGTGATTCAAGGGTCGGTGGTGCGATAATCCACACCTTAGCTCTTTTTCTCTGCATCCCTTTGAGTGATGTACAGTTTTGGCAAATAACTTGCTAGTTACCCTCCTTTTAGTGTTTCTTCTCCTTTCTGCCATGTGTACTTACTGTCTCTAGATATCATCTTTTTCAGCTAAACATTTCTCTCTATAGTAGTTTTCTTCTGCTGTGTTTATGTCTCCTGTTATGTCAGTCTTCACGTACTCTATTTTTGAGGGATTTCTTTGCTATTTATGAATTCTGATTGTCTGTGAAATTGTTCAGGTTGTTTCCTATCTTTAAATATCTGTCAGCAGATACCAGCTGTCTTTCTCACTGTCTATAGAGTTGCCTGCAAAAGTTTTTCTGGCTGTCCTTTCTTCCAGTTTCTTGACAAATTTATCATGACAATCCTCTGTGCATTAATCTTCTTTGAATAGCTTGTTTACATGAACTTTTGTAAGTAATAACCTCACTGGATCTAAAATTATTTAACTTGTCAAGCTCTTTTCTTTCACCAGAATACTTGGGTCTTATTCTTCTTTTGTTATGGCTATTGATTTTGTTTTAGAGTAATGGTGAGTCTGTACTTCTTTCTTTTTAGGCAGTCTGTTGATCAAGACCTGAGGTTTCTTAAACGATGGAGCAATTTGCATACCTTATCTTAAGGTCTTCTCTTAAAATCCCACAGTGTTTTCTTCATTGTCCTCGCTATTAGAATGGTCTTCAACAGTACCAAATAAATTATCCTGTAGTCTGCACCCCCTCAGTTCATTTTGGTGGGGTATTGGAAATGTCCGCTTACCACGTTTCTCAGTGTCTGTAGAGATCAAGTTCACTGTGGCTACTGCAGCTTTTCCTGCCACCTTGAACTGCTGCTGTTCATGCTGGAGCTGTTCTGTTCTTTGGCCCTTTAATTGCAAGTCCTGTCTCTGATTTTAATGGTGCTATTATTTCACCTACCCCATTAACAGAGTTATTTTTTTTTCCTGTATTCCTGTGCCCTTTCTTGCAGCACTTTCGAGCCTGACCTTCCACTGTGCCGTGGATGAAACCTCCCACCTCACCCCCTGTTGTGGTTATTGTAGTTTATGGTTGTTATCAATCACTTCCGTATTTTTTAAGATCTTCCTTGAATCACCTTTCTTGTTCCCGTTTCATTCCTGGAATAATTTATTGATCTCTTATTGGTATCACCTGACTAGAAATTGGATTTGTTTGTTTAGCTATGGTCTGTTCTCTAGACTTGTTGTTTTTCAAAATTTTCAATACCTTATCAAAGACCAGTTCTTCATTTCTGATCCCTTTTGCTTCCTCCAAAGGGTTTCTGAGATACTTCCATCAAGGAAGGCTGAGTTAACTTCTTGCTTAGCACTTCTTCCTTCTACATTATTAGTTTTTTTTAAAATATACCTGTTAGGGTTTTCCATAACTGCTTCACTCCTAACTTGAGCAGCTGTACACATTCAGTTATCTTCATTAAAGATTGTGCCAGGACACATTCTGCAGTTGCAGAGCAACCGTCTTTCATTTTGAAGCTACCAGGGAGCAGACATCCATCCCTTCTTAAAGCCAATCAAGCCTTTATGAAATTCTTCTACTGCGTCTCCTGGAGCTGTAGCTGGTGGGGCTCTGAACTGGGATCATCACTACAGCCTTGGGATGTTGCAGAGCATAGCAAGCATACGCTCAGCTCTTTCAGCTTTTTTCGGTTAGGAACCTGTACCCCAATGGATACAATATCAGGATGTACATCAAGTCTGCTCTTTATTTCTTGGTCTGTTCTAGAACTTTATTCCTGGAGCTTCTCGCAAAGGCTGTATTTGGCAAAGTGGCATCATAAAGTTACTTCTCGGTGTTTGACTTGCCTCTTACTTAATATCATGCTGTCAGTCACAAGCCTAGTGGTTTCACCGGGATTATCTTATTGACTTCCGTCTCTCTTCTTTTTATCAAGCTTTTGTGAGAGAAGCTCACGTGGTATTATTGTGTCTGGCTCTGGGTGTAAAGAGTTGTTCCAGGCTAAGCAAAGTTTCTGAAGAAGTCAGGATCTCTTTATGTATGTGTTTCTGTCGATGGACTGAGTTCAACAGGTACACTGAGCTTTCTGTGTCCTGGTGCAAAATCAGAATTGATCTGTAATACCCTCTCAGATTTGGTGAGGTTTTTTTCTGACATCTACATGGCTGTGTTCTTATGCTGTTGTATTTCAGTCTGGGCTTCCAGGATACTAGGCTTTGCAAAGTCTACCACTAGTACATGAAGGACAACTATATATAGGTACTTCTTGTTTAAAAAAAATTCTGAGAGAAACTTTTTTGCCAGTTAAAACTTCAGAATAGTCTGATGTGTTTTACTAGTCCAGACACCCTCTTAAACTTTTGTATATGTGGTTTCTTAGTTTTGTTTTTAGTTTGTGGTTTTGTGGCAAAACTCAGATCCAGGTCTGAGAGGGGATGATGGCAACCTCAAATTCGTGCAATCTAACCCTGTGCTCCAGGGCATGATCAATTTTGCTCTAACTTTCCCTGCTAGAAGCTTGTTTTGACAAGTGTAATTTTGTTCCTCTTTGCACAACATTTTGTGCAATATTTTGCTATATCTCTCCATAGTTTTCTTTATAGCTTCCCCATGTCATAGTATCATTGGATAATGGAGCTTGGAAGGGACCTCAGGAGATCTCAGGTTCAGTTGCCAATTCAGAGCAGCTCTGAGGTCGTACCAGGTTGCTCTCTGTGTGTTAATTACATGTGTACAGGTAGATATGTCAATGTGGGCATTACTGATACATTCAACATCCTCTCCCTTTTCCTCTGTTTCTTAATTCTGATCAAGGGATACCTCTTTAAATCAGTATAAGCCATGTTAATTATGCTGCTAAGTCTGTGTTTAACAAAGTCAGGATTACGATTCTGTACTGGAATTTCCCATTCCTGTTGTGTATTCTGCATACCTTCTTGCTTTAGTTTAGCCAACAAGGACGTTTGGTATGTTTTCCTCTCTTCATGTTATAGTCCTAAGAATATTCTGTCTCCCCAACTAGTTGTCTCCTGCCCAGATTTTAGGCCAGGTTGAATTCTCTGCTGTCCAATTTGTCTAAGCAAGGGGGAAAAGATTATGTGATAGTTCATGTTTCTCATTTATAGAAATGACTAGAAGCATCTAGCCTTATCTTAATTCAGGTAATCCTGGACTTCTGTTCTCCATGAATGCTTCATAATTATGAAGTCTAATCTATTCACTAGTGAGAATCATGAAATATGTCTTATTAACAAAATTGTATTTTAAAACATGTTTCACACCTCTGCCGCTCAGACAAATGATGCTGAATAATGTTCAAGCAAAGGAGAAGAAAAGGAGCTGCGATAATTTAATGAAGTGTCCACAGATGGCTGGACTTATTAATTTTTTAACAGGGTTTGGGTGAGAAGCTGATGTGCTAACAAAATATGTGGCATCTTTAAGATCCGCTGCTTCACTGAAGGATAACAGATGTTGCAGATATTTTAACAATAGGGTATCATGTTTCTATACTCCTTTACCTACTTGCATTGCTAAAATCTTCACCCTTCCCAAGAGGCTATTTTAATAAAGTAGTAATAGAGTTATGGGTTTGTCATAAGTTCAAATTTGATTAGGCAAACAAGAATGGGGAAAAATTAACGTGTCTTAAAACTATCAGCAGTTTGCATAATCATTCACAGTCTGTTTGTGTTAGCCCAGAGGAGTTTCATGCAAGATTGTAAGGTGGAAGCTGTAGGGTGGCAATGTTAGTAGATGATACTGCTAAAGTTAGCTCAGACTTGGGTGAGTTATGAGAAACTTGTGTAAAGTAATATTGGGCAACAGAGGATTTTTGTAGCTGGTATGCAGGAGGTAACAGGTTTGGAAAAACTGTCAGCTACTCCTGTGTTTTAGTTTTTCTGTACGGCATTAGAAATAATTGGGGAAAAAAACAAACAGGGAAAACATTTGCTGAACACATTGAGATGTCACAAAAAAGGCTGAAACCAGCTTTGGAAAGCAGTTAATTGCATAAACACGTAATATGTGTGTGTTTAGAGCCGTTTAATGCTTATACAAAGTATTATGTTAAATTCCAGTCTGTGGAGATTCAGGCACACGACGAAAATGCTTGCAGAGACTTGATCTGGCGGGCTTGTGACCATGGAGTAAGGGTACACAACCCCGCCATGGGCAGGAAAAAAGGGAATTGCTGTGCAGCCTTCTGTTGCCCTTGAGGTGAGGAAGTTACTCTCTTTGCTTATGTTTGTTTTGCAGTCTTGATTTGGCAAGACAGATGCCAAAAGGTTAGTAGGATTCTAAAGAGGATTAAATGAGTGTGTGGTAATAGCATCCCCGTTAAATAAAATAAAGCATTTACAGTGACTGCTGACAATATTTAGAGCACAACGCAAGCATTTACTCTGAAGTTAGTTAGAACATAGTCATATAAGCGAGTTATTTAGTAATTGTTGATTATGGAAGATTTTTTTTTTTCTTTTAGCCTCCTTGAAAATGATTGACACTGGCCGCGGTTGCAGGGAGACTACTGAAGTAGACTAGTATCTGGCTCAGTGCAGTGAATTCTTCCTCTGCTGGAAAAGACAGGAGATGAAATACTGGCTCCTTGAAGGCAGCAGACTACAGCCCGAATATTTACCATCTGTGCTTTCCAGCAGCATGGGAATTGTTGCTCTTCTAGGCACATCTTTGCTTTTTCAGAAATTGAGGCAATGGGCCACAAATCTCTGTAACGCTTAGACTGGGAATGCTGGCTGAATGGAACATAAGTAGATTGTTCATTCGCATCCCTACCATTGCTCTGGCCTTTTGAGGAGGGGAGGGGAGAGGCAAAAGGGAAGGAAAAAATAGGGACAGAGTTGACTTTTTTTTTCCTCCTCCCATTTCCATTGTCCTAGCAGAAAATTTGAAGTTTGCCTTGCATCTAATTCCTGTTGGATGCGTGTGAGAATCGCGCCGTTGGTTGTGTTCTCCTACCAGTGTTTAGAGAACATTGCAAGTGGAAAATCATCCTTTCTAAGTTAGAGTTTATTAACCTGTATTCCTGCTAGATCAGTAGTATTTTTCCTTCAGTGTCCTAAAATTGATACATAATGCATTCGTGCTACCACGGAACGGTTAATGTATGTACAAACACGAAAAAATTATCAGAACCTCCAAGTATCATTTATCATTACGTCCATTTAGCAAAAGATGGGGTAATATCTTCAACCGAGTGCCTTGCAACATGCAGGTGAAGAGTGGGTGCTGCTTGCTCATTAGATCTTTTTGCTTAGTCTTAGTGATGGAAGTGACTGGGAAATACACACCAGAGAAACATTTTTAAAAAAATTTAACTTCGAAAAACAGTTTTAAATATGTTTTGTGGTTTAAATAGGTAGACTGAATTCTCTTAATGGTAATGCATTTGAAAATGATTCTAGAAAGTTAAGAAAATGCAGACTTACAAGTCAATTGATAATTTGAAGGGGGAAAGAGAAACTCTGTAATGGAAAGGTTCTGGACTGGTAGATGAAAGGGTATTTTCTAGTAGTATGCTGCTGCAGGAGGTATGCCAGCACTCTGGGACCCGGTACTGTGTTTATAAACAGGTCTCAGAATTAATAGTAATTAAGGCTAAGGCTTATATTTAGAACGCCTTTCGTAATACATTATTATTGTTTTGTGGTTGTCTGTTGGCTAAAGCAAAAGGGTCCTCCTCCACAATGGAGGCTTTTAAGCAGTGCAAATTGCAAATAATCATAGAATAAGAGAAGATCACTCCCTAGGACAAAATTACTCCCTAGGACAAAATTACAGCCTAGGATAAAATATATATTTCAAAAACACACAGAACTATGATCAAATAAAGGTTTTATTGGTACTTAAGATGACCTGGAAAATGAACTGTAATTTTGTTGCTAGTGAGTAATGAAACCATCTTAAATAAAGCTTATTTAACCTTAATCGAGCACCTGCACACAACAGAATATACAATGCCTATCTCGTCCAAAAAGTGAATAGTGCTAGTAAGGGACTTAAATTAAAGCACAGTTGAGCTTTATGTTAGAAATCACAGGACTTTAGCCCTCCAATAACACTCTCACTTCTCCTCTAAGTTGCTGATACAGTGATTTTGCAAGTGGTAGCTGTACAGGGTAAAGAGGTTGCAACAGCTGAGGAGAAGACAGAAGTCGTAGTGTTCCTGACAAACCAAGGAGGTCCAGGACTCCTTTCCAGACTGGCGAAAGAATTGCCTTGATATACAGGTCTGTTAATAAAGATTTCTAATGAATTGTGAATTTGGGGCCTAGTATCTTCTTCTTGAAGACTAACTGATGTAGAACGCGTGTTCAGAAAGGCAAGGGGTGATCATTCACCAATTAGTCTGATCTCAACACTGTGCCCTTTTTAAAGGGATTTTGAAGGTGAAGGGTAATTAAGACAGGAAAGTGGGAAGAAGGCTAAACTGTAACACGACTCTTGTCTGCAGTTTGCATCAGAGCTTCTTGATGAAGCAATTGATGTCTTAGAGCACTATAATAGGATGGGCATGCCACAACACAGCCTTTTGACATGCTGTCACATTAGAAATTGTTAAAGGTCAAAATGATAGAAATTTAAATGAGAATATTGAGATTGATAAGAATCTGAGGTAATTATGAAAATTGAATGGGTTATATTGAGAGGGAAATCTTCAGAATGGAAAGATACCTCAGAGACTTGACTTTAGAAGGATCATGTTTAACGTCTTCATCAGTCATTTTGCTATAAGAACAAAGTATATACCTACAAAATTAGCAAGCGTGGCAAATCTGGGAGACCGTGTTACTCTTGCTGTGGTCTCGATGGTGTTATGGGAGGAACTAAATGATGCTGTGGACGGAATAATGGTGAAACTCGTTAGCACAGTGCGCAAAGTCATGCAGGTACAGCACTATTCTTGGTGTGGTACTAGGTTGGGACAGAGGGACTGGTGATTTTACAAGAGAAAAAAGAAGGCTGGTTGGTGGATTATAGGATTGACTGTAACCTGCCAGTGTGCAGAGAGCTAGTGTGATTCTTAAATCATTTGGGAAGATATTTTCAATAGGCACAGGGAAGCAATTTTGTTACATTTCCATGGATGTTTGTGATCATAAATTACAATAGGCGCTTCAATAATTTGTCTCTTTGTGCTTCTGCCAGCACTGCGTGGTGGGACAGTAGGAGGTATTAGATATAAGTTGTGAAGCAAAAGGTATTCTGACTGGATTTAAGGTTGAAGTTCTTCACCATGAAGATAGGTGGGTGGTAGAACAGGTTGCCCAAGAGGTTGTGCAGTCTCCATCCATGGGGATTTTCAAGGTCTTACTGAACAAATTGCTGAGTAACCTGCTCTGACCTCGCAGCTGACTCTGCTCTGGCTGGGTCTCTTCCTACTCAAATGATCACGTGATTCTGAGTCTTTAAAGATGGACAGGGTGGTTAGGGGAAAGAGGAAAAGAAACTAAAGGTTGTAGCTTCATTAACTAAGCAGAAGGAAAGTTGAAAGAAGCTATGAGTTTTATGCATGTGAATACCTTAGAGGGAGGGAGTAATGGATAAATATCAAAGATGCAAAATAATACCAAAACAAGGTCAAGATCAAAGGGCTAGAAGTTGGTTGTAAATACACTGGGAAGGGAAACTAGAAACTTTCTTCTCAGAGGAATGAAGTTGTGGAAGAAGCCTCCAGATAGAACTCTAAGAGGGGGGAAAGCATGTAATGCTTGGAGATGGACCTGTACAAGGTTGTGGAAGGAATTACTTGACAAAACAGAAGTGAGCTGTTTGTTAGAAATGCCATGTGTTAGAAATCAGTCTAGCTATTCTGAAGGACTGGGAAGATCTTTGGTTTTGTATCCCCTCCCCAAATATATACATGTTTTATGTTCAGTTTGTTTTCTTTCTGTAGCATCAGAGGTTACCCACAGCTAGAGAGCAGGTATGCTGCTGCTTCTCGTAGCATTAACATTCTTGATCTCTTACATGATGACGTGATAGTTTGTGGATTTCGGTCTTTTACTATAGGCCTTATCTTTAATATAGGATGTGAAGGTGGTATTTTGTGGATTTGCTCAAGTAAATCTTTTATGTACTTGGCTTTGCAGAGCACCAGAGTTGGTACAGTTGGCCTGGTTCAGGCTTATTTTTCTATGGGAGAAGAATATATGAGTTTTATGAAAAGTGTGTATTAAAATTTGTATTTAAGTGGGTGCTAATAACGAAGAACTCTACAGTCCAAGTAAAGAAGTTTTTAATTCAAGTGGGAAAAGCCTGAGCATGTGACATCAGATGTTGCTTCTTGCTGCTTTTCCAAAGATTTCTACCAAAATTGAACACCAACGATCAGTTTAAAAACCAAAAAATCTGTGCAATTTTCTCAAAAGTAAATAGGGATTCAAGCTGAAAATGATAAAGTACCATTTAGCTAAAGAAATGCATGTTATAGATTTTTTTTTTTTTTTTATTTTTCCCCACCCAAGGCAGTCAAGTATAGTGAATACAGACAGAGAAAACTACAGGAGATGGAGTTTCAGCACCAGTATGTAACTGATAAGCAGCGCGTGGTAACATACTTTACTAGGAAGTTGAGGCACAAGAGGTAGATAACTTGTCCATCCCCTTTCCACCCCTTCACACTGAAGAGCCATGCAGTATTTTTCATCCATGGGTATTTTGCATACTTCAATATCAAGTTAAAGTCCCTGATCTGAGTGACTGTTTATTATCCCCTTTTAAAGGAAGAAGGAATTGCAAAACACTGAACTAGGTATTTAAAAAATAAATTAAAAAATACAGAAAAGATTGGTTCTATTGCTGTTAAGTTCTCAGTTCGTTCTTGATCGGTGTTAAGTGAGACTTGTAAAAATGTTGGATTGAACTGTTTGGAAATGAGTGTCTAAAATAATGTAGAAGAATCTTCTTCACAAGAAATAAATGAGGATTTTCCCATTGGGTCAACCTTTTGAAAATGGAAGATAATGAGTAAGGGACTTCACCCCTAGGCTTGCTAGAAGAAGTGGAAGAAGTGAGAGCTGACCTAAACTGTGACTGCCTCTTTCATGTCTACTCATGACTATGAGGTATCACCTGTGAAGAGAGCTTGTGTTTGTGTTTTCTGATCTGGGGTCTTGGCTGTGTGCAGTAGCATTGAATTCAAGGTTACTGGAGCCTCCTGCTTCCCAGCAGGCTCCATTCTCATGCTTGAATAATTGTACTAGGATGGTTTAATTTGTGTAACCCAGAGTCCCACTTTCTGTCTTTTTATATCGAAGGCACACAGCGTACTGACTTTAAAGAAAAAAAATCATAATATGTACTTGAAGCTGTGTGCTATGGAGAGGGAAAGATAAGATGTCAAGAGCATCGACAGGCTGTTTCTATGACAGTATTAGTTTTAAGTGCAAGCATAAAAAAGAATGAAAAATTTACTTTGAGACTGTTAACTGCAGCGAGCAAGCTGTGCCTTGCCCTGTGTGAGTGTGGACCGCACAACTGCCCCTGTGCAAGCTGCAAAAGGGAGAGCTGTAATATAGCTAACTGCGTGGAAAATGCAGAACAAGGAGGTTTTTCTTTTTCCTGTTCCATGCTTTGCCCTTTTTCCTCTCCATTACTGTATGCTGTTGCCTTTATTGCACCATTTGCTTACACCTGATGTTCTTCAGTGTGCAGCCATTCATTGGACCGGGTATTTCTGGCGGAAGATCCGGTATGTACCCTGTTACGGGAAGCTGTTGTGGAAAATGCTTTGTGATCGATTGACCTTGGCTGGCTGCTGGCTGCCCACCCAGCTGCTCTCTCACTCTGCTCCTCAACAGGGCACGGGGGGAGAAGAGAAGATGAAGTAGTTTGTGAGTCGAGACAGGGAGATTACTTGCCAATTATTGCAAGGGGCAAAACAACCTTGACTTGGGGAAAATTAATTTGATTTCTTGCCAATTAAAATAAAGTTGAGTGGTAAGGAAAAAAAAAAAAAAAGACAAAAACTAAAACACATTGCCCAGGCTCAACTTCCCGCCTTCATTCCCAGGTCGTCTGCCTCGTACTCTACCCTGGTCTTCCCAGGGTGGCACCTGGACCTGCTCTTCCTCCTCTCCTCCTCCTGCTCTGCCCTGGCTGTTGCAAGGGCTATTCCTCACACTTTCCTTGCTGCCATGTGGTGGTTTCCCCTTTCTTGGATATGCTTTCACAGAGGTGCCACCAGCTTCACTGGCTGGCTCAGCAGTGGCCTCCATGGGGCCACTGTAGAACCAGCCAGAACCAACCGTGTCCAGCACGGAGTGTCTCCAACCACAGAGGCCACCCCAGCAACTCCCCTACTGCCAACACTGAGACATGGCCACCCAAAACAAATGTGAAGCCATTCAGTGGACTTTGGGTATTTCTGGAGAACATTTTTACTTGGAAGGTGACACATCCGTTGTGCGGCGCTGCTGGGTTGGCGTGGCAGCGGTAGCTTTGTGTTACTCTGTGGAGAAACTCTGTTCTCAGGTACACTAGCATGAGAAAGATAAATATTTGCATATGAATAAATGCAATTTTTGCCTTATGGTGCTACATGTAAGGCTTTTTGTAGCTGAAATCTTCAAAGGGATAGCCTGTTTGCATTGAATTTCAGTGAGATTTGGTCCTTTAACACCCTTGGGCTCCTTTTCATGGTCTAGTTAAATTACTGTGAAGCTAAACCTTTACTTAGACACAGCTGGTGGCAAAGTCGTAGAAAATACTTTTCAACTCTTTTTGGCTTAAGTTCTTAACTGCTAAACTTCTAATTTTAGGATAAGAAATCTTCTAAGTTGATAGGAAAAAAACCTCCTCATTATAAGTAGTCTTATAAGTGGTAAATGAAGATGTCACGTAGCCTGTAAACTTGAGAGTGGAAGGCATGCAAGAAACCTTCTCTCCTTGTTACTGTCTCCTGAGTGAGTGCTAGAGGACATCTGTGTTCTGCTGCAGGTGAATCAGTAGCTCTTACAGAATATGGTTCAAGCTGTATTTATTCGGATGTACCAGGCAGAGACACTACCTTCATTTTTGCCATTCTTGTGCTATGTACTCCTTAGGGATAGCAGCAGCAGCACTGGAGAAGTGAGCAGGGGTTACCTGCATGTTGCCTCCCATTTTTGAGGACTCCAAAAACTTCTGTTTTGTTGTCGAAACTTGCTTGTTTCTAAAACTACTTTTGTTTCTTTTATTATTGGATTTATTTGCCCTTACACCAGCTATGTTTAATCAAGTTTTAGGATTTTTAACAAGTTGGAGAGAAGCCTAACTTTTTTTTCTTATTTAAATTAGATTCATGAATCTTGAATTGGACTTCAAAGCTTTGGTGTCATCTTCAGAATACCTCTATCTCTTTATTTTTCTAACTTTTCTGTTTTGTATTTACAGGCCTTCCCAGGTTCATCAGTCAGCCAGAGTCTTCGTCAGTCCATAAAGGAAACAGTGCAATCCTTAACTGTGAAGTCAATGTTGACCTTGCACCGTTTGTGAGGTGGGAGCAGGATCGTCAGCCTATCTTTCTGGATGATCGTGTATTTAAATTACCAAGTGGAGCTCTAATTATTAGCAACGCTACTGATATGGACGGAGGACTCTATCGTTGCATCATTGAAAGCGGTGGGACCCCCAAATACAGTGATGAAGCAGAGCTCAAGATTATTGCAGGTATTAATCTACTTTTCTTTGAAAATAAAAAAATTAGTCAAGGGGCAGGGGAGAAAACCTGAACAAGAACACTTGCAAAGGGGAACACGTGAGAATCTGCTCTGTTGCATTTTTGTATGTTAAGTGGAACTAAGTGCAATGGGTGTTGTGGAAGCTGGTGGTTGGGCTGGTTTTGGTTTTTCAACATAGATTAAAGTGAGCGCAGGCACTTACGCTAAAGGATTTGGCCCTTGGGAAGACTAACCTGTATTTGCAGTTGGGAAACAGAAAAGCAAAATCAGTTTTCAGTGTCTGAGCTCTTTGCAGTGGGTGGAGATAGGCTGGAGACATGCACATACTTTTTTTTTTTCTTTTTCTTTTTTTTTTTTCCCATATTTAACAGTTTACCTTTTAAGGGCTTTTTGGGAAAGATTTCTTTTAAAAAGTGACTAATAATACACTTCCATTGTGACATGTTAGAGGGAATTGACTGTTTCTTTGAGTATAAGTGTTTGGGGATTTCTGAGTTTCTCAGGCTTGAATCCCATGTTTAAAATACTGTTGACGTTTCCAAAAGAAATTGATGCTTAGTCCCTCGCTTTTGGGGTGCTTAATCACAGAATCACGGACTTTTCAGAGTTGGAAGGGACCTCTAGAGATCATCTAGTCCAACTCCCCTGCTGACGCAGGAATGCCTAGAGCACATTACTCAGGACTGCATCCAGGCGGGTCTTGAACATCTCCAGAGAAGGGGACTCCACAACCTCCCTGGGCAGCCTGTTCCAGTGCTCTGTCACCCTCACCGTAAAGAAGTTTTTTCTTGTGTTTGAATGGAACTTCCTATGTTCCAACTTGTGCCCGTTGCCCCTCGTCCTGTCGCTGGGAACCGCTGAAAAGAGTCTGGCTCCATCCTCCTCCAACCCACCCTTTAGATACTTATAAGCAAGAATAAGGTCTCCCCTCAGCCTTCTCTTCTCCAGGCTAAAGAGTCCCAGCTCTCTCAGCCTTTCCTCATAAGGGAGGTGCTCCAATCCCCCAGTCATCTTTGTTGCCCTATGCTGGACTCTCTCCAGTAGTTCCCTGTCCCGCTTGAGCTGGGGAGCCCAGAACTGGACACAGTATTCCAGTTGTGGCCTCACCAGTGCCGAGTAGAGGGGGAGAATGACCTCCCTCGACCTACTGGCCACACTCTTCCCTATGCAGCCCAGGATTCCATTGGCCTTCCTGGCGACAAGGGCACATTGCTGGCACATGGATAATTTACTATCTACCAGGACCCCCAGATCCTTCTCCTCAGAACTGCTTTCCAGCAGGTCCACCCCTAACCTATATTGGTGCCTAGCATTCTTCCTCCCCAGGTGCAGGACCCTACACTTGCTCTTGTTGAACCTCATTAGGTTCTTCTCTGCCCAGCACTCCAGCCTGTCCAGGTCACGCTGGATGGCAGCGCGGCCCTCTGGAGTGTCAGCCACCCCTCCCAGTTTGGTATCATCAGCGAACTTGCTGAGGATACACTCTGTCCCCTCATCCAGGTCATTGATGAATATGTTGAACAGGATTGGGCCGAGTATTGACCCCTGGGGGACACCACTGGTTACAGGCCTCCAACTTGACACGGCTCCGTTAATCACGACCCTCTGAGTTCTGTCACAGAGCCAGCTCTCAATCCACCTTGCTGTCTCCTCGTCTAGCCCACGCTTCCTCAGCTTCCTAATGAGGATGTTATGGGAGACAGTGTCAAATGCCTTGCTGAAGTCAAGGTAGATGAGATCCACTGCTCTGCCCTCATCCAGCCAACCAGTTATAATATCATAGAAGGCTACCAGGTTGGTCAAGCGTAATTTACCCTTGACCACTTCCAATAACTTCCTGTTCTTCAATGTGTTCGGAGATGACATCCAGAACAAGTCGCTCCATAACCTTCCCAGGGACAGCGGTGAGACTAACCGGCCTGTAGTTCCCTGGGTCGTCCTTCTTGCCCTTCTTGAAGATTGGAGCGATGTCGGCCTTCTTCCAGTCCCTCAGGCACCTCTCCTGTACCCCAAGTTAAGTTGAGGCACTTTTAATTGTCCCAATATTCAGGAAGTTCCGATTCTTTAAACATTGGAACCTTTTTGGGAAGTCTCCAGACCTCACAAAGGGGATGACTCTTTCTTTTGAAAGGTTTAGCTATGCCTGTTCTGCTGAAATGTTTAGATTTTTTTTTTATAAGAACAAAAGTCCATCCCTGTTTCTACATTTATCGTGTTCTGTTCCGAATGACACTATTGCACAGAGCTGTGTGTCACCAGATGTTCTAATACAGAGTTTTGAAAATTGACCAAGAATAAGGCAGGAACGTGAATCGCACTTTCCCAAACTAGGGAAATACGGGCTGTGTTTTGTGGGTGTTTGGTTTTCTTAATTATTTCCAGAACTTTATGCTGTCTCTTCTGACTTAGTCTTCGTGTTGGAATTCTGATTCAATTTTTACTGCTTGGAGAACTGCCAAAGAGGGTTGCTAAATTTCCATCTCAGGAGGTTTTCAGGGCTTGGTTGGGCAGTATCATGGTTGGCCTGACCTCGTGTTGGCAACAGGTGGACTTCAGGTGGTTGTACTAGGCATGTTCAGAGGTCCCTTGCAATGAACTGTTCCTCATGACTCTGTCACTTTTCTATTTAAAATGCTAAAATGTATGTTAAAATATCCCATTTTTAAAATTGTAACGTTTCCTCTTTTAAAATGGAGGTATTTGCTAGGCTTTGGAAACTAATCATGCTTAAAGTAGGAAGTTGTTGCATTAAGTTCTTTAGCATTTCTGGAAAGAAAGGCTCATCTTTCTTCAACTAAGGATGCAGTTTTTGAAGAGCACTCTTGGAAAAGATGCTTAATTGAATTATTTTAATTGGTATTGCCTTCATGTTTCTGCAGCCCCTCAAATGAATTCCTAAGACCTATTCTGATTTTTGGCAATTAAAGATTTTCCCTATGAACTCCCACATTGTGTTGATCTTTCGAATTCTTTGGCTCCAGATGTAGTTTATTTGCCTTTGTAATGTTTTGCTGAAGGTGATTAAATGTAACTCTATCAGGGAATACAAATAATGCTGTTTCCTTGCTTGGTCATGAGTCTGAAAGTGGTGATAGTGAAGTTTTCTGAAATCCCTCCCAGCAGTTTGTTGGTATATTTTTTTTTTTTTTTTTTTTAAGTGGGATTAAACTGTTGCACAGAGAGCTCTCTTAATCTTGAGTGGCCCCATAATTGATTGTTTGGTCTGAGATGTATTTGAAAGCAGGATTTGAATTAATCTGTTCTTTACTTGCTTTATTCCATTTTTAAATTGTTATCTGATGCGTACCTCACAGCAACGCTACTGCTTTGCTTCTCAATCCTTGAAATACACCCAACATAGATTTGCATCCATAGTGTCCTACTTTTCCTGGTGGGGAGCTTCCTCAGAGTGGCCACGCTGCCTTTCATCTGCCACTGAGCAGGAGGATATATTTCCGAGCTCTGCTACTTAACAACAGGTGCTTTCAAATATAGGAATGCAAGGGAAAAATCACTTCATTTTTGAATCCTGTTTCCACTAACTTGAGAACTGAACTCCTTTTTGGGAGCCTGGAGCATTAATGAGTTCTTTCTCCGATTCCTCTCCCTAGTGCAGTGATTGCTTGCTGGCAATCTGTTACATCCATTTTCTGCAACTTGGCTTGCTCCGTATGCCCCTCCAGGTCACTCTCGCTGTGTTACCCGCCTGTTCACACATGGGCTTATTTCTGGAGCAAGCAGACTAGTTCCCTCTACCGTGGAACATGGGCAGAACCGCTATGATAGTTTGTGTGTGGGCCTGAGACAGATGGTGTGATCGAAGATCGCTCTAAGTTTGGCTCCCTCTGCCTGGGAGAATTCCGAAACGTGATTTCCATCAGGCCTGGTTCTCTCAAATACCCCGGCAACCTTGTCATGTTACAGCTTGGAGCACGTGCACAGCCTTAGCGTAGTGCTGTTAAATGCTCAGCTTTTATTTTTAGCACTTTGAGCTGAAGAACACCAAACCCAACAATTTTCAGAAGCTGCTGTGAGTATCACATAGGTCCCAGGTGAGACAGGGGCCAGACACTGAGCGTGTTAAGCACAGATGGGCTTCCATGAGCAAAAGTAGTGTAGGTACGGAGTAGTCTGCCCTCATTTAGGGGGCCAAAAATAGCTTCTGTGATTCTGGAGCTTTCTTCTCATCAAACTTGTAAGTGCACATTTAGGACCAGAGGAAATGGCCTCAAGTTGCGCCAGGGGAGGTTTAGGTTGGATTTTAAGAAAAATTTCTTCACCGAAAGGGTTATCAAGCATTGGAACAGGCTGCCCAGGGAAGTGGTGGAGTCGCCATCCCTGGAGGTGTTTAACAGATGGGCAGACATGGTGCTGAGGGACATGGTTTAGTGGGTGGTTTGGGCAGTATTAGGTTGATGGTTGGACTCCATCTTAAAGGTCCCTTCCCAACCTAGATGATTCTATGATTCTGTAATTCTATCTGAGTATTGAGAATACAGCAATCAATACAGCATAAACACTGGGGATTTTGTGCAGTTGGCAGAAGGAGCTATGATAACTAACGCAGTACCTGGTATGTAGAAACTCATTTATTCTAATTATGGTGCAAGGTACGTGCTGAAGTTACTGCAGGGAGGAAGGGTACAAACTGCATCTTCTGTCCAGGTATTACTGGGACCCCTCGATGAATTGGTTACAGTTCTAGTTAAAACTGATTTTTAGAACCTTTTTCTTAATGTTGCATTTTGAGGAGTTATGGATATTTTTAGTAAAGTAGAAAAAATAGCCTTTTGTTCTGAGTGGTAATTTGTGGTAATTTAGTTCAGAGTAGATTGCTGGACAGCCTTTCTTGATGGATATGTTTTCAGTTCTTGCAGTCAAAATGGCCTTTTCCTGTAGTAAAAAGCTGAGTAAATAGGCACTTTGCTTGTGCTTGTTATTAAGGGTGGGAGATAAAAAGAAACAAACCCTTCAGCCCAATTCAAAGCAAAACCAAAACTAATTCAGAGGATTCACCATTTCCATAAGGATGGAAGGCCATGGTGGATTTTCGTTTTAGTAGAAATCTTGTGTTACTTCAGCATGCAAATTGTCTTGTTATTTTATTTTGCTTAGGGTTGACTCTCCACTGCAGTAATTTCATTTTCTAGTGTGTAAAAGCACTTTCTTGGGCAGCTGCCTGATGAAGTCAGGTGATTGCCAGAGCCTGGCTGGACAAAGTCAAGCCTATACCTTTCTTTACTAAATCTCAATGAGCTGGTGGGAGTTCCAGTTTCAGGGCTGTAGCATTTAGCTGAAACTGTTTCCCGGGGAGTTTGAGGAGTCAGAATCCCAGCAGTGGCAAATCAGCATGCGTATCTAGAGGAACTGGTAAAGAGCTGCTCCTGTGGGAGGCCGGGAGAGTCTCTTACAGAAAACCTTTTATGTAGCTAAGGTGATGATTCGATCCTGTGGAGATGCAGGAAAGAAACTGCATGTTTCATTTGTTCTTTTTAGTCTTCTGATTCTGTGTCTGGTAACAACTGTCATTTACAAAATATTTGCAGATCCAGAGGTGCCACAGAACTTGATGTTTGTGAGGCAGCCCTCTTCACTTACAAAGGTTGCTGGGCAAAGTGCGGTTTTTCCGTGTGTTGCCATAGGATTTCCAACTCCGTCTATCAGATGGACAAGAAATGAAGAAGAGCTTATCACAGAAGGGTGAGTAATGGCTAACATATGTTTTTATGTAAGGGTAGGAATCCATCCAGAGTTAGATTTTAGATGAGAGCACGGTTTGCTTTCTACTTAATTTGAAACCAGAAGAACAAGCTGGTTTTCAACTGTTGGAGGGCTTCTAGACTGTGCGCTGGGACAAGTAAGGTAGTTCATGATATTAGTGGAACAATTTCATAGTATTTTTTTTGCAGACACCTGCAACCAAGAAATCTTATTTGAAGCAGAAAAGTTATTAAGAATATATTACTTTTAGATTGCCACTGGAGTAAAAGAAGCAATTAAGGGGAATAAGGACACTGCAGAAAAGCTGAGACTTCTTCATGTTGGCATATTATGCGTGTGAAACCCTGCACTTGCGTTACTGTTCCTGCTATGAAAATGTCCAGTGTGCATCAAAATGTTCCATAAGAATTTAAGAATAGGTGTTTAAAGCAGAATTTCATAATTGCTCATTAAAACAGATTATTAAAATGTTAGGCATGATTAAAAAAACCCATGGGCTTTCAGGAATGCATTAAGTGAAAAACTACTGTATTATACACTGTCAGTGCTGGTATATTCATTCAAAATAATAGGGTGTAGAAAAGATGTATAAAAAGGAGAACAAATCTTGTCAAGAAAAGCTATCTTTTTGTCCATCTAATGAACATACTTAGTAGAACAAGGAAATTACAAACAGTTATTTGTACGTTCTCAGCATCCCTCAAAGTCGATGGTGAGATTAATGTAGAAGCAAGTTAATCGTGGAACGAGGAGTAAAGTTATGGCGGCATGGCTGATACAGAAAGCAGCTGAAGGAATATGCGAGTCTTTCTATGGTACCAATGATAGTAATAGATCTCTTTTTTTGTGTCAGCTCTTAAATCAGAAAATCCAGGGGCTCGTAATTTGAACTGTCTTTATCTGGAAAACGCAAGCTTCTGTGGGTAGTGACTGAAAGTTTTAATACTGCTCAGAAATTGCGTTGATGTCAGTCTGATGGCACATGATTTACATTCATTTTTTGTAAATATAAGAAATCATTCACGTACGAAGGATGGTACAGACTCATTAGAATTGCACAATCAAATGTGATGAAATGTCAGAATAAGTGTGCCTGATAAGATCTTAATTTGTTTTTCTTGCATGTGAAAAGATGTCATGTCATACCTTTATACATTTTTGCTGTCCCTCACCCCCCTTCTCTCAGTTATGTCACATTCAGTGCACAAGGAGGTTAAAGCTCACTTTACTAAAGACCTCATCTGTTTATTTCCTTCTCATTTTTTGATATAGAGCCCAAATTTTCAAATCCTGCTCTGAATACAGTGCTGTTAATTCCCTTATGAGCTTTTCTGTGCAGGTTGTCATGATAACTTCTGAGGGCTTCACAAGTATTTTTTTTCTTTTAAAAATTCAGAGTGAGAATTATTGGAGAGCTGAGGCATAACGTTAGTAAATACATTTATCTTTATATGTGCACAATTGGAACCATGTAGGACCTGGTATTTCAGAATATTTAGCATTAGTTTTTCACGTTCTGTCCCTTTGTTACAAGATTGGATTCAGGTTGACTTTTGGTGCAAGCACAAATCCCTCCATAAATTGTGTGTCAAGTTGGCGGTATGGGCAACCAAAACAGCTCTTCCTCTCTGCTGCCACCGGCTCGTTGCTTGAAGCCACTTTTTCTTGAGCGTCTTTTCACCGTCACACAGACACTGTGTGGTGAGACAGGAGCCACAAGGTCATTGGTTTTCCCAAACACAGTTTTACTCAACATTTCTCTGCTCTTGCAACAAAGGAGCTATGCACGGTCTCTGCTGAGCCTGCCGAAAGCCTCTCCCCAAACTGAAAGTTGCGGGTGCCTCTGTGAATGCTGGAATCTGCTGGTAGTTGCATCTGCTGGGTGTGTATTCCCTGAGGAGGATGACCTTGAAAAGCCAAAGAAATATTCCTCTTCCATTTGGAAGAAATGTGTTCTTCTGCTCAAAGATAGAACCAAAAGGGAGTAAATAAGGGGTTTGAACAATGAAAATTGCATCTCTTTTGACTTACTGTTACTTACAGAACCCTTCTGGTCTGACTGAAGATGAGTGACTAAGTTACTTGGCTGATGAAATAAATTGTTTAAAAATTTATTTATTTTTTTTTCTTGTTATAACACTTAGCTGGTTTTTTTCCTTACAATGAAATGTGTGCTCATCATAGAGTTTACTTTTAAGGTAGGTAAAGGAGAAAATTTGATCCCCTCCCCCCATAGGAATAAACTTCCTTCATTGATCGTTAAAGTGGTCAAGCTGTGCCAAAACTCTTATGTCTGCTGCTCGTGACTACAGCTGAACAGAGAAGAGATTCAAACAGCAGACAACAAAAAGTTCTTAAACTTAATTTACCTTGACAACTGGCATTTTATTCTTTTGAATAGAATAACTGGAAAATCTCTAGAACTAAAAATTCAGTTTCTTTGTTGGATTAAAGCCGCAGTTAGACGACTGCAAAATATGTACCTTAGCTTGTTATGTGTGTTCCATTAATTTAATTACAAATTAAATCAGACTTAATTTGTATTAAAATCCTCTTTTTTTATATATAAAAGTAAGACTTTTCTTATTAGCATGGCTTTTCTTTATCCCAAGAAAAAATGGATCCTTTTCATCTGGACAGGTTTTAATGTACCTTCTGCCTGGGAAAAGCTCTTAAGTTTTTTGTCTGTATGCACACGCTACAGACATTATCATACATCTATGTATGCATGCGCACATGTGTAGACACATATATGATACATGTCTGTCTGTGTGTATGGGGTTAGGAAACAAAACTCGGGTAGCATGGTCAGATATGTCCCTCATTTTTGCCCCTTGATAAATGACTTAGGCACACGACCTTATTTTTACTTTTGTCTTTTCAACTGTGGCAATTAATCTAGCACAAAATTACATGTTTTCCTTTCAAGCTGTATTACTAAGGAGAATATGTATAGGAGCCTGTATTTATGGGGAAAAATACATTATTTTTAAGGATTGGTAGTGCTGGGTTTTTGGATTTAAGAATTTGTTGTAAGACCTGAAAAAAGGGAAGGTGTTTAATTTTGATGGAATATTTCTCAAAGACTGTAATAAGATTTATGTTAATGGATAAATACGAGTAAACTTTAACGATGGCAGTCTTGGCACTTGTTCAAACAAGCAGATTGTAATGCAATATATTGTGAAATTAGTTTGCTGTGACAAAATATTTTCCAAACTAATTTGAGTGAAAGGGAAGGAAGCTTTGAGTGTTGAGTGAGAAACTGGTGAAGTTAGTGCAATGCTAAAAGTTTCCATTGTAGTAAAACTGTTACAAGTTCCAGGAATCCTTTCAGAACCTATTAACTTAAAGATTTCAAAGAAATACGAGTGATAGTTAGGCTGCTGTCTTTCTGATTCTTCATAAAGAAGTCCATCAAAGACTATTAAGGACCTAGATTGCACCAGCGCTCAGGGAAGTCTTGGTCCACAGACGCTGCAGTAGGAGACTGTCTGGAGAAGGCATCTTGGTGTGCTCCTGCCACCCAATGTGTGGGCCCTTCTCTGGGCAGCGCTGCCTGGCTCTGCTCCGCTCCCTGGCGCCTTTCCTCTCAGAGCCACAATTGCAGGGAGAGAAAAATTGCAACGTTGAAAATTGGACCTACTAACCTGTCACTGGGATGAACATTTGACTTGTGATGAAAGTTTGCCATTGAATTGACCTACAAGTCAAGCTAATAATCTTCATGATATGTAATTGTCCTGATTTGAGCTAAAACGGAACCAATTTTCTGTTTGGTAATTTTACTTTTTAGCTAAGCCTCTTCTAACTACTGAAATTACTGGCATGTTGTCCAGGTACTGTTGGGTCTCAGAGCGCGAAGACCCATATTTATAGTTGATGCCAAGGAATGGGATGCAGAGAGGCTCCTGCTTATCCTTATTGCTGACGCAACCAAGGGCAGTCAACTTTGTTACTTGCCTTGTTGGAGGGTCGGAAGAAGAAAAGTGTAGAGGGGTCACACCTGCGGGGAGGAGCGGACAGGACAGGTGACCCAAACCTGACCAACAGGGTATTCCATCCCATCTGCCTTGTGCTCAGTGTAAAAGCTGAGGAATCAAAGGATTAGTCCTCTTTCTTCAGTGGCCGGCGTCCGAGGAGGACTCTGTCTGTTCGTCTGCCTTTGATCCCCATCCTGAATCCAGTTCCCATCTGTCACTGAGTCCAGTCTGGGACTTCCCCAGTGCCTACCAGTGGCGTGGTTGTCATCCTGAGAGCTTGATACCGGTTTTGTATACATTTCATTATTTTCTTTTTATTATTTTGTTAATATTTCATTAAAGTAGTTTAGTTCCTTCTAAACTCCTAAGTCTCTTTCTCCCTCTCTCCCCTCTCCTTGGAGAAAGAGGTGGGGAAGGGCATCTGTCGTTCGTTCACCTCAGTGGCCCGTCTGGCCTAAACCACGACAGGAATAATTTTCTCAAAACTACAGTGGTTGAAAAGAAAGGAAAAGGCCAAGCCCTGTTCTAGATTGAGATTTATGCTTGTTAGCTCCAAACTAGAGCTTCAAAATGTGAAGCAAACCTCTCAACTGGGATGTGTGATAGAGGGTATACTGCTCGTAGTTCTGTAGGGTTGGCGCTACGACTGCGTACCCGCCCCGTCGTCCATGGGGTGCAGCAAGGTGAGTGTGCATGCTGGATTTCCTCCAGAAGCTCAGAATGAGTCGTGTCTCTGCCAGCAATGGAGAGAACACTGAGAGAAATGGAAGGACGAGGGGAAAGCTGCTGAAATATAAAGGTATCTGAATAAACCTTACGTCCTTTACAGAAAACTTTCTAAAGTAAAATCTACCATATTGTCAATACTACCTGATATAAAAGGCTATAATGGAAACGTTAGATACAGATTGAATAGTTTTTCAGATTTTGCTAACTTTGAGCCTTTCATACTCTTTTTTTTTTTTTTTTTTATTTTTCTGGCCAAGGTTCCTCCTGCGNTTTTTTTTTTTTTTTTTTTAATGTCTGGCCAAGGATCCTACTGCGTGAGGGTCTGTTTATTAGCAAATGCAGGAGTAATCTGCTTTTGATGATTCTGAAGTTGAACGGTGAAGTTTGAGGTGAGGTGACTGCCAAGGTGGATTTTCAGAGCTTGGGAAACGGGCACAGAGTTTCAAATGTTTGGAAGATGATGTTCTGCTTTGAAACCTTCCCAGCATGTGGATCGGTATGTGCTCAGGCAGCATATATTGTGTGTCTTGATTTGTGTTTGGACACTTACATGGAAGAAATTACAAATGCACGTACCACAGATTCTTAAAAAAGCTACAGTAAATGAGATGGTTAATCTAATCATAAACAATTGAAAGGACCCTGAACAATACCATTATATTTTAATAAAGCTATTGAAGTACAGCTAACTCTGCAGTGTTATTGGGCTGTTCAATTTAGCAAAATCTTGTCATTGAAAAATGCCTACGGAAAACTGTGACGTGGTTGTATGGTTAGTGATTTTCTAAAGTGAGGAGATCACAAAGCTGAGGTTGCATCTGTGGCCTTAATTTTATGCTGTTGCTGAATGCATTCAAGTAAAGCCTTTAATTGTATGATCACATACATATTCTTAATGCAGGTTTTTTCCTTCATACTTCACATGAATGTGTGATATTTTTAATTATTACATATCATTGTTTGCCAGGCACTCCAAGTGATTTGTATTAACTGAATTATACTTGCCCAGCTCAGGAAAGGTTAAACATAGCAGAGTAATTACGGAGATTTTTCTGGTAGTAGATTGCACAAAATCTAATTTACTGTCTAATTTTATCTGCTGTACTTTAGCAAGACTGCAAATAGATTATAAGATGTTTTGGGAATAGTAATTTAAAAGAGGGGGGGGAAAAAGAGTGCCAAAACCTCAGAGTATAACTGGCTGTTTGAATACAGTAAACTAATAAAGGCTCACTATATTTTGTGATAATGAACATAAAAAAAGCATGTGAGTTAGGTATCCAAAGTAGCTCAAGTAATTGTATATTATGAGTGTGTAAGTGAGGGCTGTATGGAATGCATATAAAAGGCTTGAATTTGATTTTGCTGTTCCCTGACATTTGAATGATCAATCTTTGCTGTTTTTAATGACACTTTATGTTATCACTTGTCTATTAAGCTGATTCTTTGTCTCCAGTGTCTGAAATCTGATTGCTTCACTCTTTTGTGGAAATGCTTTATTGTCCTTAAAAAATTAAGGCGTTTTACTACAAAAGCAGTTTTGCTTTAAGCTTAGAATTCTTCCACAGCTAATGCATACAGAAGGAATCACCAAGGAGTGTGACAGATTAATTGTTTTCTTCCATGTTTTCAACAGCAGTGAACTTGTATTGGATCACGTATTGGTAAACTCTGAACTCAACTCTAGGTTTTCTTGAGCAAAATAGTCAAAGAGAATAAAAAGTCTAGCATGCAATTCAGATGGCTGAAAACTATGTAACCTTGTTTCTTGACAAAAAAAGAGAATTCAAGTAAATGCTACCATGTTGCAAGTGGTTTGTGAGATCCTATAGGACAAACTTTTGTTCCCTAATGTGACATCGTCTAGTAATTTTTTATAGTTTTAGTAACATCCGAATTGCTGGTTATTAGCCATGAGTGTGCTGCCTTACCATGCACGTTATTTTGCTTTTCCAGAGGATTGCTATGGGAAAATAAGCATCGTAAGACACGTGTTCCTTTTAGATGGCTAACTACGGAAATTGGTAGATGTTCAAAAAAAGGCACTATATGTCATCAAAATTTCACTACCAATCTGTGTAGCCTTTTATCATTCCTTTGCAATTTGGTTGGTCTCAGCTTCTTGCATCCAGTGGGTTCTTCCTGCCCAGCCTGCCTTCCTGGTTTGTCCCCTGACTGCCACTGACGAGTCTGGCACATTTACCAATTGGCTCCATTTCTTCTTGTATTCATCTTAGCCTGCAGCAGACTATATGGTACTCAGATTAGTTTAATTTGCTGCGAACACTAGAACAAATAATCAGAGAAACTATTTTACATAATAAAAGGAGATAAAAACTGCATATGTGGATGTGTTGAGGTTCAGGGCTGCCTTACTCATTTATTTTTCTTTAGGTGTGGTTTTAGTGCAGCCTTAACATGTCTAACGTGGCATTCTCACAAAGAAGCTTTAGTGACATTGTTTCTGTTCACCTTGACAACATTTGAAAAGCTTTTCTGTGTTCATGAACTGTCGGTGTCCAGATGCAGACAAAGAGGTTAAAGAAAGGGGAAGAGCGTGGTTTTGTTAGATCTTTGTAGATGGTCTTAAACTTTCTTAGATGGTCGGATTTGCCTTGGAGGTGGTGTAGTCCAAGACTTCTAAGTTCAGTTTCTTTGTGCTAACTGCAAAAGATTTGCGTGATTTAAATCTAATGAATTTACCTGGATAGAATACAGGTAAATAGAATACGAGAAGGTGGGAGAAGAGGGGGAAAAAGAAAAAGCAATGCAGTTTTGGCAGCTGCTGTTCACATCTCCTTTGAACGGAGTTTTTTTGCTTGAGATACGAGATGGATCAGCCTTCGCTATCTTTGATTACCACCAAAGCTCCTATATTTTTCTACAGATTAATTTTTCATCTGATCCACAGTAGGAGGCTTCTGCCTTTTTTTAACTGCAATGACAATAAAATACTATCATAATAATACAAGATACATATAATCTCCTTACTGTCTGTCCCTGAAGCACTGATGAGTGGTTTCAAAAAAAGGTTTAATGACAAGCTTCTTGCTGTTCCCCTTTTTGCTAGAACCTGATTGCAATGCTGTTCGCGTACCTCACTACTATTTCTTCACACATTCCTCTTTTTAAAGCTCCTAATATGTTTTTTCAAACTTACTTCTATCTCCACTCAAATTTCCTACACTTCTTAAAAAACAAACTTTTTGTAGTCCTCCTGTTACTAGGTCATGGAAGCAGGATCCCTTTCCCTATGGTATACCTGGCTAGGGCATCTCCTTGGGTGCTTTTAAGACTGGTTTCTTTCGCTTAATTCCAATAATGATTTTGTTTGTTCAGTTTTAAAATGTATTGAATCAGAAGTTTGATCAACAGCTATAGTACTATCATAAATCGATATTAATGTGGTAATTAGTTAGGTGAGTCAAAAATCTTTGTGTCCTAACAACTTACCTTTCCAAGCAGGTAAGAGCTTTGGTTCTACTAACATAATTCCGGTAAAATTTCAAATAGAGAAAGCAATTACATTGACTTTTATACATTGGCCACTGTATAGAGACCAAAAAAGTTAATTGTTGCAATGTGCTCTTCAGTTAATATTTTGAAAGAATTCAACCCATTCCTGCCTGCTAAGCCATTGCTTGATGAGGGAGCCATCAGGTAGACCCTGTCATATTTTTTTTTTTCCAACTGCAAATAGGAATGGTTCTGGATCAGCATCCAGTCATGATTTGTTTTCTTGGCTTGGGGTTTTTGGTAATGTTACTGGCGTTTTATTGTGGACACTTGGAGTGATGATGCATCTTGGAAAACCCTTTTACAAATTTGTATCTAGTAAAGGGGAGTGATGGTTGCAACTGGAGAAGAGTGCTGGGGGTACTACAAGTAGGAGAAAATGCTACATTTAGCTACTACATTTAGCTTAAAAAGCAGATACTTTATAAGGGCTGCATTATAAACCCTCTCCCCACCCTTTACAAGTGAGAGGGAAAATGTTCTAAACAGAAACTGCCAACTTGTTGAATTTGTCTTTTGAGTTTTGTTTAACCCGTATCTTATTCTGAGATCCCACTGAAATGGCTATCTTTTTTAAAAAAATTCAATTGCTCTACATTATACAATATACATTGCTGTTCCTTACATTGTACAGGCATGAGTCTGGCATGTTATAGTTAACTTTTCAAGCAATAAGCCATTCCAGCTGTATCTGCAAAATGTCATGGTTTTTTGGTTTTTGTTTTTATGATGTGGTTGTGTTACTTCATTTTTTCTTAAGTTTTAGTTCCTATCGTCCGAATACCTTGGATCACATTTAAATAAGAACTGAAGCTGAAAGTGCAAAAAGATGAGCTACTCTTGCGGAATTGATATAGCTGACCTTAATTTCGGATGTGAAGCCAAAGTATGGAATTTGACCATCTAGTTAAAAATTCCTCTCTAACATGGCTGCATATAAATGGCATCCAGGAGTATTACATGCAAACACTTCTTTGGTTTATGTAGACATGTCAGGCAGAGGACTTGTGCGTGCTTCTCTGGTAACACTTTATTTAAGTCAATTTGTGCATCAAATCACCTGTATGTCCTGTTTTGCACAGCTATGAAAGATTTCTTCTGCTTGCGGGAGGCAGTCTGGAGATCAATGATGTTATGGAAGAGGACGCTGGGACGTATACCTGCATAGCGGATAATGGAAATGAGACCATTGAAGCTCAAGCAGAACTTATAGTTCAAGGTAGGTCAAATATTTAGTTTTCAGAGAAAATAGATCTCCAGATGAGTTTTCATAAGAGTTTTATTGTGTGATCAGTTAAAAACCCTGTTGGTTTTTTGCCCCATTTTAAAAAAAAAAAAAAGGCAAAACAACCAGAACCTCGAAACACCCCCCAGTTCTGTTATATGATGTAATGTGTTACTCTGACTCATCACTCAAACTGCTTGTAATTTCATAAATATGCAAATGAGGGATTTGTTTATCTCATGCATCTTGAGCGTGGTTAAAAGCTGCTGTATACGCTCATATAATATTGAATGTGGTCAATGCCATATACTTTTCTAAAGGATGACAAAGGTCACAGTGTGGCTAATTACATCTGAAAATTGACCCGTAGTACTACTACTTAGGTCTTCTTTGAAAAGGACGTATATAAAGAGTTTTTCATAATATACTCTTGTTTTCAAGGAGCTTGAGAGAAGATAAAAGCTGAGATACTTATTTAGTAATACACTAATTTATTGCATGTATAACTGTCTTGCTTAGTCTTGAAAGCTATTTTTACTAGAAACAGCACTGAAATGTTCATAACCTTGATTTGAAAACATCTTACTTATGTAACCTGTGCAAATAAAGTAGACTTGCTAAGGAGCAGGGGAAAAAAGGTAGAAGTTTTGCTTCTTCACCCACCTTTCTTACATTTCATGACGAAACCTGTCTTTTTTTATGAATTGGCTCTTAATACTGGTTTAAAATTCTTCAGCTAGAATTTACTGGCATGTAAGAGTGGTTCATATATGTAGTATCCTTGTACGAGCTTAACTGACTTGTTTTACAATGGAATGTGGTACTAGGAAGTTTGTCTTAAAAGCATGTCTGAAAGGGTAAATTTAATCACTGAACAACCATTAAGGAAGACCTATCTATAGGTGAAATGTTTATGACAAAAAAAGTATAGTTTTAGATTGTGGGATAACTATTCTTATACCATGAAATGTAATGTAAAGGCACAGTAGTAGAGTTCTCACTTCTCTATCAACGCAATGTATGAAAGTTTTACAGATTTCAGTGCTGCAGGCATATGTATTTAAGGTGATGCATTTTGCATGTCTCAGCCATATTTCTGAAATTATGTTTCTGGTTTAGAAGAGCTGGAGAAGGTCAGTTGGATTTAAAAAAAAAAAAAAAAAGTAAAATAGAGAAAGGACAAGAGGTTTTCAAAGAAAGTTGACCATTGAGCTGCTCAGTATTGAACAACGAAAGTCTCCCTCTTTAGAAAAGTGGAGTTTGGGAGAAGGTTTATATTGGCATCCACAGCATTTCTGCATTATGTCACAGCTTTATTTAACCATGCCTATGTAAAACTGAACATTAATAAGGTGCAGAATTTGTTTTCGACTGTATTGGGAGGAATATTCTCCTGAGAGTACACTGGCAGCGCTCACTGTGCACTGTTACCTGTAACTTAAGCTCCACCTTGCGTTTTATTCCCCACTGGCCTTGGGACTGGCTTTCCGAGCAGGTCGTCTGCTGTCTGTCAGTGACTGGAACAGCAGCATTTTAGCTAGCTCTGCCCTTCGTTAAAAGTTGAGGAAGAAAAGCTGAAAACTCCATTTGCTGTGAGGCCTGTTCCAATACAATATAGCTCTACTTAGCTCTACTGGAAGCGTTTTGAAAGCCAACAAATTCTGGTCATGCAGAAAAAAAAAACCCTCACATTTTTCTTACCTTGTTTCTTGGGCCACAAGAATAAAGATAGGTGCTCTGTCTTTTTAAATTCTTAAATGCTTGATGCTGCTTACCACTTTATGATGGGTTTAAGCAACTCACTGTGTGCTGTGTTTAATTTGGTTCCAATCGATATATTTTACAGAATTGGCATGAGGCTTTGAGTTTTATGGGCAATGGCAGAAATTAATAATATTGATGATATGATGCAGTTAGGCTAAGCAAGTCATAGATGAGACTGAGATTATAGCCTTAATGTAGGATATACAGCCAGGTCACTTGGGGGATGAAAGTCATCTTGAGATCACTCTTTGCTCCTTAGCTAAACTAATGTAAGTTATTTGTTTATTTGGTAGTAAAGATTTAGAATATATTCCACCACTTCTTTTGTGCTGGATTTTTCTTATACGCCTGGCACAAAAAAAAAGGATTTCTTTTAATGCTTGAGTATTAAAATATATTAAAGATTATACAGAATGCATTTTGGAAAGTTGCATTTCTGATTTTACTTCTTAGTTCTAATCTTAATTCTCCTTTCCTTTGAGAGGTCACTGTAGAGAGTAATTGTACTTCTGCATTACTGTAATTTGGTGAAGGGTTGAATAGTTTGAGTAACTGTTATCTGATCACTGTATCATTTTCTTCTAGACTAGAAAAATTGTTATCTTTTCACACCTAGTTAACTGCATGATTTTGCTTAATTTAAGCTTCTTGTGTCATTCTTAGAAATTAGTCTGGCAGAAGTTCGTACAAGAAATCCATTTTGGGGGTATTTAATTCCCTTGTCTCATCTATTTTTCTGCATCTCTTGAAGCACCTGGAGTGTTTTGTTTGGAGATTTCAGGAGCATACTAGAGATTGTACTAAGGCAGTGAATCTTTTTTTTTCCTTCTGTTAACATTTCATGATGACAATTCAGTGAGACATTTGTAAATCTCTACTTAAGCGTGGGTAAGATGGCATTGTTTGACAGTGTTAGGACAGTTGAAGTGAAACAGCGTTCCTTGTTGATGCCTCCTGACGTAGATTTCCCTGCAGTGCCAGGTACGGATTGACTGAAATTTGCAGGTAGTTAGAAAAACCTGCTTTATCCTGTTGTAAGCTTAAATTGTGCATGGAATAAAACGAATGCTCATTAAATGTTACTTCATTCCAAGACCAGCTCTTCTATATCCTTTAACAACGATATAAAAACCTGGAAGCTAACGTGCTTTCTCTTTGATGTGGTGCCAGTGGCAGCAAGCTGCTGTGCATCTACTGTGTTGGACTGACTACCTGTATACCCCTGCTTCCCTGGCAGTAAGGGGGAACTCCCTGGCAATGAGGGAGAATGGTTGTCCGTTTGCGTAAGGGAAATGGGAGATAGTTGAAGATAGCTTATTTCCAACTGGATGCAATTATATGAAGTCATCTGCCCTGGGAGTTCATGGTTTTTTTTCTGTTAAATTTGGCACTGTTTTGAATTCAGATAAATGTTGCCTTAAACTAATGCAGTTTACTTGGATCCTGTTGGTGACACTTCAAGATGTCATCTGGTGACACTTCAAGATGTCATCTGTTTCATGTACCTGGAGATAGTCCGGCGAACAAGCTACTCTGTGTCATTTTAAAGAAAAAAAAAAAAAAAAAGTGCTAGAGGAGCCTTCTATTGGCCTAATGTTTGGTTAAAAAATTATTTGATTTAATTTCCCTATGTACATTGCAGAAGGACTGAATCTGGAAAAATGGCTCTAACTAGAAAGGACGACTTGACTGGAAAGCTACTTAAGGGTCCAGAAACATATTGCACAAATCTGTTTCCTCAGTCTCTTTATCTACAAAGTTTATCTGGAAGCTAGTTATGAGAATATAATTTTATTCAGAGGATGATAGAAAACTGATGGAATATTTTGATGAAGACTATTCTAAAAATAAACAAAAGGTATGCAGTACAGGTCCTAAGAATACAGGGTAAAATAGTATTTCACTACTGGTGAAGATAAATAGTGGTATTGAAAGCGTTTTTAGTTGAGAAATCATTTAAATTTTAGGTGGGTTTGGAGAGAAGAAAGAGTGTGTTTTTTATGTAGCCTACATTTTTGAGGAGGACAAAAGAAAGACTCGTAAATGAATACCTGTTTTTGTCATTAGTAGTTTTCTTTGTATCTTTTTCTGTGAAACATCTTTGAATTTCAGCCCTTTGTTAAACCTCGTTATTCTTTGATACGGTATGAGGAGATTTTTTTGAGAAATGCACAGGGAATCCAAAACACTAAAAATGTAAAGGACGTTTTGAAAGACGATGGGTTTTGGTACGGCTTCTGTCAACCACCTGGAATTCTGTATATCCTGCTGAGGGGACGAAACTGTTCTGTTCTCCTCTTAGCATGAGTGTGCCAACTGGAAAGGTGGGCACTGTCTCCACATCTCCTGCCCACAGCCCCTCTGTCATCTATTGACTCACCTGCTTTTTGTGAGCTCTAAGGCACTCTAGTTAACTTAACCCAGACTTTTTTAGGCTGGTTTGAGCTATCTTAGATCATGTTGACTGAAATAGGTTAGGGAGCAATTGCCTTGAAGACCTCAGCGATGGATCTGTTGGAAGCACAATTTTCAGGCCTTTTCCATTAAAAGTGGAAGATGCGTGTTGCAGCAAAGTGAGCAGGCACCTTGAAGCAAACTCACAAGACTGCTCTGCATCAGAGAGTTACAGAAAATAAAAGTTTCTAGTTACGTGTGTGTAAAGTGGAGATTTCATGGACTCGTGTGTCACACACCAAAGTTTTGACTTGCACATCTGGGAAGTGGTTTGAATAAGGAATTGAACACGAAATGTCCTGGGGGAAGATCTGCAGCTGAGAGACTCTCAGCCTCTCAAGCTTAGCATGTGAATCCCATCCACACTGGAGATAGTCTTCAGGGACAAATACCAAACGGATAAAATGTGTGTATAGCTTTGTACCTACTCGCTTTTCCTTGAGTTAATCTTGGGCACAAAACCCATACGTCATCATGGTCTCAGGCCAAGCACCTTGAAGGCACCTTTGCCAGGGTAGGCTACTTCCCGTGAAGGGAGGCAAGAATTTGGTGTCTGAAAATCTTCAGCACAAAGTCAAATTTCTATGAGCTGTGTTGACAGTGTTCCTTCCCCTTGCTGTCAGCAGGAGGAACAGCACTGGGTACCAGATTATTTACATCACGTGTAATGAATTGAGAGCACTGGAAAATTTTGTTTTGCTCTCACCAGCAATGAAAGAATGTGTAATATTTCCCTTAGATAAGAGTGGAAAGCGATGAAAGAAAAGCTGGGGAAACAAGTAGTAAGTGTTGTAGTTGGCTGGCTTCTGTTCAGTCTAAAACTTGCAGCCTGGAAGAGCCATAGTGGCAGTTAAATACTGAGAAGGTTACAAGTTCATTCTTCATCTGGGAAATATTTCAAATTTATTACTGTGCCCAGCACCCCTGGGATTTCTGTAAATAACTGTGACGCGGGTTAGATCACTGCATGAGCTTCCTGTCGCCTGTCTTCATACTTACATTGTAGATAATGAGTTCAGAGGGAATTTTCTCTTTCGGTCGAAATATTTACTGCAGTTAATACTGAACCAGAAAATAGTAAACTAAAAAAATTTCCATTTAAATTTTTCTTATAAAATTGATGTGGCAGGTCTGAAGTCTTTAAAATAAATGAATCGCTGTGTTCGTGTGCTAAGAGTCAGACTTGCTCCTTTTTTTTGTTGTCTGTGTTACTACCTTTCTATGTTTTTTGGAACTGCAGAAGGTTGGCTCTTAAGTCATCCAGGACAGCATTCAGCATCTGATAGCGTATCTTAAATAGTACGCATTAAATGCCTTGCTCTGTTCATGTACTAAAATTAAAAGGAAGGTTTATTTGGGGTATTTCTAGTGATAAATTAGAGGTTGCACATGGCAATAGGCTGATCACTAACTTATTTGTGCTGCTAGAGCAAATTTTGTGGGGGGCAAAATGCAGAAGAAATGTTTTGATAGAATTATCAATTTTGTGCTTTGAAAGGAAATGCTGGAAATATTTTCAGTACAGCTGGAAAGCCTTGTGCATAAGAATATGCATTAGCATAAGGCTAATGGACAATCCTTATTCTAGCAAGAAATACATAGATTGCAATGTTGGTCCTGCAGTGTAAGAAGACAAATTTTGTGTGTTTTCTGTGCAAGGGCTGGGGAGTAATTTGGATAATAAAAGAAAGCTGGATAAAGTCTTTATTTTGTCTAGCTGATAGATTTTAAATTAATAGTCAGTGGTACAAATCCAATTTGAAAAGATGATGTAGTTATGACACAGCAGAACCGCAGTTGGTTGGGGTCTAGACTACACCAGCTGAAAGGTTCCTCTGGCAGTGTGGCACACCTAAGGCATTGTCACGTGCAAAACCGTCTGACATGGTGACAGGTCTCCAGCACTTGGAGCAAGGTTTGGCACACCCAGAAGAGGAAAGAAACTTAGTTTCCACGAGTCTGTGAAAGTGTGCTTAGGTAGACTTCCTTCGAGAAGCGGTCTGTGACCTTTGTAGTTGCTGTTGGAGTAATGGATGTTTCTATACAGAAAACTCTTTGGTTGTTGATGGCAGGTAATTATTTTAGGTTTTTGCATTATAAGATCTTGGCTTAAAAACTCGTTGAAATTATGCTCCTATTAATACATGAAATTTTTTTTTCTGTTTTTATTTGTGTGTTTAATTACTGTTGTTTATGCTTAGGAATAATATAGTCTAAAGCTATTGAAGAGGCTTTAAAAATAGTTTGAAAAATGGCTCCCCTTTATACTTTTATTGAGAAACAGGACTTTGGTCAAAAAGCTCCCCTCCCGTCATTAAAATCAGGTGAAAATGTGCCAGGAAGTGTGTGGTAAGTCAAAATGTGTGGTCCTTTCCCTGTAGCTTTATTTTAAACATCTCAAAATGTTGAAAAAGAAGTGTTTCTGAACTCATTGCAGGGGAAAGAGGTGGACTCCTTTGTTGCGTCATTATAATCGGTCACAGTCACCTTCTTTCCTATGGAGGGTGCAAAGAGGGAGCACTCAGGCCTGTCTGTTTCATATCCTCTCTTTACACAAAGAGCGGTTTCATTCAGTTTTGTTTACTAATCAGCCTTAGTTAAATTTGTTAAGGCTTTCTTTAAAATCAAAACAAAACACTTGTGGAAGAAGGAGCCTTAACATAAAGAATCTCAGACTTGTCTTCCAAAAGTTCATCTGACCAGATCTTCATCTGTGGCAGATGCGTTGATAAAAGAGAATGCCATCCTTCTCAAGAAATTGTAGGTGTTTGAAAAGCACATTAAGTCCTGTAGCAACAAACCAGTATGTCTGGGTAACTCTTATTTTTGCATTAAGCTTTCATTATTATTGGAAACAATTCTAGGGGAGAAATTTGAACCAACAGTAAAAATCGCTAAAACCTTTCTCATACCTTCTAGATTATCTTTATCGATTTCTATTTCTAATTAAGCTCAGTGCTGTATCTTGATAATGGGCTACACTTCAATTATAGATTCAGAAGATACTGCACTAAACCTGCTGCTGTGTCCAACGTTTGTACTTGAGGCAAAGTTTTTTCTGGTTATCTCGGAACTACTCTGGTTGGGGGAAGCTGATAACAATCGAGAGAATAGCTCAGCTTCGTACAAGTTATTTCTTTCCCTTGAAACTGTAATGTGACTGCCATTTAATGATCTTTGTTCTGTAGCAATACAAAAGAAACACAGTACATCAGATGAGTCTGGTGTGGGGAAGGTGTTTAAGCTGAACTCGCTGTCAGTTTAGTCGGTACCATTGCACTGCACTGTCTTTATCCCAAAAGACTTTCTAATAGTCTGTGCTGCTGCTCTTAAGTATAGTTTAATGTTTACGGAATTGTGTAGTTTGTGTAGTCAACTCAGTATGAATAGAGACACTTTTTGAGTAATTTTTGCCTCTGTCACATTCATGTTCAAGGATAATATTACTAGTGAAAAAGTTAAAAACAAATATTTGGAAAAATACATGGAAGGGGGAGGAAGGAGGTGGTATTTAAGACTACATCGCTTGCTCAGACTTTACCTGGAGACCAAAAATGCCCATCTACATGAGATGTAATTTTTAATACTGAATGTAAACTTCCACAAATGTAAATCGTGTTTTGCATCATGCAAAACGTCACGCTTTTGTTATGTTTAAAGATACTGTGACCGGATTGCTCTTGCCTGCTACTGTTGTGCAGGACTTGGGCTCAGCAGAACCTCTGACTGCCTCTGCTTGTAACTGCTCAGTTTCTACGTCTTGCTCTATAGTTGGTGAACCGTTGTAAATTTTCTTGGTATGTCTTGATGTTTTTTCTAAGAGCAAGAGGAACACTTGTCCAGTTCTTGCCATATTTCAGCATAGGACAGTAGAGCTTATGGAGAAGAGCTTGCCACGATTCTTAATAGGGGCACAAAAACTTGTTTTCTTCAATTGTATTTCCAAAAATCGTGACTGAGCTTTGCTGGCATTTTGAAGGAGGATTCTCTTGTAGCAGTGCAAGTGTTTAAAATTCGGTGATGGTGTTGCAGAAGAACAGAAACTGAATGTTGTAAGGAGAAGCACTGGGGAGCCTTCACTAACAGTGATCTCTGCCTTGCTGCTTACTCTTGTTTTTCAGTGTTCAAAGGGGGCAAACGCTTGAAGCCTGGGGCTGGGATGGTTTTCTGACCTTTCCTGGGGTCAGGGTTGTGCAGAGGCAGCTGCCCTCTGTGCCTCGTGCTGTGCATGGGAGCAGAGTCTGAGTCCTGTGGTCAGGGCAAGTCCAGGGTGATGGGTGAAAGCTGACAGTGAAGGCAAGGGCTGTGTGTGTGCCCTGTAGAGGTGCATCCCCTCTGGTGTCAACCAGGTCGATGAGGTGCTGTGGAGGCTTCCCAGACTAGGCACTCGTTACACTAACGGATGTTTTTTGTCTTAAACTGTGTTGCAGAGGTATGAGTGTGATACGTTTAACTATCAGAGCATGACACCCACCCACCCACAGGCCCGGGTGAGGAACTGGAAATGGGTTGTACCATCTCTCTGAAGCTCCTGGCACAGGATGTAAAAGGCTATGTTTGGGAACCTGAAATCAGTCTCACTCTTTGATCATGCCGTGACTGGGAATGTCATGCCCCTACTGCATCCAGAAACATCAGCTTGCAGCACGTGCTCTTCCCAGCAGTGGTGACTTCCCGCTAACCAGCAGGAAGGGACCACGCATGTGGCAACCCTCTGGGTTTGGACACCGTCCTGGGGACAAGCCCTCTGGAGCAATGCAACAGTGCAGTACAGGTGGAGCCATAGTGGTCTGTAGATAATAATAGTGCTGCAAGGTAGGCTTTTTCTCTTAAAAGAGTATCTTTTTTGAGTACCTGACAACCGTTAACCATGAGGTGGTCCTGCATGAAACATCTGTAATTCACTAGACAATTCATTTATATTTGGAAAAATTTTCATTGTGTTATGTAGGTGTTGCATAGTTTTCAAACAGATTTTTGTGGCATGGAAAAAATTGCAAAGCAGCCCCAAATGGGTAAGTGTTAATGAGGACAAAGATTAGATCCTTTTGGCTAAGTGCTCATAACTGAATTGCATGGGGGGTGGGAGGTAATGCCTCCAGAACTGCACATGCAAGGAAGATGAGCTTCACTTTGAATTTAAAAAAAGCTGTGCGAATTTTTTATTTATATATATATATATCTCTATAAAAAAATACCATTAAGAAAGACAAAACCGAATTATCAGTAACCCATACAATTCACACAAATGGTTTTCCTTGTAAATGTTCTTGAGTAATCCTTGGGGATAATGAAAATGTTACTAAATTAAGCATCAGTGTCTTAAGTATCTACAATGTAGAAACTGATATTGAACTAAGGGAATTGTAAAAGCTGGTTTCTCTTTTGGCTAGAATTTCTAATAAATTAAGATCATATTAACGGGGGTTTGAACCAGCTGCTGCTTTATGGAAAGAAATACTTTTTCCCCCAGAATGGCTTTTAAAAAAATAAACTAAGGTTGCTGTCAATACCTTTGGCCAAGACAATCAGTTACAGAAAATGCATGTTTTTGCCTGAGTTTCATATCTAGATATCTTTGTCTAGTTGCCAAACTAGAAGTGTACTTTTGAGTTTACAGCAGGATTTACCTGACACAGGATCCCTACCTTCTGAAGTTGGTTGTGTGATGATGAAATATGTAACACTGACGATTAGAAGAGATGCGTGCTGCAGTACAGGACAGCCAGTCCTGCATTAGTCACTCTTCCACTCCCTTTCCCAGGTTTTCATTCGTTATGCTGCTTCCCATCTGAAATAATATCGTTGAGAGGACTTTGTAATTTTGGGAAGACATGCGGTGAAGCCTATCACCTTTATTTTGTGTACCTAGTTGCAGCTTGTTTCTGGACAATGTGTTTTCCTTCAGATTGTTTGGAACGAAAAGCTCTAATTCCATGAATTTTGTCATGTTATGTATGTCATGCATGAATATACGTGGTATGCTATATGAAGCCCACCATGAGGTTCCTTGTGAGTTAGGCAGGAGGAATAATTAACCCTGGGTGGGAAATTCATCCTCTGCACAACTAACCTGGTATTATAAATGACGCGTGTTTTTCATACGGTGGTGAAAGGTAAGCCAGTCGGGTAGCCCAGCTAGTTCATTATTCCAAGTGCTCTTGAATTCTTGTTAAGGGTGGAAGATATAGTAGATAGAATCATAAACTAGAGAGAGACTAGGTTTTTTATTATTGCTTTTATTCCCTCTCAAAAAGTGATGACAGAATTTTGATTTTAAAAAATAAAAGCCAAAAGATTCTGTAGTAATTTTTAAGTTGCATATGCCAAAGACGTCAAAAAAATTTGAATGTGTGAACTGAGAAGCTCATTAAAATGCTTTCTTCCTCTAAGTGAGAACTCTTTTTATAGAAATTGTGCCCTAAATGGCAAGTATTTTTCTATATATATCAGGGTCATCCTTCCATGTTTAATTGGTTGAATCAAGCTGTAAGTTTGATTCTTGGATTTATGGGTTTTAAGGTTTTTTCCTTTTCAATAGAGACTTTTGCATTGTTTTTGCATCACCAGATTTTGTGATGAAATCTAAGGGGGACGTTAAAATGGAAATGCTGAAGAACACCATGCGTTACTTAAGTCTTGAGAGAGAGAGACCATACCATAAAGTATACATATACTTTCTTTCAAATTAAATTTTTATGATAGTTAAGCAGGCTCTCATACCACGGGATAATTTATTTCTCTAATAGGAGCTAGATTATCGCAGTTACTAGATGTCTCGTTACAAAAACTGTAGTCCTTGGCAGGGAAGTTTATCCCAAAGTTACAAAGATGAAACAATTCAGTAACTTGTTGTGAGGAGGCGGGCTCTTATCTGTGATGACTTATTCCCTATGCAGTCTTGCAGTTAATTACTTTTCTTCATGATGAGAATAATTTAAAAGAAAAACAGCATGGAGTTTGATTCCTTGAGTAAACACAGTTTCTTTAGTTATAGTGTCAATTTAAGTTAAATATACTGTTTTGTAGTAGATGTGAAGACCTTTGAGGCAGGTGTGATCTGCATAATAAAGTTGTGTTGTGCTCATCAGTGACACTTCTGAGGTTCTCCCTTCAGAAAGGTGCTAGAAGGATCTGTAACAACATGCGAACAGGATCCCAAATGTTAGATGGAAGGAAAGCGGGCTCACAGCAGGCTGGTTAATGGTTAGGAAATGGCAGACAGATATTTTTATTTTCAGTATTTTTCTAAACAGTCCTGATTTCTGGTAGCTCTGCTAGTCTTGTTTATTTTCAAGTGCTGACTCAAAGTTTTGTTCTATTGTCTTTCTTTTTTGTGTTCTTAAGAGGTTAGGTGTAGTTTCAGTGTAGTATTCAACAAAGCATTTTATGAGTGAGGACATAAATTGCTGTACTGTATGGTAATTCAGAGCACCAGTGTGCTCTGAAGAGCGGCTCTGGAAGTGGCATCCCACAGCTTATGTGCCTCTGACTCGCATCAGATGGTTTTAGTTTCAGTAAAGTATTTTGTTCTGTAAATACAACTTAAGTACAAAGGTTTTTTTGTGTTCCTCGTAAGTTACAATACTTGAAAGGCCATTGGCAAGTTAGTACACAGAACGTAGACTTACAGACTTCTCTTCATAAAAGAATAAATGCATTGCCTGCAGTGGTGGTAGCCATGTAAGATGCAAAATCTTCCCCCAAAGTGCTTTTTATCAGTAAAGACCTGGATCTGTAAACACACGGAGCCGTTTGCTTAAGTAAGACAATGTATTTTTTGCATAGGGATGTCACAGAGCGGAATTGTACTGGAAGGAGATACAAAAGTTTTAGCAGCCTTCAAAAATAACCACACTTCATGCTCTATAAGTCATCAAGCTCAATGGTATTTTGGAGCTCCAACTTCAAATTAATTTTCTTTGTTTATTCTAATGGAATATCTTTTACGAAATGGATGATGCACTTCATGTTTGCAAGTCTGCATACTGTCTTTAGAGAAGCTGGAGGCAGGCTTTATGCATAGCAATGAAGCTAAGAGGCTACAAGTGCAATTTAAAATATGTCAGTCTCCTGTAATGAAATCTCGCTTGAGATGAGTTTAGCAGTTCATAGCTTCCAAGACTTGAGTCAATGCTGTTAAGCATACATTTTAGTAAATTCAAATGTTTTGTTATAACCTATGTGTGATGCTTTGGGGAGAATTTTTAAAATATAATTTTGCCATTCTTATCCCCTTTGGGCAAATAATTTTTCTTCAGCTTTTCCAGTACATGTATAATTAATAACTTCGTTTACTGACAATGTAGTAACATAGCTCTGATTTATAGCATTTATCTTTTGCCTGTTTGCTTCCTCTCTAGCACATCATGAAATGCCACATGGACAGAATAAACTGTATCTTAGGAAGATGGTTCTAGTCAGAAGGTAATAGAAAAATAGAGTGTGTGAGCACTGTCCTGTTACATTCTCTGATGCAGAAAAAACATAAGGCCCAAATCATTGGGCTTTAATAAGTTGAAACTTTGTTTTGGACAGCTATCCAAGAATTTGCATGGAGTCGGGAGGGAAAATAACCACTGGAGGCTTTGTGGAGATGAAAAAGGAGGTTTTGTTGTGTAAGATTAGGCTTCCGAGGTTTTGTGAGCTGCAGTTTATCTATCCTTGGCACTGACTGTAGGTTTCCTTCCAGTCATATAGGTAATCTGAACATTGCATGGTTATTGCTCTGCTAATTTGCTTAAATTATCATTAGTGTGATTAACCATTATAGGAGTGACTTTTCCCTGCTACTTCTGCTGATTATAACTGGAATAGTGTAGGGATCAACTTGGAGGATTACAAGCAAGAGAACTGAGGATTTAAACAATTAACCTATTAACTTATGTAAAATGTACCTGGATTGTAAGAAGGTGCAACAGAATACCTTCAATGCCATTTCCCACAGCATTCTCACAGAGAGACTGGCTGCTCGTGGCTTGGACGGTTGTACTCTTTGCTGAGTCAAAAACTGGCTGGAAGACTGCGACCAAAGAGTGGTGGTGAATGGAGTTCAATCCAGCTGGCAGACAGTCACAAGTGGTGTTCCCCAGGGCTCAGTATTGGGGTTCTGTTTAGTATCTTTATCAACAACCTGGACGAGGGGATCAAGTGCACCCTCAGTAAGTTTGCAGATGACACCAAGTTGGGTGGGAGCATCAACCTGCTTGAGGGTAGGGTGGCTCTACAGAGGGATCTGGACAGGCTGGATCGATGGGCCAAGGCCAAGTGCCGGGTCCTGCACTTGGGTCACAACAACCCCATGCAGCACTACAGGCTTGGGAAGAGTGGCTAGAAAGCTGCCTGGCAGAAAAGGACCTGGGGGTGTTGGTCCATAGTCAGCTGAATATGAGCCAGCAGTGTGCCCAGGTGGCCAAGAAGGCCAATGGCATCCTGGCCTGTATCAACAATAGTGTGGCCAGCAGGACTAGGGCAGTGATCATCCCCCTGTACTCGGCACTGGTGAGGCC
>VYXH01005786.1:4581-58827 GCA_013397275.1 Burhinus bistriatus | reverse complement strand
ATTGCCTACCCCTTCTTCCAAAGATGGTGAACTTCTGNGAATCGCCTAGACTCTTTCCTCTCTGCTGTGTTGTATTTCCAGCAGATGTCTGGTAAGTCGAAGTCCCCCACTAGGACAAGGGCTGGGGATTGTGAGACTTTTGTCAGCCGCTTGTAGAATGCTTCGTCTATTGCTTCATCCTGATTGGGTGGTCTATAACAGACTCCCGACAGGATATCTGCATTGTTTGCCTTCCCCGTCATCCTTACCCATAAGCACTCGACCTCGCCTTCACATATCCACTGCTTTCCCCTTGTCTACCAAGCCAATTGCTTCATCATAGAAATTGATCTGGTGATTCAACATTACAGTGCAACTAGAACTTAAGACAGATAGCTTAGGGTGCCCACGAGGAAAACTTATTTAATGTACATATCAGGGCTCCTCAACCTAATGAGCAATATAGAAGAAAATTTAAAAGTATAGTAAAATCCTTCTTTTTTTAGTAGCATCTTGGTTTATTGGAATGCTTCCTGTCATTTCCTACTATTCTTACAACTCTGAAAGTTTATTTGGCTCACTCCAAGTTTCCTTTTTTAATACAAATAAGTCAAATATTTCAGACCTGTGGGAATGCACTTAAGGGAGAATGCCTGTACTTTCTGCTGCCTCTCAACCACCTTAAAACATTAGTGATTCACTGGAAAGCTCAGATATTCCCACACATTTCAGCAGGGATTGAACAGTGAAACTGAAAGACAGGTGTGTACACAACAGGTAGAGTTTTGTGATAAATGAAAACCAGCCCAAACTTAATAAACTTATAATCATTTGAAAAAATAATTTCTATGAGCTTTTTGTTTTGTTTTGTTTTGTTTTTTTCACCAGCTTTATCTAAAGGAATATGTTTACTGACAAGTTTCAGACTTGTACTGGCAGACTTTTTTCCAGTGATTGTGCCTCTTCAAGTGGCCTGGGTCTGGGCTCTGAAGAGACATCCTGGGTTCCTTGCAGAGTGGAAAGAGAGATTGCCCAGCTGCCAGGACAACGGGCATTGGACATGGTTGGTGATAGTATTGGAGGAAATAGCTCTGTGCAGGAGAATAAGGAAGATGAAGGAACCATGTATCTTTCAAGGAAAAGAAATACGTTCTCAAAGAATACTGGGAACCAGTGTAAACAGATTTAGGGGATTTATAAGAACAACAAAGCAGAAGGAGAAAGAAGACCTGAAGAACTGGTAGGGCAAATTTGGTCTAGGTGCAAATGGATAGTAAGCACAGAACAGAAGCAGGTAAGTGTAACAGAGTCAGGTTAGGAGATGGTTGAATGCTGGGGGGAAAGGCTAACAGTGACAAAGGGGCATCATTAAGTGGGAACAGGTTTTTCTGCATACAGGGACTAGAAAGACCAGCCTAAGAGCAAAACAGCGTTTGCAAGATAAGGACAATGGAATGGTGGTGAAGAAACTTCATGGGCAGGCAGAAAGCTCCAGGTCTATCAAAAATGAGAGTTCAGGTTGTAGTGAACGTTATCAGCAAATATTTCATACGCTCTGGCAAAGCACGTGTCATCCTCTCATGGATGCCATCTTCTTTCATACAAGATGCTGTCAGCTAGAGCTATCAGTTTCTCCATGGTCTGGGCTGCTTGCCTCAAAAAGCCTTGTTAACATATACAATACTGTATTAAAAACATTGCTGATTTCATTTTGAGCATGCAATTTATTCTAATTACATGTTTGCACACATCTTCCAGAGGACTACCACTTTCTTTTGTTCCCAAAAGGGACATTGCTCATTACATGAGCAATGTTAAATAGTTAAATAGTTTACTCTGTTATTCAATGTCATTCCTAAATCTTATTTACTATGCACTGTTTGATTCCACTTTGAAGGAAGACCTACTGAATTGTTAATTTCCCTGGGGCTTTTCGCTGCCCCATCATTACAGCATTTGAAGACTTTGACCGTTAATATATCTTTACAACACATTCTTAGCGAGGGAGAACTCTAATCTCATTTTGAAGATGGGATTTTAAGGGCTTCTAATAATTTTGGGTGTCCATTTTGAGAGAGATTGCTACTTACATGTCATACTTTCCAAGCACAGTTTGAATAGTTTTTTATCCTGCACCTTTGAGTATTCGGCCTTTGGCAATTAAGTCTTTAGAATCTCAAATTGGTCACCCCAAAATGAATGGACGGTCTCCAAAATGTTTAGGCAGAATTTCCTAGTATTGCAAATTCTGATGTAGGCAGTGGAGGGATATAAGTTTGCTCTCCATTGTGACTTTCTTCTTTGTGGGTTATGAAATTGATAGTTGTCTTCATGAGTCCTTTCTTGCACTCACAGGAACACAGGTCGAAGCCTGAGAAGTCATCCTCTGGCAAATAGGGGTTTTCTATAGTTGCAAGCATAGAATTCTATTCATAAATCTGGTCAATACGTAATTTCTAACTGTTGTGGAAAGTGGAGCAGGATTTCTTCAAATCTTTAAATCACTGAGGAACAAGTCCCTCCCTTACTTTAAAGAGGCACGATTCCTACAGAAAAAGTGCATGCTGTCACAGAAGTGAACACTATCGTACTATACATTCACTGGAAATCTGAACTCTGCCATTCCTTAACTGAAATGCTTGATTTTACTGTAATACTCATATGTAGATTGTGTAGTTGCAGTACATTCAACTGTGTCCTTGTCATGCTTTTTTACCTTTCTGATCTCATCTGTAAGACGACAAGTTCCTACTTTTACAGAACACCCATTATAGTAGCTTGCATGAAGCAGTGAGAACGCCCAGAATATTTATTTAAACTGTTTTGAACTCTTTTCCAGGTTCACTTACGAGTTTACCACTGGTTCTAAGGCTCTTCAATGTATTCAATGAACCTAGAGCAAGTAAGTTCCCCAGGAACAGATTCCCTTCACGTAACAGGGAAACAATTTTGATTTTAACCTTGTTTTGTAACATTTAGTCTATAGTTAATCCCCAGCAGCTGTTTTAAACTCTCCAAAGCATTCAGATACTCAAGAGACCCAGAAGTCAGTGTACAAGTGAACTCAAGAGGAGTTCACAAACCACAGGGTGAAATTCTTTTATCATCAGGAGTCTGATAAATGATAGAATGCCGAGAACTGCTGTTAAGGATCCATGGAATGAGAAAGAAATAAACACAACCACTAATTTAAACACTAAATTAAAATAAAAGGATTAGATTTCAGCTAGCCACATAAATCCCCATTCAGGTGCTTATTCCCACAATGACCAAAGCTGAAAGCATGTGATTTCTGGAAACAGGAGAAAAGCTTTGGCTCTACCTGCAGACCTGTACCTGCAGAATAAGTTTGGTGTCCTGGTAGGAGATGAAAGGTTGGGAGCTCTGTCAAATGAAGCATCAAAGCTGGCTGAGCTTAAGCCATGAAAAAGCATCAAGAGGAAGCAGTGAATATTAGTAGTGGGTAACACCCTGCTATGATGAACTGGGGTCCCCATCTGCCAACTTGACTAGTTGTATAAGGAGGTTTGCTTCTTATTGAGGGCTCAGCATCTTCTGGGATGCCATGGAAAAATTGCAGAGGCTTATCCAAGCACTCAGACTATAACACTCTGCTACTCTTGTCTCCACATGGTCACCAAAAATATTGACAGAGGAGACCTGGAACATACCAAAGTTGCCTACACAGCCCTTGGCAGAGCATCACGGGCACAGAAGCTTGGGTGGTGCTCTGCTTGATCCTGCTGGTAAGGAGGAAGAATTTAAGGAGAAATAGATGGATTCTGTAGGTCAACCTCTGACTGCACAGCTGGTATTGACAACAGGGATTTAGTTTTTAATGACCAAAGGTCCCCATTTGAGGACTGCAGACTCCTTGGAAAAGACAGGATCCACCTGATGAAGTAAGGCAGAAGTATCTTTGCCAAAATCCTGGCCAACTTAGTGAGGAGAACTTTAAACTAGGAGGAGGGAGATGATGATCCATAGTCTAGTGAGGAACTGGTGGACTGAGGTGGCTAACAAAGTATGCAAGGTGATGTGGACAAGACAGACCTTGTAATTACCAAAACAGAACTGAAGGGAGCCCACTTCAAACATATACATAAATAAGGCAGCACTTATGGGACAGCACTTTGCAAAAAGCTTTCACCTTTCTCAGGAAACTGGTATGACCGAGAGCCTCTCTGAAGTGCCTATCGAATAATGCATGCAGCGTGGGGAAGAAAGGAAAAATTATTAGAGGTCTGTGTGCAATTGCAAGGTTATCACCTCATTGGGAAATATATTGAGATCGCTTACATGACTGGACTGCTGCAATGGATAGATACCAGCTCTTTAGGAAGGACAGGCTGAGAAAGCAAGGAGAGGAAATTACTATTTATGCGAGAGAGCAGCAGGAAGCATGGAGTTTTGTCTGGGGACAGATGATGAGCCAGCAGAGGGCTTGTTGATGGCACTGTAGAAGGCAGACTAATATGTGGGTGATGTGGTGTGGGTCTTCCACATTCTGCCTAATCAAGAAGTAAGTAGTAGATGAGGCCCTTTTCAACAACAGGAAGAATCCTCATCTTCACAGGCCCTGGTCATAGATTCATAGAATCATAGAATTGTAGAATCATAGAATCGTAGAATCATAGAATCATAGCATGGTTTGTGTTAGAAGGGACCTTAAAGATCAACTATTTCCAAATCCCCCTGCAATGGGCAGGGATACTTTCCTCTAGACCAGGTTACTCAAAGTCCCATCCAACCAGGCTTTGAGCATTTCCAGGAATGCAGCATCCACAACTTCCCTGAGCAATCTTTTCCAGTGTTTTACCACACTCATAGTGAAGAATTTCTTCCTAATATCTAATCTAAATCTACCCTCTTTCAGTTTAAAACCATTACCCCTCATCCTATCACTACACTCCCTGATAAAGAATCCCTCCCCATCTTTCCTGTAAGTCCCCCTTTAAGTACTGGAAGGCTGCTATAAACTCTCCCCAGAGCCTTCTCTCCTCTAGGCTAAACAACCCCAATTCTCTCGGCCTGTCCTCACAGGAGAGGTTCACCAGCCCCCTGATCATTTTCATAGCCCTCCTCTGAACCCGCTCGAGCAGGTCCATGTCCTTCTTATACTTAGGTCCCCAGAGCTGGACGCAGTACTCCAGGTGGGGTCTCACGAGAGCGGAGTAGAGGGGGAGAATCACCTCCCTTGACCTGTTACTGACACTTCTTCTGATACAGCCCAGGATACGATTGGCTTTCTGGCTATGAGCCTACATTGCTGGCTCATATTCAGCTTTTCATCCACCAATATTCCCAAGTCATCCTCTACAAGGTTGATCTCAATCCACTCATTGTCCAGCATGTATCCATGTTTAGGATTGCCACTTCTCAAGCCTGTCAAAGTCCCTCTGGATGGTATCCCTTCCCTCTAGAGTATCAACCACACCGCTCAGCTTGGTGTCATTTGCAAACTTGCTGAGGGTGCACTCAATCTCACTGCCATGTCCCCAACAAAGATGTTAAATAATACTGGTCCCAATACAGACCCCTGAAGAACGTCTCTCATCACTGGTCTCCACCTGGGCATTGAGCCATTGACCGCAACTGTTTGAGTGTGACCATTCAGCCAGTTCCTTATCCACTGAGTGGTCTACCCATCAAATCCATGTCTCTTCATTTTAGAGACAGGGGTGTTGTGTGGGACAGTATCAAATGCTTTGCATAGGTCCAGGTAGATGGTGTCATTCACTCTTCCCTTAACAACCAATGCTGTAACCCTGTCGCAGAAGGCCACCAAATTTGTCAGGCACAATTTGCCCTTAGTGAAGCTATGTTGGCTGTCATCAATCACCTCTCTGTTTTCCATGTCCCTTAGCATATTTTCTAGGAGGATCTTCTCCATGATCTTGCCAGGCACAGAGGTGAGACTGACCAGCCTGTAGTTCCCTTTTTAAAAATGTGGGTTATGTTTCCTCTTTTCCAGTCAGTGGGAACTTCATCAGTCTGCCATGACTTACCAAATATGATGGAGAGTGACTTAGCAACTTCATCCGCCAGTTCTCTCAGGACCCACGGATGCACCTCATCGGGTCCCATGGACTTGTGCACATTCAGGTTCCTTAGATGGTCACAAACCTAATCTTCTCCTACAGTGGGTCGTCTTTCCTTGTTCTCCCAGTCCATCCCTTTGGATTCTGCAAATTGGGCAGTGTGGCTACAGAACTTGCTGGTGAAGACCAAGGCAAAAAAGTTGTGGAGTACCTCAGCCTTCTTCATGTCGGTTGTAGCCAGGTCTCCCATTTCATTCATCGGGAGGGATACAGTTTCTTTCATTTTCCTTTATCATCCTATATACGTGAAGAAACCCTTCTTGGTACTTTTTACCTCCCTAGCCAAGTTCAGCTCCAGCGTGGTCCTCATGGGGGATTTTAACCACCTCAATGTCTGCTGGAAGGACAACACAGAATGGTAGGAGCAATCCAGGAGGTTTCTAGGTGCACTAGTGACAGCTTTCTGACACAGGGCACTGAGAACCTGACGAGAGTAAGTGCTCTTAGGACCTCACACTTACAAATTAGGAAGAACTGGTCAGGGATGGGAAGGTCAGGGATGGGAAGGTCAGGGACACCCTTGGAGGAAAATATAATATTCCAGTCCTAAAATAAGTCTGATTTTGGCATTTTATTCCCACCACCACCCCACCACCCTCCCCAAGACTGAACTTACTGAATGGAAATTTTTGAGAATTAAAAAATATTGATTTCAAGAAAAACCTTCAACTGCACCAGTTCAAAGAATGAGACTACAGAAATATCTTGTGTTAAAAGTTTATAAGCATTTTACAAGTTGTTTTACTGAAAAGTAGAAACATATTAATACTTTGAAAAGGGCTTGCAAATTTAGGACAGCATTAATTCTAACATTACCTTGAGTTCTAGGCTAAAGAATTTGTACATTCACTTTGAATTTTTTTAATGCCATTAAACTATGCCACATTTGCGAACAAGATTTGTTTTCATATCAGAGAATGGTAGGTCCCTATCCACATCCTAATGAGGAAAAATAGCCATCTTCCATTGTCCTTATTAGGGCTGAATCTGACTTTATGGAAAAAAAATAGAACAGTGAAGACCACAGTTACTTTCCAATTGAAATTAAGAACTGTTTGTGTCTTGTGAACTTTCATTTCTAGCCTTAGTACCACCTTGTTAGACATTTACATGTTTTGCATTATAAAATTTCTATACAGAGCAAAACATTCATGAAGACAGGGATCTGCAACAGTCTTATTTCTTGACTTGTCAGCTCAGTCCTTCCAGTGTTCAATAATGACAGTTTTAGCAATTATTAATTCCCCACCCCTTCCTTCTCCCTCTTCCCTTCACCCTTGTCCTGTTCGACTGTTTCATTTATTTCAAATTTTAAAATAAAGAACAGGTTTTTAAAACAAATCTCTGTTCTTATGTAATTTTTAATTGATTGGCAGGTTTACATGCTGTAGAAAACCCTGAATCATTAAACAGTCAGTTCAGCAGCTTTAAATGAAGAGTGATCAAATTACATGACTGCTTCCACACACTGGCTATTTGTTAAACATGAAATCAAACTCTCATTAAGATATTCTTCACACATTTCCTTTTCAAAAGCAAAATACCTTAGTCTTACCTATTAAATTGTTTGCCTTTTGGAGTCAGAATTTAATCCTGTCTAGTTAGACCAAGAAAATTCATAATGTACTCAGTGCTACCAGATGTGGTCAAGTTTAAGAGTGAATGTGAACTCAATATTTTCCCCAAAATGTGCAGGCTTATTTGGTAGTCGCTCAAGCTCAAAAGCCAAGAGTATCACAGGGAGATAAGACAAAATAAATATTTTTTTGTTATTGTTTAAGGAAGTTGGAGTGGGGAGGGATTGGCATTTAAGAATTTTTAGAATAAGATTAATATTAGGAATCTTATACTGAGATTTCAAAGCCTAGAAAGATATGCATATGTTCTACACAGTCAGTCAACTGAAACTTCTTAGCCTTTCTCTTCTGTGAGAGAAAAGGAAGAAATGAACAACAAAAAGGAGAGAAGCAATGTGTTGTCAGATGCAGAAATAATGTCCCTCCCCACAATTTGATAGTAATTGCACAACAGGAGGAAGACAAAGCTCAATTCATACAAGTTCACTTTGTGATTGAACAGGTCTTTAAGGCATATCTACTTATGTATGTGTAACTACACAAACTGGTAAAGATACTCAAAGGCCATTGTAGAAGTTATTCAAAGCCCTTACTTCACAGGTGAAAACTGAAATAATGTGTTAGGTTATATAATAAAAGCTCATCTGCACACCCACAAACTAGCACAGAGACAATGGCAGAAGAGGATTCCAAATAACACACTAAGTTCATCACAGAAGAGCCATCAGCCCATCAGAGGCCCATCTCCACAAGCTCATAGAAGCACAAAGACACATGAAAGCAAATGGGAACCCAAACCAAGGATGTCTGAGGAACAAGCACCCTGTCTGACCCCCTTCCAGACCTGTCTCAGCAGAGCCTAGGGGGGTCAGCTGTGGGATCAGGGGAGTCCCCGCCTGGCAGACTGGAGTGGGCCTTTGTAAGCCCGGGTGCCAGCACAGCTGGGGAGCCTGGGATCCAGGAGCCAGCAACTGGACAGACTGAGTAAGCCTAGCTGCTGGAGGGATTCACCTTGTACATTATACATATATATATATGTTTTCACCAGTGGACTTTCATCCCATCCAGTCAGAGTGGAGCAGGATGAGACTGATTCTATCTGTGTTCATGTGAGTGCTCTGAGTGTCTGTCTGTGATCTATATGGCTGGCCATGGATATATGTGGTGTAACACACATGCTCTGAGTGTGCATGTCTACTGGGAATACATCTTCAGCCTTGCTACTGGTTGGACGTGGGGATATGAAGCTGCAGCAACCTCAACTGTCTCATGCTGTTGGATCCAGTATGACGCATTTTCACCTAAGAACATGGGCCATGTAATTGTTCTAACTTTGTCACAAACAGGATCTTGAAATGTGCTGGTAAAAAGCCTGTTATAAGAGGGAGGTAATACTAGCTATTATATTTAAAAAAAATAAAAAATAAATGTACCAAAAAGTGCCCCTGTACTCAGTGCTGGTGAGGCTGCAGCTTGAGTACTGTATTCAGTTTTGGGCGCCACAGTATAGGAGAGACATTGAGGTGCTGGAGCGTGCCCAGAGAAGGGCAACAAAGCTGGTGAGGGGTCTGGAGAACATGTCTTATGAGGAGCGGCTGAGGCAATTGGCATTGTTTAGTCTGGAGAAGAGAAGGCTGAGGGGAGACCTTATTGCTCTCTACAGCTACCCAAAAGGAGGTTGTAGTGAGATGGGAGCTGATCTCCTCTCCCAAGTAACTAGCGATAGGACAAGAGGAAACGGGTTCAAGTTGCTGGACATTGGGAAAAAAATTTAACTGAAAGAGTTGTCAAACATTGGAACAGGCTTCCCAGGGAGGTGGTTGAGTCACCATCCCTAGAGGTGTTTAAAAGTCATGTCGATATGGTGCTTGGAGACATGGTTTAGTGGCCGACCTGGTAGAGTAGGGTCAATGGTTGGACTAGATGATGTTAAAGGTCTTTTCCAACATAAACGATTCTATGATTCTATGATTTTATGAAAAATATATGCTGAAGTATCCCTGGGAAAATGCACTGCTTCAATTAAACTCTTAATACTCTCATCTTTAACAAACCAGACTTTCACGACAGCATCACTTGAAGAACTATGTTTAAACATAAAACAGATTACAGGATTTTTGGTTTCCCTCATTTGCACTGCCCAGGGCAGTAAGCAAACACTTGTAGCTTACAGCCTAGTCATATAACATAAGCCTACGAAATCATGTGAGACTTCCTTGCCTGTTATAACTTAATCTAGGATGGAATTAACAATTTGTACCTATATGGGCAACCAGATCCATCTACATTCTCATCTTTAGTTTAAGCCTCTAAACATCTTTCTTCCAAAGCTAATAGCACTGAGAAAGGCTGAACTATTAACAGATTCTGCAAGTTTCTCTGAATCCTTTCAGAATTTCTGCCTCACTTTGTGGTATATCTTATTTTCCGTTCCTAAGAATGCATTTTAATGCAGCTGCCTGTCCCCCACCCTTGTTATGATTATTCAGGAAGATTATTCAACTGCAAAAAGAAATTAATTTGTACTATTATGCACCTGTAAACTGGATGTAAGATCAGGATCTCCAAAAATTATAAGCTTTCACACCATAAGAAATGTTACTTGCTGGGGAAAAGCTTAATACAGAGATGTACAGAGCAACCACTGTTGCCATTCAGAACTCAATGTAAATCTCAATTTACATCTAAATGAAAGTCAAGGGAGTTGGATAACTTGCTTTGTTTTCATACTTTCCTGTCTTACATTTTTAGGCTGGGAGTTTAAAAGATTTTAAGAGAGTGATTTGCCCATGAGCCGAAGAAGTCAAAGAGTAGAGCAAATAATTTAGCTAAATCCTGCATAGGACTTTCCTCTTATGGAAATATTCTACCTCACTGGATAACAAAGATCAAATACAAAGACATTCAATCTGTTATGGTTCATCTCTCTCGCATCCCCCTGTCACCCTTTGCTATTATCAGAGAATCATAGAATGACTTAGGTTGGAAGGGACCTTTGAAGATCATGTAGTTCCAACCTCCCTGCTGCATGCAGGGACATCTTCCACTAGATCGGTTTCTCAAAGCCCCATCCAACCTGGCCTTTGAACACTTCCAAAGATGGGGAATCCACAGCTTCTCTGGGCAATATTTTCCAATGTGTCAGCACCCACATTGTAAAAAATTTCTTCCTTATATCCAGTCTGAATCTACCCTCTTTCATTTTAAAACCATTACCCCTTGTCTCATCTCTACAGGCCTTATTAAAAAGTCTGTCCTCACCTTTCTTATAAACACCCTTTGTGTACTGGAAGGCCGCTATAAAGTCTCCCCGGAGCCTTCTCTTCTCTAGGCTATACAACCCCAACTGTCTCAGTCTGTCCTCATAGGGGAGGTGCACCAGCCCTCTGATCATCTTCGTGGATCTCCTCTAGACCCGCTTGAGCAGGTCCATATCTTTCTTATACTGGAGGCCCCCAAGGTGGACACAGTACTCCAGGTGGGGTCTCACAAGAGGGGGAGAATCACCTCCCTTGACCTGCTGGCCACACTTCTTTTGGTGCAGCACAGGATACAATTGGCTTTCTGAGCTGCAAGTGCATATCGCCAGCTGATGTCCAATTTCTTCATTTGCCAATATCCCCAAGTCCTTCTCTGCAGGGCTACTCTCAATCAGCTCTTCACCCAGTCTGCATAGATATCAGGGACTGCCCAACCCAGGTTCAGGACCTTGCACTTGGCCTTGTTGAACATCATGAGGTTCATATGGGCCCACTTCTCAGGCCTGTCAAGGTCCCTCTGGTTCCCTCCCTCTAGTGTATCAACTGTACCACTCAGCTCGGTGTCACCTTCAAATTTACTGAGCATGCACTCAAGCCCACTGTCTATGCCATTGATGAAGATATTAAACAGTATCAGTCCCAGTACATACCCCTGAGGGACTCGTCACTGATCTCCATTTGGATATTAAGCTGTTGACTGCAAATTTTGGATGTGGTCATCCAGCCAATTCCTTATCCATCGAATAGTCCATCTCCAGTCTAGTGAGAAGGACGTTGTGTGAGAGTGTCAGCTTTAGAGAAGTCAGGATAGATGACATGAGTTGCTCTTCCATTATCAACCAATGCAGTCACTCCATCATATTGAATTATCACAATTATTTAGGAAGCCAGAACATAACAGTTTACTTGGAAATCCTATGATTGCTACTGACACCTGACTTTCCCTCTTACTAATCTACTGATTTTTGCTCCATAACAGGGAAAAAATGATCCATACTAGCACAACTTGAAACAAATTATCAGGAATTCACATACTAAATCTATGTTAGGTGGGAGTGTAGACCTGCTTGAGGGTAGGATGGCCCTACAGAGGGATCTGGACAGGCTGAATTGATGGGTCAAAGCCAATGGTATGAGGTTCAACAAGGCCAAGTGCCGGGTCCTGCACTTCGGTCACAACAACCCCAGGCAAGGCTACAGGTGTGGGGAAGAGTGTCTGGAAAGCTGCCTGGCGGAATAGGACCTGGGGATGTTGGTCAATAGCAGTTGAATATGAGCCAGCAGTGTGTCCAGGTGGCCAAGAAGGACAACAGAATCCTGGCTTGGATCAGCAATAGTGTGGCCAGCAGGACTAGGGAAGAGATCGTCCCCTGTACTTGGCACTGGTAAGACCCCACCTTGAATATTGTGTTCAGTTTTGGGCCCCTCACTACAAGAAACACATTGAGATTCTTGAACATGTCCAGAGAATGGCAACAAAGCTGGTGAGGAGTCTACAGAACAAATTTTATCAGGAGTGGCTGAGGGAACTGGGGTTGTTTAGCCTGCAGAAAAGGAGGCTGAGGGGAGACCTTATCACTCTGTACAACTACCTGAAAGGAGGTTGTAGAGAGGTGGATGTCGGTCTCTTCTCCCAAGTAGCAAGTGATAGGACAAGAGGAAATGGCTTCAAGTTACCTCAGGGGAGGTTTAGATTCGATATTAGGTAAAATTTCTTGACTGAAAGGGTTATCAAGCATTGGAAGAGGCTGCCCAGGGAAGTGGTGGAATCACCATCCCTGGAGGTATTTAAAAGATGTATAGACATGGTGCTTAGGGACATGGTTTAGTGGTGGTTTTGGCAGCATTACATTGATGTTGGACTCGGTGATCTCAAAGATCCCTTCCAAACTAGGTGATTCTATGATTTTATGATTCTATGTTAACGCATGCCAGACAATGAAGAACATCATGAGGACAACGAATTAACCTTATATCAGAGATTAAAATGAAATATTTACAAAAAAGAAAAAGGTAGGAACATTTCCAAGAGAAAATTCCAAATAGCCCTACTGGAATTTAGCTAAAACAGAATGATTGGTTTCACTTATTTGAAAATTAAGAACCCCTAGAAACTTTGGTTTCCCTGTTAGTTCAGTAGCATATCAATAGAAATTTATTAGACCAAACCCTTTTCAAATTAATGTTTGTCTTTTATTTCCAAAAAGTGCTAGGAAATCATATTTGAATGCTACCATGGCATCAGAAAGGCATTGGTTGGAAGAGGTTGTGTAGTCCAGCCTTCCACTCAAAACAGGGTGTTAACCAACATAAGCTAGCTGTGGCTTTGCCAGACCCTTCAAAACTTTCAAGGATGGTGACTCAACAACTCCCTGTGAAACCTGTTCCTGTGTTACACTGTTCTTCCAGCATTTTTTCCAATGTCCAGTCAAAACAGTTTCAAGTCATAGTTTTTGGCTATTGTTCCCTATTATATTGTCTGGCACTACCACAAAGAGTCTGGCACCATCACCTTTGTAAGTCCCTTTCCATGTAGTTGTTGGCTGCTACGAGGTGACCTCTTAGCTTCTTCTTTGTCAGTCTGAGCAAGCCCAGTCTCCCCACTGCCAGCCTGTCCTCTTAATTTGTGTGCTCCATGCCCCGAGACATTGTAAAGCTGTGTATGAGAACCTCACATTATTGCTTCAACTTATTAAGCTTCAAATAACCGACTGTTGAAAATATACATAATACAATACCATGAAGCTAATTCTATTTGCACTTTGAGGTACAAGATATTAATAATATTAGCATGCTAATTCTAACATATATGTTTCAAGACACTCATGTATATTTCAGGACATGGAAGTCAGAATAGTTTACTCAAAGATGAAAAAGGAGTGGAAAGTATTTTACCTTTAAGTCTTTGCCCTTTAATTGTTAATTTGGGATATTCAGAGCCATTATTTTTTATCCATTCACCTAAACCCTCCTTAATTATTGACCTAACATCTTCCCTTGACAGAAGTGCCCGAATTAATAAACTTTAACTCAGAAGCTTCATATCCCTTTGTTTAAAGGAAGGATAATATTCAAGTTTTCCATTCATACACTGCATTATACGTGCTATGTCCCTTGACATAATTCTTAAAGCTCATGATCTCAGCAGATCATGGAAATACTGAGAAACAGACATTGATATTCTCTATTTTTCATATGTGGATATATAAATCTGATGTCAACAAATCTCTTTCTCCAGCAGTAGAATTATCAGGTGTCTGCAGTTTTATGTTGAAGAAAGAAAAGTTTACTGCCTCTTTTTGCAATCTATTTGATAAATTAAAATAATAAATATGTGCATGATGGGAAGAATAGTTCCATTTTTCTTTATGGACAGAAAGTATTTCTGTCAAAACCTGCCATATTTCAGCTGTCTAGTCTTACCTTGCATTGACCCCATACAGCAAATTTAAATATCAGCTTTTCCCCAGAGAAAATATTAATCCTTTTAAGCCTGAGGTCTAAACAGACTGTCAGATATTTTCAAATGCTGTTGTCATTTGAACTTCAAAAACTGTATATTCATTCTTTATAGCGTAAAATACTTTAAGTTGGCTACAATAGATTCACTTTGGAATTTTTATTCTTATATATATATATGTTTATATATTTGAAGTTCAGGGTTTTCTGACCTGAGTATCAAGTGTCAAAGCCACTATTTTCTTTTCTTCAAGTATATGTCCTCAATGTATCTGAACACACAGATTTTGGTCTGGTTTTAGTTCATTAGTATAGCTTTGTTACCACTAAGAGATTCTTTGCTAAGCTCCTGAGTAACAAGCTACATATATGTGGTTATCCAACTCCAGTGTATGAAAAATACAGGACAATTCTGGAACCTAATTACCCAGTTATTTGACTTATCAACAGTGAATTCCACTTAGTTTGATGTTTTCGTCTCTGATGACTGCATTGTAAGAACAGTTTAGGTTTTTTCCACAATGTCAAACACACCTTGTTTTTATTCTCTCCTCTGACTGAAGTTAATGAGATGACTGCTTGTGTGTTCAAATAACAATAAATCAAAATTCACATGTTTTTTATTAAATATCTTCAAATTATGCCTTCCATCCTGGTATCAGTTTAAAATTAACATGTTTAACTTTAAAGGGTCCCAAATCAAACAGTGCAAATGAATAATAAAACATTATTACATTTTCCTGCAAGCCTTTCTACCAAGAACTCATTCTCAATGAGTTTAATAACCTACTTTAGCTACTCAGCTGAATATACAAGATTTACTGCATACATACAAATTTTGTAGCCCAGTGTAGAATAGCGTGATATTTTCTAACCCAAACCATGTTCAAATTAAAGTAAGTTTTTTGCACTTTATTCCATAGCCAGACATGTAATGGTCTAAGTAAAGACACAATTTGGGAAATAGTTGTGCATCTTTTCATGTGTCATCTCTGTAAAGTCAGAAATTAATCATCTTTGTAGAATTAGACCCTAAAACTACAGCAATCATAACAAGCTTGTAAACTGGGGTTTTTTTAACACAGTATAATTGGGCAGATTGATTACATTGCCTGCAGTGTTATTTATAGAGACAAAATTGAAATTCAGTATTGGGATCCAACACAGCAACAGGTCTAACCACTACTGTTATGAAACTTGTTGGAAGAAACCTAGCATTGACTAATTATAAGATTTTGTAAAAAGTGTATAGCATTATCTTTCTTTTTTTTTTTTTTTTTCTCCCAGAAAAGCAAACTTTGCTCAAAATTCAATAAAGAAACAATGTCTACACAGTGACATATGGAAAACAGCTTTCGTGGAACATCTAATTTCCTCTGTAGGACAGGCTTTAGGCTATAGCATAACTTTTACAGTGCAGTGCTTGCCTTTCTGGATGAGGAGAGCAGATTGAATCCTGGAATATGTCTCAGGTGAGAAACATGTCAAAAAATGGGCTCCAAGCCTGAGGTACCTGCACAAAACAGTTTACTCACCACATCAAAAACATTAAAAACTTTTCAGGTTTTAGACTGCTATAAGTAGTTTAGGTAATATCCTTAAGGTCTCTCTTCACCACTTTTGTAAAATGAGAAGTGGTTTGACCAGCTTTTTTTACTATTCAAAGTTGCACCCCAAAATAATTATGCAACAGATGGAGCTACATTTGCCTTCAAGTGCTTTCTGTAACAGGAAAAGACACTTAGTTCAGCACTAGAATAGGTGTTAAGGGACATCAAGTATTGGGAATGAAGTATTTACCACAAAGAACTGCAACTGCTCATGAATTTTTCATTGAAGTATTGTAAATGCAGTTCCACATCCAATTTTTTCATTTTTTAAAATCAATTCAACAAGCAAAAATTTATGTGAACTAGTAAGATAACAAATTCTATAAGAAATTCTCATGTATCTTTGAAAATAGAGGAAAACAGTACTGCTGCAAGGAAGGATTTTTGAAAACCCAAAAATTTTTCAAGGCTAGTAAATTAATGAACCCCCAAAACCTTGAAATTGTTGCAGGAAGGGTTAACTACAGGATTTTAATCAGTTTTTGGTTTTCATTTGTCAAAAATATTTCATGTGAAAAGATGGTATAAGGTGTTTCATTGAAATAGCAAAATAATCAAAAGATTCCCTGGAATAAAATAAACATATTATTTAGACACTCAGATTTCCTTAAATTTCCTGTGTACGTTTCCTTCAACTACTGGTCACGTATTCGCTTGAAGTCTATTTAGGTAAACACAAGTAGTAGCTCATTCTGCCTTCAGGTTGATACTCCCAGAGGTACTTCTCACCTTATTTGCAATGATTTTGTGACATTTTTTGTAATTCTGTATAAAATGTGCTGTAAAGGAATTTAGTTTTAAACTTGGACTCTAGGATATATCATGGTTTGAATTACAGAACTATAAAAGTTTCAGTTACAGCCTGAGGAAAAGTTCCTGGAAAAACATAGAATAACATAATGCACAGGTATAAGTGAATAGCATTTCCTGACTTTCAGCTTGTTAACTCAGAAGACATTTCATTCCGAATTTTACAATGACAAATTATTTTTGTGGATATAATAATGCCATATTAAAGTTCTAGATCCTTAAATTTTAGACAGTTATTTTTTGACCAGGCAGTGCAGATTACCATTTCAGAAGCTACCCCAGTTTCATATGAGACTGAGAATTTCAGCATTTCCTATCAGAAATACTATCACTAAAAAAGTCTGATAATACTGTACGTAATCCAAAGTGCTTAAACAGTGAAAGTGTTAATTCTTCCTCTACAGGTCTTGACTTCACATAGTTGCTTGATTAATTTTTTTTTTTTTTTTCAGTCTTGGGAAGAGGGAAATACATTTGTTTTTTCAAATTGTTATAGAAAAGATTGTCTCGAATTTTGCCTCCCAACATCTCAAGTGAAAAACCTTTCTGAAAAAATAGCTTGAAATGATAACAGAAATGTTAAACTGATGGGAGTTATGATATATCTGTGCTCAGATCTGAGACTAAAATTCTTCTGATAGGGAAATAACATTTTACTCTTTGTACACAAATTTTCCTTCAAATATATTCTAAACTCCTTATGATAATAATCTACTATTTGTCCTGATACACCCTGACAAGCGAGGCCAAAATAAATGTTTTACATTGTTCCAAATAAAGTGTTTTAAAAGAATGTTAAAGATACCACTTCTCTTTCCTCTGGACCTTTATTCACACACACACACACACACACACCCATAATTAGCCCCAACTACAAACGATTACATGAACTAACTTATTTTCCTGTATATAATCGTTGGTTTATGAATTTGCATTGTCCTCAAATTTATACAGTGCACCTACAGTAACTGCAGGTAAACTAACCAAGACACATATACGGACAAGGAGAGGAGATTCGGTTCAAATGACTCGTCATCATTTTTTCAGGGAATGAACAAAGTAATCTGGCAGTAGCAAAGTCTGCCCCCTAAAGATAAATCAGACAAACCTCAAAATTTTTAAAATTTGAAGACACAAAAATATCTATTGTGACATGAGCATGGATATCTGATAGATGCTGGAGATATCACCACAGGAACAGGTATCATTTTCACTATCTGACACTCAGAAAAATATAAGATAGTGTTCAGGTGGGTTTATTGGTATCTGCCTGCATGTTTAAGAAGGCCATGGCAACAAGAAATGTTTTAAGATCACTGGAAGCTTGTGTCTGGACAAAGACACATACATTTAGAGAATGTCAGAGAGCGATAACCAATTTCCTGAAGAAGGATATTTCTTGTGCTATCCTTTGTGTATAGATAGCTATATATAGCTAGATTTTATTGTTACATGAACAAGTGAAAATAGAAAACCTAAGCTGAGAACAAAAATACGTGAAAGACTTTTTACCATTTATCTTTCAACTAATACATAATGTGTTTTGTCATGAAACACACTCATTACTCAGAGCAGCTATGCCTTTGCTAGTCCAGGAAAATGTGTACCCTTCAGCATATGGTTATTCCCCAAAAGTCTTTACTAAAGGAAAGAAAAATTCTTTCATTTTTTCCAGATGAGTTTGATAGTGACTTAATGATGTTAATTGACCTCCGGTGTTTCTTTTCATGTGCCAGCTCTGCACCTCGTTTGACCTCAGGCTTGCAGAAACTAATTAAATAAGAGCACAGAGGCAACTTTGAAACTCAAAAGAGTCAAGACAGATAACAAAAGAAGACTTTCTCTATTTTTTTTTTTTCCAATTTCTTGAAGAAAGGAGTTCTATATTCTTAGTAAAATCCACAGACTGTCCTAGTTAATAAGATCATCTGGGATCAATTACTGCCAGGCATAATGGTTCTTTACTTCAGATTTGAGAATGAGATAGCTGTATATCTCTGTAGAAAATGAATGTTGTCATTCATCTTAAAATTTCAGGCTTGCATCATTTTCATACATACTTATTTGGAGGGCCTTCTGCCCACTATGTTTCTCCTGAAGGGGACAATTAGGGAGGCAAATCAGCTTGTATAAAGAGCAGCACCCTACAAAAAAGGTGCTGTTTTCTACCTAAATAGTAGACACCTGATTTCAAAGAATCACGCTGCATTTGGATGTTCTCTACAGAACCCAAATCTCTGCCTAAAGAGGGATGCATTTTCAAAAGCCAGTCTAAACCTGAGCTGCTGGAGGAGCTGGTTCCATCTTCCTCTCTGTGTATTCTGTGTCTTCCATGCTCCTCCAACTCTTCAGCTCATGCAGCTATGCAGTCAGCCAGGTCAAAGATCTGATACACTGGAAACAAACAAATAGAAATCCCCAAAGCCAATCATGTTTAGCTCAAGTATGGTTTTTTTCTGTCACACAAACATTGGTCCCCAAAAATACAGGAAAGGTAAGATTTTCAATAGCAGGAATCTTAAGGCAATTTAAATCAATCAAGTAATCAATTACTAAGATAAAAATTAGATTATTTTCATTACCTGTACAGTGCAGGGTTTACAAACAGGCATTCTGTAGTGTTAACCTACTATACTGTCTATGGCACTTTGACAGGATAGTGGCACTTCACAGAAGTATTTTTTTTCCACGTGCTGCAAACGGTTGTCCAGGAGAAGGCTAGGCAGAAGAAACCACAAGGTGAATGTGTTACCAGAAAAAAATTTACACAGCTGCATCCACTTCCATAGCAAGTCTCATCCACTCTTGAGCTTTTACTTATATTTTTTGATACACTATTATTCCTGGACCAAGTAATATCATCACAAGGCACTACATCACTGGTAAGGTCTGAAGTGATGAGTGCTGTGGTGAATACATACCAACTCCTCCAAGACAATGTGTGTTCAATCTCATACCATTGAGCTGGAAAATGCAAAAACACCTAGCACAGAAACACAGAAAGGCTGTAGAGCAGCCACTTTCCTTTCCTTATTATCTGCTTGCAGCTGCTATAACAACAATTAATTTGCACATCTCTGGTCTACCGCTGTGGGCTTTGCACTTTTCAGAATATATCTGAAAGTATCACTCGTTATGATCCTACCTATCAGAGGACAGATACTACCCTACTGGCTATAAATATTTCTGCATATTGTAAAATTGACTATCCATACAGGTAGGTGTCCTGGTTTGAGGACCTACCATGACAGTAGGTATCTGAGCCACTGGAAAGGCCTAGGAATTGGTCCTAAATAACTTGCTTGCAGTTGAGCAGCCCAGGTTGCCTTCACAATATTGTCTCTACTTGTAATACAGATACGTGGAAAAATGTTAACTGTTGGAATATATCCAGTTCCCTAGACTGAATGAATTTAAAATAGGCTATCCTACTCCGAAACAACTTACTACAAATGTAGCAGTTTTGGAGTGTCGTCAGGATAGAAATGTTGTCAATCCCAAACAGGCTTTTATTACACAAGTAATCCATTATGTAATACAGATTACCTATATGTGGTTCTCTGCTTGGAAGGCTGCAATATCTTCCTTAGAGCCAGCAGGTGGAGAAATGCTTCCATTTGAAAAAGTACAAGTGAGAAAAGACAAGTTCAGCAGCTACGGAGGGAAAGCTGCTGTGCTTTCCAAATCTGTTCCTTCCTTATAATCACAAAATCTATACAAGTCTTAGTTTCCTAGGTAACCCTGCAAAACCGAGACTACTAGTAGAGACTGGAGGAAGTAAAAAACAGACATAATTTCAAGTTCACCTTCCATAAAATAAGTTAAGAAATGTCAGCTTTGATAGGATTCTTTTTTTTTTTTTTTCCCCCCACACAAAGGCTCGTCTATGACACTGCCGTTTCCACACAATGGCTTGGAATGACTGTGTAAGATACAAGAGTATCACACAATTTTTTTCAAGAATGCATGCACTGGCCCTTCCTGCTTATTATAGTTGGCACATAGTATTTTTATTGATCCCTTGTACTGAATACAAGCATGGACACTGATACTTGAGAATATCAGCATCACACAGTCACTGTCATGCACTTTACTGAGGAAGCCTGTTCAGAAAAGAGCCAGCAGCTGACACATACTAATGTTGCTGAAACCCATAAAATCAAACTGACTAAAGATGCTGAGATAGCCAGTGGAAACTCCCTTCCCACATTTCTTTATCTATTGTCCTTCTAGGAAAAAAACCACATTGTACTGGAATAGAATGGCATTTAAAATGTACACGGAATTCATGTAAGGCAATACCAGTCACATCTTCTTCCTCAAAATTAAATTTCTTGCCCTTTATAGTCACACCATCCGCTCAGTATTCTTCTGTATTGAAAGCATGGGGACACAGACTCTGAAAATGCCCTGGATGAAGAAAGGCTATGAACCAAGGAAAGAACAGAACTGTGTGCTATGTTTATTTGCAAAATCATATGAAACCACTCTACCTCTTTGTCATTTACAGACCACGTATGGAATTGAAATATAGAAAGAAAATATCTGTATCCTTCACAGAATGAGATCTGTGTATTGCAACACGGCACTGTGTGCAAAACTGGATGCGGCCAACAAAGTGGACAGACAGTTTGACAAAGCTGGTAATTATATTTTAGATCTCTAGATAACTAGCAATCTTAAGGGTTCCAGTGTTAACTACAATTACAATTTAAGCAGTCATTCTGCCTAATTTCTATTGTTTCCTTTCAACCTTGGCCCATATGTGGAAAAAAAATTCAAATAGAAAAAAAATATAGTATTAATATGCTTTAAGTATATCACAAAAGCAGGGAAATGGACCTTTACATTAAAACAATGAAATTTCTAAAGAAGTAGGGGATAATAGTGAAAATTATTATTTAAAGAACATCTTTTAACTAGAGGATGTAGATTTTTTTTTTAAAACTCCTTAGTGATAGGTACCGGTACCAGTATGCAGCTATAGCTGCATCATCTGCTCTGCAGGTTTTCAGCTGGAGACCTGCAGTATAATTTAGAGGAGAAAGCTGATTTTGTACAAGTTGGTCTTTGGGTACTGGTAAGTTTAACTGAATCCACAAATTAAGTATCTGACTTAACTGGTCAGTGATATAATTTCTGAAAACACTGTTCCTACAAGATACATCATTTTAGCAAAGTGTTTATGCACAGTTAAGAGATAATGTACGATCAGTGCTTAGTCATAGTATGTGTTTCAGTACCCCAGGTACTGAAAAACAACTGTGAAATACTCAAAATACCTAAAAATATATTCAATACAAACACCTTTGGAAAAGTAAGCTACCAGATTTCTAGAGAGTACAGGAGAGTATTTCAACTGGTGCTGCCTTTCAGTCTCACATAAATTGACTTCCATTTCACACTTGATTTAAAATCAGAATTCTCATTAAGATATTTTTGCATTTTATTTGTGGGGATTAAAAGGTGCCTAACATGCAGCCTTTCTCTACAAAGCTTCAGATCAGCTAAGATTAATCAGAGGTCAAACCGTGTGTGACACCTTACCTCCCATGGTTTTTCGCCATTTTGAGGCTTTTCTGACAATAGAGCGATAGAGACCTCTAACCCTTCCACTGTGTGCTCTGTGGCAGTGTCTGCAGCAACTGGTGCTAAAGGAAGGCTTTATTTGGTACATCTGCAATGCCTCCACAGCCTAGGGGAACCAACCGTTTCACTGTTTAGAAGTCCAGACGAAACGCTGAAGCAATTTGTATAGGCAGATGCAGGCAGAAATAGGCGTAATTAACCTGTGCCTTGGACAACCTTGCCAAGCTGGCTGTAATCTAGAAGCCCAAGTTAGCCTAGAGCTACACCTGAATTCATGTGCCCTGTCACGGCCGCGGGCTATACAGCTTACACCAGCTGTCAGTCAGGTCTGTAGATTTCCTCGGATGTGCTCCCATGTAGACATGCCTCAGAATGATGAATTAAAGGCATTTATCACATAATTGATAGCTCCTTTCTAAGTAAAATTTTCTCAGCAGTATTGAGGTATAATTGATTTAGATATTTTAGATTTTTTTTTCTAAATATAGAGAAAATAAACCTCAGCTGCTCTCTCGTTACCATAGCAACTGTAAGGTATTATGGCACTTATCTGAGACCAAATGTATACATATAGCATTTTCTATGTATAAAACTAATACCTGAATCACCTTTTATATATGTTAAGAGCATTTATTTTTTCCATTTTGCCTGTTTTACAAGTGACCCTTCAGAGGAAATAAAGGAGTATAGATTTGATAGAATACTGTTAGAATCATAGAATCATTTAGGTTGGAAAAGACCTTTAAGATCATTGAGTCCAACCATAAACCTAACACTGCCAAGTCCACCAGTAAATTATGCCCCTAAGCACCACATCTACACATCTTTTAAATACCTTCAGGGGTGATGCCTCAACTACTTCCCTGGGAATCCTGTTCCAATGCTTAACAACCCTCTCAGGGAAGAAATTTTTCCTAGTAGCCAATCTAAACCTCTCCTGGCACAAAATCAGACCATTTCCTCCTGTCCTATGGCTTGTTCCTTGGGAGAAGAGACTGACCCCCACCACTCTACAACCTCCTTTCTAGTAGCTGTAGAGAGCGATAAGGTCTCCCCTCAGCCTCCTTTTCTCCAGGCTGAACAACCTCAGTTCCCTCAGCCGCTCCTCTTAAGACTTGTGCTCTAGACCCCTCACCAGCTTCATTGCCCTTCTCTGGACACACTCCAGCATCTCAATGTCTTTGTTGTAGTGAGGGCCCAAAACTGAATACTAGTGCTGAGTACAGGGGGATGATCACTTCCCTAGCCATGGGATAGTAAGCGTAGATGAAGCATTTTGGGTTTTGTGACCAGTTTGTGTAATAGAAGCAAAACTTATAACTGCTGAACTATTGAGTTAGTAATTGGAAAGGAATAAATTATATAGAGAGTCCAAAAAAAAGCAGTTAGTCCTTCATGAAGAAACTAATAGGACATACATTAACAGTGAAGTTAACAGCTATACCAAGCCACCCACAACAATTTTTTCTGTAAGCCTAATTCTCAGTAACTTGGTTTTTCAGACACAGCTTACCTATGCAATTTTTTTCCCTGCATTCAGATCATAGTAACATCTCACTTGAAATGTCATGAGAGTGTGGGAAAGAGACCAGGAGCATGTTTTATTTAAATAAAAAGCAATCTCAAGTTATATTTAAGCCAAATTACAGAACTCATGGTTAAGACTATTTTTGAAATTTTTACTGGCTCACTGTATGCAAAGTATTTTAGTTTTCATTTAGGTTTGTTTTTCTTGCTTCTAACAATTACTAAAATAATCGCAAGGAAAAAAAAAGGGTTTTTTGATCTGTCTTCTCTATTTTCTTTCATAAAACTTCTGTTGTGATTAACCCAATTCTATCTCAAATCAAGCATTTATAAGCTCTGAATTGCAACAGTGTAACTTAACGCAACTTAATACAGAATTATACATCAGTTTTGTATCAATGTATTTGTCCTCTCCTGGGCTTCACTTCAAAAGAACAGCAAATCACAAAATCTGTCACCAGCTGAATAAAGCATAAATGCTTAGAAGTTTATTTCAATAGCTTAAGTTTCTGTTACATTAACGAGCACCACTGCACTGAAACACAAAGTGCGTCTTCAGAAGAAAGGTACCACGTGCAGCTCAAAATGACTGCTGAGAAGACTCCCACACTCTCAGAGGTAAGGATTCCCGTACTAGTAGCAACAGCAGCAATTCCTTCTAGCTCTGGGCTAGGCGCTATGCAGGAGGATTCCCATTGCTCAGGAAATACGCACTGACTGCTTTGAAGTAACCTCTGTGCTAATGGTTCACACATTGTAATTTGGGAACCACTTCTCAGAGGTTGTTAAGTGCTTGCTACAGAATACATCAACATTATTTTGGAGAAAGGTGCAGACTCCCTTTGCCTATATTTAACTGAATGTGAATCAGCTCTGAACTGAACCGAAAGCTGTGTAGGCAGAATATATTAACTTGGGCTCTCTGCTATGCTAACACAGTTACTCCACTAAGTAGCTTATAGTACAGGCAGAGTGAGCCCACATCTGCTTGTATCAGACATACTGATTGCAGGAAAGGATGAGTACCTGAGAGGAATCAGGAATCTAACAGTCTCTATTAATCTGGGCTTTAACCTCAAAATACAAGGCTTGTGTAAGTGTAATTTTAGGATAAGCAAATCTGTCACGTGCTTACATTGAAAGTTTATGTGTAAATACAGAGCAATACTTAACTACTCTGATCCTCATAAAAAGCCACTTATGCTTTACTTCTAGATATTCTCTACTTCCGTGATAATTTTTAATATAAAATTGGGCGGCCTCAAATAACTAAGATGGCATAAATGTGCTTCTCATTTATATGAGTCCTACATGTCTGAGGAACTTTAAAAGTACAATACTTGCCCTCTGTGCCCCATGCCATGCGATTCAGGGAGTTCCAACAGGAATGGTATTTACTGTTTACCAACAGACCTCAGGAAAGTCTCAACTGAAAATAAGAGCTCAGTATCTGAGGACTCAGTTCTTTTTACTGTTAAACTTGAAAAAAAAATGGAAAAACTGAGATTAGAACATTTTTCTCTACAGAACTAATATAATTCTGGTATTTTTTAGTGGCTGCCTACAACAGGGTTACAGCGTTGGTGGATAAGGGAAGAGCAACTGGCATCATCTACCTGGACTTGCACAAAGCATTTGATACTGTCCTGCATGACATCCTTGTCTCTAAAGTGGGGAGATGTGGATTTGACGAATGGACCACTCAGTGGATAAGGAATTGGCTGGACGGTCGCACTCAAAGTGTTGCAGTCAATGGCTCAATGTCCAAGTGGAGACCAGTGATGAGTGGTGACCCTCAGGGGTCGATATTGGGACCAGTGTTGTTTAACATCTTTGTTGGGGACATGGACAGTGGGATTGAGTGCACCCTCAGCAAGTTTGCCAAGGACACCAAGCTGTGTGGAGTGGTTGACAGGCTGGAAGGAAGGGATTCTAGGAGGGACCTGGACAGGCTTGAGAGGTGGGCCCGAGCAAACCTCATGAAGTTCAACAAGGCCAAGTGCAAGGTTCTGCACATGAGTCGGGGCAATCCCAAGCACAAACACAGGCTTGGCAGAGAATGGATCGAGAGCAGCCCTGAGGAGAAGGACATGGGGATGTTGGTTGATGAGAAGCTCAACATGAGCTGGCAATATGCGCTTGCAGCCAGAAAGCCAATGGTATCTTGGGCTGCATCAAAAGAAGTGTGGCCAGCAGGTCAAGGGAGGTGATTCTGCCCCTCTACTCCATTCTCGTGAGACCCCACCTGGAGTACTGCGTCCAGCTCTGGGGTTCCCAACCTAAGAAGGACATGGACCTGTTGGAGAGGGTTCAGAGGAGGGCCATGAAGATGATCAGAGGGCTGGAGCACCTCTGCTATGAAGACAGGCTAAGAGAGTTGGGGTTGTTCAGCCTGGAGAAGAGAAGGCTCTGGGGAGACCTTATAGCGACCTTCCAGTATGTGAAGTGGACGTACAAGAAATCTGGAAAGGGACTATTTATCAGGGAGTGTACTGATAGGATAAGGGGTAGTGGTTTTAAACTGGAAGAAGGTAGATTTAGATATAGATATTAGGAAGAACTTTTTCACTCTGAGGGTGGTGAGGCACTGGAAGAGGTTGCCCAGAGAGGCTGTAGATGGCCCATCCCTGAAAGTGTTGGGGCCAGGTTGGATGGGGTTTTTAAGCAGCCAGGTCTAGTGTAAGATGTCCCTGCCTATGGCAGGGGGTTAAACTACATGATCTTTAAGGTCCTTTCCAATCCAAACCATTCTATGATAACTGGTTCTCATTTCATGTGGATCAGGATATAGAATATATCCACCATTACTAATTTATAGCTCTCTTTCTTTAGTTGCTTGAAGAAGTAAATGAATAGCTGTAGTCTCCAATTTTCTCTACACACTAATACATTATAGTTTGAAGAACTTGAAAAAAATGCTTGCCCAATGTGAAAATGGTGAGACAACAATTGTGAGATTGCATGTTTGTGATAAAGCAAAGCAGCTGTAGTATCAAACAATGATTAAATTAAATATTTTGAATTAGAGATCTGTATTTTTTTTAATATGCCTAAGACAAAAGTGAATACTTCTTGAATATTTCTGAATCTCAGTGTCATGCAGTAGGATGCTGTAACAGTTAAGATCATTTTTAATGCTCACACAAGCTTATGCTCCCTTTCTTTTCTGTGCTGAAATAAACATGTATAGGTTTAGAGAAAGAAACCCAGTGACTATCCACAAGAATGTTAACTGGACTAGATTTCCACTACGTATGTTACCATTTCTTGCCAAACAAATAGCTGGCTGAACCTGTTCCTTCTTTTTTTTCCTTTTGTCAGTGAATTGCAATGGTCAACATTGTACCTGTTACAAGAGAGAGCATCAATTTGGAGAGAAGGGAAAAAAAAGCAATGAAAGGTCTGAATCAAAACCTACTTTTATTTGCTGAAGACATCCATTCAGAGATACGTGGACTTGTGGATTTTACATGTTTCTTTAGTCAAATCCTGTAGCCAACTCTCTAGTAGCCAAAGAATCAGCAGAAGAGACTCTTCCACTGTTGCAAGATCCCTCTGGATGAGGAGAGTGGCTGTTTCAAGCTGCAATTTGGGACAATTAAGTTGTTCAATGGGAACTACTTGTTACTAGCAGCATACTTAACATTATTAACCTGAATACAGGTATATTCATAAAGAAAACGAGAAAAGCTGCCTGGTTAAAAAATCTAGCAGTAAGAGCTGATCTTTCGCCACTACCAAAAAGAGATCACTATACGTACTTGTTAGTATCTCACTACAAAAGCTTAGCAAACTTGCACCAGATATAATACTGAAGAGAACAACTAGTATAGATTTCTTGGCTTTTCAGAGATTTCTTTAAAAAACAGACACATAGATTTTTCCTTTGAAAAGCCCTGACATATTGCCATTAAAAGGTGACTTTAAGTATAATGGCCTTTCATTGTCTTTGCGCTGACTAAATGTGCCTGAATTTCATTCTCACACGTTAGAGAACCCTTTGCCTTCTGCAGTTGTAATAGCAGAAATAGGTCAGGGAGCGGGTGCTCTAACTGCAACGACTTTAATGGTGCCCTAGACAACTTATAGTCCAAATCTATGAGATCCTGTCTACAAATGTAATGACTTGAAAATACTTCCTAGCAGGAAATTCTCAGTTTCTTAACTCGGCAAAACAAATCCCCAACAAACATTTTTCTGTCTGTAGTTGTTGTCAAAAAAATGTTTTTTTCTTCAATCTTTCTAAATTTCCTGTTTCTGAAAAGTATGTAAAGGTAGATTTTGTAATTTAGGTTTGTGGTTGGTCCTTTTGATATATCTAATTTAGAAACTATTCTCAGGAAAGTTGAAACTATAGAAATAATTTTTTAATGTTATTTTTCACATGGCAAACTTGGTGTTCGGCTAGTACTGAAATTGTAATTTTTAGGAGCCTTCTGTTAATTCATGACTTCTGGTTCACTCAATGTTTTAAACAATGGTGTAATTTTTGATAATGACTACTGGTCAGTCAAGTATGTTCCATTTCAATTTTGAAATAAGAAATTATGAAATTGACTGTCAAGGCAATTACAATGGAATGAATTTAGCTAAAGGTAATTCTGGCATGAGATTTGTTATCCAGGCAGTTATTAACTATATGAACTTTTGGGGAAATTATACATTTTCTCTGATTCTTAAAATGAATTTTCTTTACTCTGTGTATGCCCTGTCTACGATGTAGATTATTGTTCATTAATCTTTATGCAGAGAATCAATTACTTTGTACCATGTTTCTCTCCAGAATACCTCTTTCATTCCTTTCAGTAACCGACAGTAGTATGCTTCCAACTGCTCATTTGCATAGGAGGTTACTTGTTGATTGCAACCAAAAAAAGGAGATTAAGTTATGGCATGAAGACAGGTGACAGCAAAACCTTGTAAGAGCTAAACAAAACCAGCTTTTTTGTTTTCATTCCAACCTTCAAGCAGGTTAAGTGATGTGTGTTATAGAAATAGTGATACATAGTTTTGAAGTTATGTGTTCATAATTTCAACCCCCTAGCTTTAGGTAATCTCTAGAATGAAATAGTAGACATTATTCCTGCAAAGAATCTGCTTTGATTTTAGCATGTGTTCTCCCCCTACACCTCTGAGCTCTATGAAATAACAGTTTAGATCTATCCATCTGTTTTGTTGAAAATAAAACCTTTAGTTAACTAAATAAAAGTGGTTATATGTATGACTGAATGAATCTTTGGAAATAAGCTGCATTGTCATATAAAATTAGTATAGTCAAACTGTTCTAAATTTAAGATTGTTCAGTAGGAATCAGACACTGGGATGTGATGTTGCTGAGCAGCCCAGATAGTGACTCCTAAAGGTTAGGAACTACTTGCCAAACCTACCTAGTCAGAAAATAATGCACTATGGTTAATCAAGCAGTCTGTTACACTGAGATGCTCTACATATGCTTTCTTAGAAGCTTGGACTCTTGCTGAAATAAGATGTGATTTGGGAATGGTTGCATTTGAGAGAGAAACTGTCTGGGATTAGTATTTTAGCTGCACTAATTGAAGTTGGTCAGGACATCTGATTCATATATAACTCTGTTCCAAACCTGTTGAAAGACCCTTTTCTTTTTCTTTTTCTTTTTCTTTTTCTTTTTCTTTTTCTTTTTCTTTTTCTTTTTCTTTTTCTTTCTTTTTCTTTTTCTTTTTTGAAAGCTTCCTGTTGTCAGAGGCACTTCATGATAAATGGTGTTAGGGTCCATCAAACAGTTCCATTGAAACACTGAACACATAGGTTAGTGATGTGTGTCACCACTTGTAGAATTCCTTCTCTGAGCAGATTCATCTTGTGCTAGCTGATAGATTTCTCAGTAGCAAAAAACCCTGAACTATTGTGCAATGTTCTGGCCTGAGGTTTGGAAGAAGACTTCACCGTGAAGTAGCAACTGGCTTAAAAAGACTATGTAGACAGACACACTTCTTGTGTTTGTCAAGAGATGCAGAAATACTGAAATCAGCAATTAAAAATAGAGTATGTGAAGATCAGACAAATCAGTTTATTGTCAGAAGTTATAATTACTTTTTCGAGCAGAGGAACATTATTCACTCCCAAAATATCTGTAACTTTTTTTAACTTAGTAAATGATTGTTTAGAAGTCTTCAATACTACATGGCCATGCTATAATGATGTGACTGAACACTATCTGGAGTAGGAGATGGAAGTCTGGTCGTATTGCTAAAAGAAGAGTTCGATACAGGGAGCTGTCATGGTTGATTAAGTAAATTCATTAAATTTATTGAGATAAATACAGTCCTGCTGATGTGTTAACAAAATGGTGTTTTCTGGGGCAGGTGTGGGGGAGATCTGGCAGAAATTAACAATCGATTTCTATTCATCACAGTTGTCCTTAGCCCAGCCTTCAGAAAGAAATGTTATTGCTCTGTTACTGTTATTGCCATGTAATGTTATATTCAGGCTACATTTATATGTTAACTCTCATTTCAAATCATGCTGAGATAATATCTGTGAAAACTTAATAAAACTACCATTAAAAGCTACATACCTTTTGCTTGAAATTCAAATTCATGAGCAATATATGGATGTGACTGATTTTGAAAGTAGAGGTCATCTATCTAGCAGAAAAGGTAATGTGAACTTAAACTTCATCTTTCCTTCAGCATGCAGGAATGCGGAAAATTTCACACATGCTAATCTACCAATTCACGGAAAGCATAAAGAAAATGCTGTATATATGGGAGAAAAAAATTCTTCCTGGGAATTGCCTGTCCTTTATTGAGGTTGATATTATCTGAGGGGACAGTGGGATGGAAACAACCTGGCAAACTTTCTTTTTTCATTGAAATTTTCTAGTTTGGCATAACTGAGCCAGAAGATGCACTAGGTAAGCCACATGCTAGACAGGTTTCCTGTCACTTTGGCTAACTTTCGCCCTTGCAGCCAGTCTACCAGACTGGTTTGGGCTTCTAGGGCCTTTGCCAAGTAGTCTTTCTGTGAACCAGGATATGTCAAATGGTAAATATTTAGGTTTATTTAGAATTAAGAATTTTGAAATATCAAAATTATTGGCGAAAGAGGATTTTTATATCTTTCCTGTTTTAATTTCAGATGTTTCCTAAATATTAAAATTCTAAAATTACATGTAGTATGGATATATTATTCACTTTTACTATGAACTAGCTTGCTTGTGGCAATGATTACAGCAGTTTTTCTAAGAAAAAACACGTATCTACCTCTGTTAGCTAATGTGCTGCAGGAGGTAAAATTCTGGGGGTAGAAAGGTAATGATATTTTACACGTGTAGCTTGTGGTAAAGGTTACACAGGATGAAGATGCTCTCTTGACGTATAAAGAAAGATATAGACCATCTGCTTTTACTGGAATATTGTCCTTTGCTAACTAGCATGTATAAACTAACATAAGCTTTTTTCCTTTGTAAGAAGAGCTGAAAATCTTCCACACGTTTCATTTAATAAAATTGTAGAAGCTTATTTCCAGGTTGTAATCAAACAATAGTGAATTTATTTTATTTTTTATTTTTAATTCTGTTTGGACAATTACCAAGGAAGCTGGGCACCAGAGCTAGCAAGCTAAGGAATGTTTCTACTCCCCTAAAGAACTTATACATCAAAACTGATCAAACCATGGCAAGTAGGGGTTCATAAATGAAAACGAGAGGGGTAGGTTTACAATATCATGTGGTTATTTACTAAGGCATGCCCATATCTGAGTTGGTTTAGTTTTATTTATTTTTGTAGTTTGAGGCTTCTGAGGGCTTAGAGAGCATGAACTTTATATGAACTATGGTTTTCTTGGGTGCCTGATGGCTGAGCTGCAAGGCTTTCAAGTTGCATGTAATTGAAAAGACAACATATATTGGTGTGTCAGGAAACATCACTTACATCTTTTTATACTGCATTTACATGTTAAAGAAACTTATCAACAGACATTCCCTTAGGTCTGGAATAGCCATTATGAATGGGCTTTTATAAACAAGTGAACAAAACCAAATTTCTGACTTTTTTTCTTCACTAGTTTCTTCTCTGGAAAACAAATTCTGGTAAAGTCAATGGAAAACTAGAACATTGATTTTTTTGTTGTGGTTAGCAGAGCATGTTTTCAGTAATAACTAGTCCTTGACTTTGTGTTCAACATTTGAGGTGGGGGACGGGGAATGGAGAAGTCAACTCTCTTTTTCTTTAATCATACTTTAAGTACCACAGCTGCATGAATAGAGGGAAGAGTAGCAACATGTTCACCTTTTCAAGTATGTGGATTCTGATGTCCTGCAGAACATTTTCCTAACAGATAATACTTAGCAGGACTCTGAAAGTCTTTACAAAACTGCAGAGCTGTACTTCTAAGGTCCAAAAGGTGAAGGAGTAGCTTCTGTCTCCTTATTTCCTTACTACAGTAGACCTTTAGCTCTTTGAGGGTTTTAATATTAAGCAAATGTCAAGTAGAACTCTTCAGTAGTTTTCAGGAGTGTCTTAAGACAGCACAGACCTGTGAGTGGTCAGAAAGTTGCAAGATTAACCGGCTGTTAAAGGATCTAGCGCTCCTTTGCTAAGGCTGAAACATTTGGAATGCCAAATGTCTTTCTCAGAATATGTCTGTTTTAAACATTTTTACTGTCAGAAGATAAATGATATCAAGTATGTTTTCTTACTGATAGCTCCTTAATAAAATACTTAATAATAATAATAAAAAAAAAGATGGCAATCTTTCCCAGCAACAGAGCAACCCAAGGACTGAATGCTGTTTTTCTGGAGGAGATACAGTTCAGTTTCTCACTAGGGAAAAGTTGAATTTAACTTAATCTGGTTTGCTGATTTTTCTGGGCGTGTTTTGCTGACACTACCTGACATGTAAGACAGGGTCTTAACCATGCTAGGGTTGCTTGATTTATGGAGAAGGAAGTGGCAATTAAATGCTTTGTCCTTTCACCTCTTACAAAGTATCTTCCAGCATATGGTAAAATAGTATCATATTGGTGGTTCCTCTTTTCTGGTTACTCCTTAAAAAAGATAGTCCAGAATGATTCAGGAAAATAACTTGAATGACAGAGGTGTCACAATCTTATGGCTGGAAAATCCTTTAACAATTAATTGAAGGTTAACTTCCTTTAGAGGCAGCATCCACTGTCCTGGTGCCTTGATGATACTTGTAATGAGCCATCTGGAGCTCATTAACAAGAATTAGAAATATTGTGAAGAGAGAACACTAAACAAATATTTGGCACTAAACAACATGTACGCAGTGGATGATACCATGCAAGTATTACCTCTCTGCCTTGCCTGGCACTTTTGATTTCTGGACTGAGCAATAACCAAAGAGAAGTGACTACAAAAAAGATATCTGATGGATGTTTTCAGGATTACATCAATAGTCTTACCTGACGATGACTTTTTTCTGAATGACATATATTCTCTAACTTTTTCAAATTTGGCTCATTCATTTTTCCCAAAATGGTTGCATGTGTTTAGTTCATCAAGTATTTATAATCAGCAAAAAGAGTCTGATGATAGTATCAATGGGGATGTTAATTTAAAGTATAGTTCATTTGATTTGCCTGTTCTTAAAGTCTTGACTGAGGCTTAAAACATTGTGTACTAAGGTTATGCTACTAAACTTAGTAATAAGCACTTACAGGTAATCTGCCACCTGATATACTTCTTGATATGTAAACATAAAACTGCTTAGCTTGGAGTATTCTGCTGAAGCTGTTTTGCAAATTGCTTTGTGTATAGGGAAAAAAAAAACCCACCGCAAATAAAGCACTAAAGCCCTAAAACTTCAATTCTTCTATCTCCCCAGTTTTTGCATGTACAGAAGTGTTTAATAACCCCTGTAATATTAACTTGCCTCTGTACTATTCCATTACTTATTTGTTTGCCTAAAGTATGGTGTGTCCAATACAGAATTTGTTCAACGTTTCCAAACTCTCAGAGATCCCACAGTTGAATAACGGGGGATATTTTTTTTTATCCTTGTGGAAAACAGTGGTTTAGAAATAGCTTCATCAGCTGTATCCATTTCATGCACAACTGCAGGAGCTTGCTGTCAGCAGGAAACAGAACCAGACATTACCAGTTCTTAGTGTCCTTACCTCATAAGCACTGCACTGAGCCACATCTTGGGGCGTTACTGAAGTCTCTAGGAAAACATCAAAGAAATTGGCACACCATAGTTGCTGTAAAGCAAAAATAATAAGAAAAATAGAACTCTTTGCAGGTAGGCAGTATTAACACTGCAAACCTCTTTAGCTGTGTAAACAACCATCTGCCTTATAAGTAATTTCTGTTTATTTTGGTTTTAAATAGCAAATGAGTGATATACTTTGTGCATGACAGCTTTTTTTAATACCCTTTAGTTTTAAGCATGTGCTTACTTACTAAAATCTTGAGAGACTAATACTTGAATTCAGAATGTTTTCAAAAGAGCAGTGGAGAAAATCTCAGGAGACAGTCTATTTATGAGCCTGAGATGGCAGCATTTCCAGGTAAAATAAACTCAGAATTGTGATTAAACACTCAAAATGCTAGATGCTTTTCTAAATCTTTAGAAATAGGATCCACATTGTGGTTTTCCAGAATGTCTAGAATTATCTGTTTAGGGATTTATTTATTTTTTTTAACTTTGCAATGAAACTTAACACATAGGCTTTATTGTTAGAATGGGATTTTATTATTATAATGGGATGTTATTGTTATTGTTACAGGGGATGCAATGACCTTAAATTTGGGAAAGTTTTGAAAGTAAGTGGAAAATAAGTTCCAACTTTAATATAGGTTTATCGACTGTAGGTCATGCCTGCCTAATTGGGGGGGGTGGGGGTGGGAAGTAAAGCAAGTGCTGATCAACTGAGGCGAACAACACTTCATGCAATGTCATAAAGGATGGAAAAGAATTAATAGAAAAACTGATAAGTATGAAGTGGATTCACTCTGAGGTCACTAAAACTTTTCTTGAAGGAAGAAGTATGTAGGCATAAAGTTGCTGACCAAATTTAAAGGAACCTTCTTGGGATTTACTTTGTGTTATTTCCTTTGCAGGAAAAAGCAGGTGTGTGGTTATGGCATTTGTTAGTGTATAATGTGTTTCAGGTGAACTACAGGACTGCAACAGAAGTTCAGTGGTACTTAATAGTATGAAAGGCGAGGACATGAACTTAAAAACTAATTCTTGAACTTCTGCTGTTTATTTGGAGCTTATATCCTGAAATTCAAAAAAGACAGACCTGAGTGTGATGGGTGAACCTGAAATAAAGATGTGACACAGCCGCAGGAAGGACAAAAGAAATTCAAGTATCAGATGAAATAGAGGCGATGTTGTCAACACTGTCTAAAAGTCATGAAACCTTCCTGTCTGCAGTGTGGCCATCTGAGCTGTAATAAGTGCAATGATGTCCATGAACAGTAACTGGGAGATTGTTTTTCTTATGAGATGAGCTCCTCCAAAGTGTGGCATAGTCAGCTAAAGCCAGTGCTGAAAAGGGGAAACAAGTCTTCTGTAGAAAAGGAATCCTCAGAAAACTGGAGTAACTAGGGAGGGGGGAAAAAACCTATTAATAATCAATGCACTACTTTATGAAGACAAATAAGTATAACCTAGTGATTGATGAAGTTAGACAAGAGATTGTTTCTAAGGTTTTTAAAGGCCCTGCTACTGGGAGTAGGTTGTTTGAATGTGTATTGTGCAGGAAAGTCCTGACAATATTTAAGATAGCAGTTGATTAAGGTTATGAAGAAGATTATATGCTGTTGTATCTACTCTTGTGGAGTAGTTGCTCATAGTTCAAAAAATTCTTTAGTACGTTGTTTATATGTTAATTTGTCCTATGGTATCACAGCAAATGTTTGCTTTGTAGAAAAGCCGAGTCTGCAAGACCTTATGAGTCCTCTTAAGGAGCTGGTTTGGTTTTCTTAAGCAGAAAGGGGACCAGATATGTCTCCTTGTTCTTAAAATGCTTACGTTCTCCGAGACTTCAAAGAAAGGTGAAAAATGCTATTGAAATACTGTAATTTGTACAGGAGTCCAGAATGACTTTTCTCTTTTTACAAATGTAGAATTCTAATTGAAGCTTCCTAATTTCCATGCATGTAGAAATTGGTTAGATTTAAATTAATAGTCTTAAATTAAAAGATCCCACAACAGTTTTCCAGTTTCTGATGCCTAATCTTCTATGTCTAACACTTTACTCACACTTTGTCCAACATGTTTGAGCCTATTATCTCCAAATGCATTAAACTAACATTTGGAGATTCTTTGACATATATCTAAAAAACACAAGAAGTCTTTCTTTAATATAGAGAAACTAATCCTGCAGAAATGGAAAATAAATATAAAGCTGTTCTGTGTCTGAAAAGTTATGCAAATGACCCTATGATACAGTATGCTATAGCATATTTAATACTATGCTAAACTCTTCAGGCAGTGGTTCATTTGGTCTTTTTTTCTATTAGTTTTTGTGAGAGTTTTTGATTTGCTACTTTCCCATCCAATCTTTGTTTTCCTCTATGAAGCTGTTTAAAGCAATTGCCTCTAAATTGCTCTCAAATAGTCTCAGAACCTTTGGCAGTTCACGTGGGTTTGTCAGTAACAGGTATTTTTACATTCAAGAAATTCCTATGAATAATTTCACTCCTGTGTTTCATGGCAAGGAAACAAACCATCCATACAGTGTATTATGATTTCTGAATGTATGTGGGACTCTTGTAATAGCCTCAAGTATTAAAAGAGCAGTTTGCAATGTGTCACACTTATTTGGGAAATTTAAGGAGACTAGTGGCTAGGAACAGCTTTGAAATATTGCTTGACAGTACACTAATCCACTGCTTGAGTACAAAGCATGCATTACACATATCTAAACCACTTTGCATTAAGAAGGAAAATGTTTATACTTTTTCCCCTTTATCAATCAAGATAGACAGGTGGCCAAAAATTGTAGTAGCTTAGGAAAAAGAACACTTGGACACATGAATTATAAACAAAAGAAACCTAACAGATCTCTAAAATGTTTTTGTTTAATGTAGTTATTTTATTTACTTAATCAAGCCGTGAGACAAGGAAAGAAAGTTATTGATGTCTCCCATGTATCCTCCAGCAAGCCCAGCAACAGGTTAGCTTCTAGTAATCTTTGAGAAATAGTCAAGGATGCCGTAAAAACTTATCTGAATAAAATACAAAATTATGGCACTGAATCAATGAGTTATTTCTCTGTTCTTTTAACATACAGCAACAGCTGAAAATACAAAATCTTACTGATTTCCCAGGTAAATATTGCAGAACACTTTGACAAATTAAATAACAATAAATGTAACTTAGAATCTAGTTCTTCAGTTAAAATTCTCAAGATAGGATTTATTTAGATGTGAGTAAATAACTAATCTATATGTGTTGTGGGGTTTTTGTTGGTTTTTCCCCTATTACTTCTAATATTAATGAATGTTTTGAGTGTTGGGTGGAAGGAGGCCTTTTTTGCTGTGTATATACACTGTGGTATTTTCTGACATTTACAGCAAACATATACTGGAGAAATGTCTGAAGGTGGAGAGAGAAGCCTTATATGCTTGTCATTTCCAAAGTTCATGCTCAAGTTTATATAATGATATGGTCAATGTCTCAGAGTCACTCCGGGGAGTAATATCTGAGTTTCACATGCGTACTATGTGAATTATCCGTGATGGCTACTGTAGCTGTGTCTGGAATATGCTTTAACTCATTCTACACAATGAAAAATAAGCATATGTCTAAAGAATTGACTTCTCTGATTTTGGGAAAGGAAGGCAGCGGAGTATGAGAGGGGAACAAAACAGTAATTAAAGGTGATCAAGAAACATTTTCCTTTTCTATAATGTTCTTCATTTAAAAAACAGATAAAATAGTGAATGTCACTTTTTGAACTGGTTTTTGATTACTAGACAAATTTAGAAATATCATTTATTTCTTTGATTATAAACCTGAGTTTAACTAAAGGTTTTTCAAATAGCTTTTTCACAAAGGGGCTTTCACTCACAAAAATAATAGTAATTTTCAAAAAATCTATCCCAGCCAGCTAAACAGAAAATGACCATAAGTGGTTGTGCTACTACCCCCTCAGGTATAAACTTTAAATGAAATCAGGAGCTGTCTTAGCAGTACCATAAAGGTAAAAGAGAAGGTGTATTTCTTCTCCTTTAGGAAGTGATATAACGTTGTACTCTTCTCTTCCTAGTCTTGGCTAGAACATGTTTCTTTTGAACCTTTCTCTTAATAGAAGAAACCGAACCTCAGATACAATAATTAATCTTCATAAAAAATACAGTTTCCGCTTCAGAAAGTGAGTGTTAACTTTAAAGTGAGATTCCATTAAGCTCTCTTCAGTAGATTCATACTGATACAAAAGAGTATACCAATACCCAAAGCGTTCATTACTTGCCAGCAGCCAGGGGACTAACACACTCAGTTGAAACAAACTTTGGAAACTGCTTACCTGACTTAATACTCTCCAATAAATTTGTATTACTTTAAGATTAACAACTTCAATATAACTGGTTTTTTTATTCTACTCTCATTTTACTATGAAAACACTGTTGTTTAATCTGGAGTTATTGTTACATTCATGAAATGCTGGACAATTAGCCAGGGCTCTGAACTCTGACTGGTTTGTGTGTTTCTTCCCAGATCTCTAAAATAAGTTATTACAATTTACTCGGGATGATCACAATTAACTATAATTTGAAAGCAGGTTTTTACTGAGGTTTCTAAATACCTCTACAGTGCAAATAAAACCTAACCTAGCATATCACTTGGCGCACATCTGTATTGAGGAATACAAGAGAAGAATGAGTATTTGTACATATTAAACCACAAATTCCAGTAATGAATAATATATGGATTTTTATGGCTCAGCAAGATTGATATGTCTTGTAACCAGTGTTGTTTTAATATAGGAGAACATGAAAAATGTACTCATTTCTCTGAAAAGTGCTCCAAGTTCACACAGTGGTGAACTTGTTGGTTTATTGTTATTGGGATAAAAATTCTGTGTGGGAGACTGTCTAAACTAATATATCCACTGAAGAGTTGCTATATTAACAATATTCCCTATGGCTATGCTAGCACAGCAGAAGAGAAGATGATGGTATTGTCTTCAGTGCCAGTGATACTTTGAGAAACTCTGAACCAATTTACTTGAAAACAACAAAAAAGCTCATCTAAATCTATGAATTTCAAAATGTTAGAACACCATGAATTGGTTTTGTCCATGTAGGACTAAGAAGGAATAATACAAGTCACATAAATATTTGGATAAAATCTTGCAACACAAGTTCAAATGGTGGCTTTCTCCTCATGTTTCATTTGTCTGTCTTTCCTTCCTTCTTCAAGTTGAAAGTCAGCTCCTCTACCATGAAGTGGTGAGAAGGCAACTGTTTTCAGTGGATTTTTGTTTGTTTATTTGTTTTTGAATGTTTTTTAGCTAGAGGGAAGGACAATGGGACTTGCTTTCGATGAAATTCGCCATCCATGTTGTACTCATAGGAAACTTGAATTAGATTCCAATAAATTCTCAAAGTTTTGACCTATATCAAACCTTTTCTATTCCTGGTATAGCAAAATTCAGTGAAGGTCTAATTGTAGAGTGTTTGCACTGGCAGTGAACAAATTGGATACTATTTTTGCAGGTAATCGAATATAATTAAATAAGGTCATTTAGCATCATGTAGTGATCAGGAATTGTGTTGTCTACATCTGTGTTGACATTATCTACAATCATGTCCACTTAATAGTAGTTACTGCAGGAAAATGTATTGTAAGGTGTGTTTGTAGATGATACAAATCCATTCTGTCAACCTTACTTAAAGCAAAGTGATACTTTCCCTTAAAGGAAAGTGCTACAGACCTGCAGACGGCCAGCGCAGGTTCAAAAAAGGCTTAGCTATGTAGCTCTTAATCTTACTAGATGAGATGACTTGTTAAAATCTAAGTAGCGTGCGAAACCTGCAAAAGCCACTAAACTATGTAATACTACACGGGAAAGATGGATTAGATAGATATATTTATTGCTGCTTCACAATGGATGGGTGGTTAATTGTTCCTAAGGTCATTATGTTGCTGTTTTTTCTGGACCACCTTTTGGGTTATGTGGCAACTACAAGTTTGTCCTGTTAAATCATCACCTGCAGAGCGTTTGCTTCCTGGTTACTGTCATGTAAATAGTAACAAAATAGCAAAACCTAAGTGAAGCACCCTTCACCTGGATGTTAGCTGTCACCTAATGTACTAGTGGAAGAATTAGTAAAGAGACATTAATGACAGCATTTTTATATCATACGTGCATTTGTATGTGTGACTGTGTGAAGCTGTTTGTCTTCTGGCAGGATTAAACGAGAGAAAGAAACTCTGAGTGGAGAGAACCTGTTCTGACCGACAACAGGTAGAAGGCATGACTGACATAGAATTAGGTTGTTATAATAGTTTTGTGATTCAACACTAAAGTCTTGAATGTTACGTTAACAGTCATGACATGACAAAGAATGTTATGGGAATGAAACTGTATTCTGGTTGTGCTTTAATTCCTGCGACCTTCTTGCTGAATATAGATACATCTTGCCCTTAAGGATTTTGAGTCACGTCATCCTGTTTCAGCTCTACTCATTACTTCATGTGATGATTTTGTTTTGCTAGGAAGCAAATATTTCAGCTCATAAGATCTTCTGTAATTACATAGAATCTCTCACCTAAAGATCTTAAAGTGAGGAAATACATCATAAGGAAAAGGAAGTAGAAAATTAGCGTTATGTTTCAACAGCAGCAGTCAAGGTAAGAAGCTCTTCTTTCTTTGACTTCTCTAAGCAGTAACTTCTGCCTCAACATTTTGGATAAGTGAAAGGGGAAACTGTGATCTGTGTAAGTTATATGCAGTAGTTCTCCCACAAACAAGTTACTGTTGCCCATATAAGCCTTCAGAAAACCTGTTTCTAACTTTTAGGCTTCGTTCATTTAATCAGTGCAGTTCTTACTCTCTGAGTGGCAACTTTACTGAATTCATCTTAAGAAGAGAAAGTAATACTTTGGTAAAACAGAAGGGCTTTACGTGCTTGCTGTAGTTCAGAAAACTTGATTCTAAACACTTCTCCCTGAAATTAAATACATCTTTGTTAGTGGATTATATATTGATCAGCTGTCTTTGGAACTGTTTGAAAATGTAATCTGCTGCATGTGTACAAACCTGAAGATGTGCAACAGGAGAAATAATTACTGTGCACATAGCAAGATTTGTCAAGTCCTGGCAAGAAGTAGATACGAAGCTTCTAATTTGGTTTTCTAAACAAAGGTCATCAGATAATGGTAAACTAGAGACACATTAAAAACAACCAGAAAAACTCCATAACAAGCCATTAGAATGCATTAGAGCTGTGTTTGTTCACTTATTTCCTGATCAACTTGCTTAAGGGCTCAGCAAAAGAAGTCACCAAAGAAATTATTTTCTTCTCCTGCTTTGAGAGCAAAAAGTCTAGATGTTAAACGTATGAGGCTATGACTAGGGTGCACCATGTCTGCAAAACCTTGTGTGGTTTGAGGAGGAGAATACTAAGATTCAGGAATACTTGGCTGCTTTGGAGCCCTGGCTAGTTAATGTACTGGATTTTTCAACTGTAAACCACAAAACTTTTTAAAAATTATCATCCCTTCCTATTGTAGAAGTAATCAAGATGTGGGAGGATGGACTGACTTTTTCTGATAAATATCAAAAAGACAGTGCACATGAAGAATTAAAGTCTTAGTCCCTGGGGCCCAGTCCAGTGTATTTTCCATTAATCCATGTTGCTTTTTTGGGACACTGTGATAGATTATTGTTCTTGAAGACATCCCAGTATGTTAGCTATATGAATCTAAGATGTATGAAGGAAGAAACAAAGCCAGGAAACTCTACCTGTATATGGGCTGAAATAACATCAGACATGCCTATAATCTGTTTAATATCTATTCATTTAAGATGGAAATAAGTCATGTTCATCATCTTGTTTTGATGGATGAAGAGGCTTTGATGGATGAAAAGGCTTTGCTGAAAAACCTATATAACCTATAAATAGGACCCAACCCTGAAAAAGGATATGGGCTACCAACTCCATCATCACTGTAAGAGATTCATAATTTCTACAGGTGCACAGAAGATGATACACTGGCATTTCTTTCTGAAGGACACCCTATAGCTTGTTTATTTGGGCACAACTTGGGGATGGGACGGAATGCAATGGGATGGGCAACCTTCCTTGCCAAGAATCTGCCTAAATGGGGTATTTGGAGCCTCCTCATCCAAACACAACAAGATCCAGTGTACTATTTACTAAAATTGTTCCTGCGAGAGGCGTTTACACTAACATAAAGTCCATCGTAAGAGAAATAAAATACAGTAAAAGAAGCAAGCCATGTTAAACACTTTTAAGTTCAGGTGAAAAAAAACGGTCTGGTCTACTGAAAGGTGTCTGGAAATATATCCAGTAGGCTATTTAGAAAGCTTCCATATCAAAGTGTTTGGGTGGTTTTGTGGGTGGTATGGGGTTTTGGAGTGGGTTGGTTTTGGTGTTTTTGTTTTTGTCTTTACACTTTAGAGAAAGCATTCTAGTAGCTGTAGAATGGGTTTTTTATAGATAAGCAGTGGGACATGGATGTTACACTTGAATCCAGTCCTCACTTTGTGGCTGCATGTTCTCTGCCTACTGATCTGAAAAATATACTCTTTACTTCTTAGCCTAGTGTGAGATCCTGTTCAACACACTAAGTTTTTCCTCATTGGCATTTTCCTTATTCTTTAAGACTGCAACACTTTCAAAACTCCTCCAACTTCACTTTGAACGACTGCAAACTACCATCTTGTCTTGTGTATTGATTATTCTCATTGGTCTAAACTGCATGCAAGACTGATCCTTACATGCAAAGACATATGGTTACATGAAGTCTTATAATTCCTAATTATTTGTTTTGGGGCTTGAAATATGTAATCTTTGTCAAACCTGAAGCCTTAATACAGATCTTTGTCCTGCATAATTGCATAAGCAAAGTTGTTTTGATCTGTTGTTCTATAAGCACCTGAGCAGGGAGCATGCTCCAAGGATGATATGGGGCTTTAGGTGCTAAATAAAATGTCCAGAAAAGAGAAGAACCTGGGAAGGGGGATAAGAAGTGGGAGGAAGATGTAAAAGGGCAGAACATTTGTTCTGTGTCAAGCCTAGAAAGAGAAATTCTGTACCTCTAGCAATACTAGAGTACACAAGATGTGAAATTTTTGCTACCTTCATAATGACATGGAGATGGAAGGACTCCCTGCAGAATCACCAGCCCAATTTTTAGTGTGCACTGGCTGCTAGCTAAAGTGAATGGGCAAAGAGAGAGGAAAGATTACTTTATTCTTTCAGGTAGGCCATATAGACAGTAAGATAACTGCAGGTTCTGAAACTTTCTTGGAAGAAGAAATACCTTTAAGATCCAGAAAACTCAGCTCACGTTGACGTAAAATTTCAGAAGATTATGTTTTAAGTTATTCAATAAAACTAAGAATGTAGCAAAAAGACAGGCATGACACATCTTCAGTCCAGACATGTTTTCAGTAAAGTTTTTTTTTCTTGTAGTAGAAAAAATCCTAAAATATTTCCCCTCAACTGCTGCTAATCAGCAGAGAGGTTCCTGGCTATCAGGCAGCTAATCTCACAAACTTCTTAACAGAGAAATGCTTAAACTGCAATCTTGTCCTCTAAAAGAAAATCTACTGTTTGTTTGATATAAGTTATACTGATGAAACCAAGGAATTCAGTGGTCTGAGAGACATCAATTTTGATAAGATTAGTAGTTTTCCTTTCCTTGGGTTGTAGCATGCTGCAGCTGCTTAGAAACTTGCTATAGAGGCTTCAAAGGAAACTGCATAACTGAAGGCAGATTGCCTGCTGTATTAAATTTTAGATTTACTTGGAATGCAAGTTCCTTACTGAGCACTATGAAGATAAAAATGTGAAGCTCTTTCTTCCTCATCCTTCATCCAGGGGAAATATTTGACTGTCATTTATCAAAAAATATTCTTTCAATACTTAACATACATAAACCACTTAAATATTGTACCGATTCTGTTGTACTTCACTGTATCCTACCTGTTTTTTCCAGTTCATTTTGTACTTCAACAGTACTGCTATTTATTTCATTTATATTGCAGTCCTGCTCTATGGGAAGCAGAAGCAGGGGAAACTACCTATATTGACATGTAGAACCACTCATGCTGTACAAAAAGCAGGGGGAAAAGAAACCTATCCTGCAAAGAATAATGTGTTAGGTTTTGGAACAATCACCCTTTCTTTGCAACGTTTGGGCCACAGTTTCTTATTGTTTAACCTTCAGTGCTTTTGTTGTCCCAAATCTGGGTTCTTTACCCAGTATGCAAGCCAATAACACACAGAGCAGAGGTATTTCCAAGTTTATTCCATTAATGTGCAGAAATGGGGTGCTCGTCCCAAAATGGGAGCACACCTCAGTTTCAAAAATCTCCACTTTTATACATTGATTATTACATATTCAAACAATTAATACCTATTCATTGTTACTCTTTTTAATGATTGGTCAAGATTTCTTCGCTTCCCATGTAAATTAGTGCGCAGACTGGGTCTTCTTCTTCCATTGTTCTCTTTTGAGTAGGTGGTGTCATTTGGGTAGGTGGTCAATGAGTCAGTGGTCATGATCTCCCCCTGCTGAAATTACCTTTTATCTACTTCTCCTCTAATCTTGGCAGTTCCAGGAGGTTTTCTCGGTTTGCTGAGCAGGCCTACAGTTCATCACTCTCTTGACAGGAATATCCTACTTATCAACAAAGCTACATTGTCTAGTGGTTAGTTCCTTAATTGAATCATAGATAAATCATGTCTAGTTACTATTTCTCTAATTTATTATTAGGTAAATAATTAAATAGGGCTGGGGCTGTATAGAGGACTCTAGCAGCAGCAGGTTTCCTTAGTTGCTTCAATTGCATTTTACATTTAATTTTTCTAGTTAATATCAATTTTACTACAACACTTTCAGAATAAGAATATCTCCTCTGTCCTTCATGTATACTAGCTGCTTAAATGAAAAGTAACAGTGGAGTCAATAGTTTTTGGTAATGTTAACACCAAAAGTTTAAGGTCACGTTATTCCATAGAATCATAGAATGGTTAGAGTTGGAAGCGACCTTAAAGGTCATCTAGTTCCAACCCCCATGCCATGGGCAAGGACATCTGCTACTAGACCAGGTTACTCAAAGCCCCATACAACCTGGTCTTGAACAGCTCCAGGGACGGGGCATCCACAACTTCTCGGGGCAACCTCTTCCAGCGTCTCACCACCCTGTCAGTAAAGAATTTCTTCCTTATATTTAGTCTAAATCTGCCCTCTTTCAGTTTAAAACCATTACCCCTTGTCCTATTACTACATTCCCTGATAGAGTCCCTCCCCATCTTTCCTGTAGGCCCCCGTTAAGTACTGGAAGGCTGCTATGAAGTCTTCCTGGAGCCTTCTCTTCTCCAGGCTGAACAACCCCAACTCTCAGCCTGTCTTCATAGGTGAGGTGCTCCAGCCCTCTGATCATCTTCATGGCCTTCCTCTGGACTTGCTCCAACAGGTCCGAGGGCCCTAGAGCTGGACGCAGTACTCCAGGTGGGGTCTGACAAGAGTGGAGTAGAGGGGCAGAATCACCTCCCTCAACCTGTTACCCACACTTCTTTTGATGCAGCCCAGGATGAGGTTGGCTTTGTCTAGTGGCTTTTTTCCTATGCATCTGCCTACTCTCTACAGCAGAGCTGTGTGCAGCTGTGGCATGGCAGGCCATAAGCACAACACCACAGTCAAAATCCAGGCTGTGATTTCATTTCTTTGTGTAGAGACTGAACACAGAGAATGGTTTTCAAAACATTTATTTCAAGTGTCTCACTCTTCAACTGCATTAAGCTGAACGGAGGTGGGTTCAACCAGGTATACTATGTGATCCTCGTATATGTTTATTTTTAGAAAGCACTTTCTGTCATATTTTCACTGTTTCTTCAAACAGTGGTAGATCACTAAGTGACTATTATACTCCTGAGTTAAGAATTGCATAGAATTCAGGGTACTTAACTGGTACTTTTAACTATGATGCCACCTAGTTCTGATAAGATTTATCATCTATGAGATCATAAGTAAAAATACAAGAATCACCGTAGCCTCACAAGGTACCCCTAATAGCAGAACAATGACACCAACAGTATGGGTTTGAAATTACTTCAGTATTTTATACGTTGTGTTGCACGACACAGTATCAAGTAGAAATAGAGTATTTTTGGCTTTCCTGCTAACATGCAGAGATTCAGGAGCAATTAAAGAGTGTAGCAAAGGAACGAGGTTTTTTTCCTAAACTTCTAGATGATCACTATTTAGATAAGTCTCCTGTGGAGACTGGTTTGTAAAGAAAACTATATTCAGGAGCAATTGCTGGAGTAATACAAAGGCTTATCTAACGCTGCAGTAAAACATCAAAAGACATAAACTTTAAACTGTCAGCCTATGTTCAGGTACCTCTGAGAACCACACAGTTTTACATCCATAATGTGCAGGGTTTTTTTCAAAAACAGATTTTCCTCTAAGAAATTTAGTATTTCTTGACTACAAACAAGTTTGGGGTTTTTTGTTGGTTTTGGTTTGGGGTTGGTTTTTTTTTTCCGTAACAGTAAATGAATTTTGGTATCAGCAATAAGGAAGTAACAAGGGCTGTGAAAGTTTAAATTTCCTGATTTTTTTACTATTTTAAGGAATGTTCTGCAAGTCCTCCTGAAGCCTAATCTACTTAATCTCTCAGTTTGGAATTTAGCTGAAGTAGTACAAAAAAGTATCTCAAATTAGCTTTGGTGGTCTTGACAAATACCTGTAAGTGTCAAGCAGGAGATCTTCTGATGTGCTTTCACTTTTCACATGAATTAGGACTCCACATTCTTGTTTAATATAACTTGTTCTTTTCTGGTTTCAGTAGCAATTATTACATTAACTTTAGTCAATTCAATTGACAGGCAATTAATGGAGAATTGTCTTACTTCTTAGTAGCTTGTATAAAGTGTTTTCTGTAAATTTGTAGTTAGCAAAACTTTCTTTCTTTTTTAGGCAAAAGTTCATGCAGTTTCTTCCTGCTCTAAATCCATTGTTTCTTAGTGTTGGCTTTCATTATGGCTCAATTGATAACACATATTGTGGAGGTCTCTGCTGACATGGTGCCTCCAGTGAAATAAAATATCTGTACTGTATACAATTTTCATACTATAATAACTTTTTAAGAGCAAATGCTTAATACTCTTTAAATCATTTTGTTACCAAGACTTCCAACACAAGTTGACCCAATGTAGAGGTATTAAAAAAAAACAAAAACAAACACCCACACACACCCCACAGTGTTTTGGTAATTATTTTAAAGTTTCATGAAGCCAACATCTGTTGGTGGAGAGAAGGACAGAATATTTTAAAACTAGACTAAAGGCTTTTGTTTTGATGAAGTTTCAAGTGCTGTATCTGGAAAATAATTTTTGCAGCTCTTCTTGCTTTTTTTGCTCTATTAGTGAAAGTATTTTCTGTTCATAAGACTGTGACTGAATCCTTCTTGGAAATTTTTTTCCTTTTATCAAAATGTGATTAATGCAGTCAAATGTGAAAGGCTGGCTATGATTCAAAGTCATCTCTCTTATAACAGGAGCCTCAGACTTCTAAGCAACATTCTTAGTATTGGTTACGGATACCACCAAAGATAACTGTTTTGACTAGAAAATTTGTTTGAAGAGAAACTCTGTCTCGGTTACAATTTTACCATGAACAGAAAAGCTTTATTCAATGCAACACTTCAAGGAAATTTTTCAGGCTATTGGACTAACACATTTATTTCCTGTCTCCCAGTGTGGATTTAATTGTTGTATTGATTTGATTTTTCTGCCTACAGAATTGATTTTAGGGTTTGGGGCTTTTTTGTTATTGGAAATGTGATGAAATTGATTACAAGTACAGGATATTCCATGGAAAAACTTGCACTGTTTTGAGAAATAGTCATGATGACAATAAAGGCATAATTTTATTGTTAATGACTTTATAATTGCTCTAGTGATGATTTCTATAGTCATCACTAAATTGATCCATAAGCCCATTATGAAAATATGAACTCTTTATTAGCTAAAGGAAGGAATAAACAAGAAGCTTTTTAGCTTATTCCAAAGCCAAATACTTTGTTTGCACTTCTCTCACTTTAAAAATCAAAGGCAGAAACAAAATGTAACAACTTAAAGTATGAAAATGCACATGTCTTTTCCCTAAAAGACCTAGTTGTGCCTGATCTGGTTAGAGAAGACTTGCTGTTTACAAGACTGAAAACTCTGTTAGTTTCACTACATGGATATCTATTGACTTGTTAGCTGTGGATAGTGACTTGTACCCAGATTCATTCAAAATAAAATGTTTTTCAAGGACATACTGAAATAAATTGCATAATAGCTATCTCACATTTAGAAAACTGAAAGTTCAAAATGCTTTGAAGAAGAAGTGTTCTCTAAACCAATCTAATTCCTGCATTAGCAGGTTATATTATGTGCTATATTTCCTATATATGAAAAACCTGGGGTTTTAAATATTTTTTATAATTTATCTTTCTTATTAATTTGTGGTTTAGAATTTACCAAATGTTGCTGATGGTAAGATTCTGGTATTGTTTGAATACTACTAGTAAACTGGAAATAAAAGTAGGGAGTTTATTTTATCTGCATAAATGCAGTCCATTTTTAGTTTTCCCTGACTGAAGAGACTAGAAATTAACATCTCTGAAGGCAAATGTGTGGTAGCATTTTTGATATATCTATATGGCTGCCTAACATGATGGAGTCTTCTAACAGTTTTCACTTTAGAGTGTAATCAGTGATTATACAGAAAAATAGAAGAATGTTGATCATAAAACCAGCAAACACAAAAGCAGTTAAAATTTTTTTCGATTAATTAAAAAAAATCTGCAAAGTGCTATAGTAATGAAGAGTTTTCATGGAGCTACAGTTCTCTTGTGCTCTATGTATGTAGAAGAAGAGAAAGGTGATATTTAGATGATTACAGTTCAAGTCCTGTGGTAATTTGTGTACTAATCAATAAGAAAACATGGAAGGCCAGGTGTAGGAGAACCAGACAAGACAGAGGGAAGAAAACCAGACAAGAAGGGGAAACAGTATTAGCCGCCTTTTAGAGACGGCAGCTGAAGAACAGTGTAGGTAAGGAATTTGTCCAACAATATGAAGAAAACTCGTAACAAAAGAAGTAACTGAGGTCCCACCTAAAATGCAGGGCTTCAACTACACGTAGTTTTTCCAATTATGTTAAACGCTAATGTACTAGTATTTTTTACATCAAAATCTCTTCTTTATAACTAAGTAAATCAGGTCAGCTCAAATGAGGATAAGATTATTTGTATTTATCCCCATGCCATACATACAGTGTTTGCACGTTTGATTATATTTTACAAATCAAACAGAATTTCTGTGCTTCATTCACTGGTCTATATGAACCAAGAGAGAAGCTTATTAGGAGTCTCTTCAAAGTAAAAGAATTTTTCAAAGCGAACTGCAACAATAGGAATTTGCCCTTAGTAATCCATGTAAAAATTAGTAAAACAGAGGAGTTGCTTAATCTTTTCTGAAATAGCATTCTGCATTTTATATGGGGCAGCAACTGCAAGATTTAGGAAGGTATATTTTCAGCAGAATTTGAATCTTTCCTTAACATGATTTATGCCTTTTATGTGTCAGAGCACAAATATTTCCAAAATAATACAATTCACTCTGCTCTAGGCCAGGGAAGATGCTTTTAGCAAAGCTAGTCAGAATTTTTTAAAGGCTTTTCATGTTGTGTGCTGGTATTCCTTTCCTTGCACTTCTGGAAATGCCTCTATCTTCACATAATTTAGAAGCAAGATTGACTAGACTCTTAAATTAGATACACCTCAGTAAAGGTCTGAGGGGTAGGTGGGCTGCATGCAGTTGTCATTTGCCTGTATTCTACTTACAGCAACAAAAGTTTTCTACCATAAATTTTTCTCTCAGCATTTTTCCTAGCCTTGTTGCTGTGTAATAATTAAAAAAAAAAAAAAAAAAAGTCTTGTTTTCTAAGAATTGCAAAAGCTGTGCCCTTAGTAAATGAAACACAAGAAGGTGGCAAGTAATATATGTAATGATGTTGTATTTTTCTTATTAGACTAACATAGATAAGCCCTGCCATTGTCATACTAATCTGTATAAAATCTCACAAGAGTCTAGATTTGCAAGCCTAATCATAACCTTATAGTAAGAAAGTACTCTTCTATGTTTAACTCTTCATTGTTAGGCAACCATGAATTGTTAAATTCACAGTGGTTTTTTGTTCTTTTTTTTCCCCAGAAAAACTTTACACTTTAAATAGCAAACTTATTAATTTTTTTATATTGAAAATTATGACAATATTATTATAAAATTATATCTGTATGCGCATACACAGGCACCATCGTAGCAATTTTGCTCTGCCAAAACTTCTACCATTCTTTCAAGTGATTGCAGCCTAAGTTTCAGTACTCCTTTGGTGGGTCATACCCTTTTTTATGAAAAAGGAACACACACGCCAAAAGCTCTTAGCTATTACGAGATAATTTTTTGTGGAATGTCACTTTACTTTAAAAGACAATTTTTAAGTGGAAAAACTGAAATAAGAAAGAATATTTTATAAGTAAATCAAGCTGAACTGGTTAATTTGTAAGCATTGAAATGTCTAATAGCATCTGAAAATCAGACTGCCACATTCACGGTACTCTTAGGCTTATGTATTGCGTTACATAATTTTTGTGCCAATCTGCTATCTAAATGACTTCATGATAATTTTCAGTTTTCCAAATATTTTTTGAAGTTCTGTTCCCAAGAGAGTACAAACAATTGAAAACAAACTTAAGTGAATAATTTAATAAAATATCTTGAAAATTGTTTGAGATTGAGAAGGTATTTTCCACTATCAGGAGATTTTATTGGAAAAACAATGCTAATTGAGGATATTAAAGATGCAGTTTACAGCTCTGTTGCAGCTCTAAAATGTTATACCTAAAATATTTTTTTAGAATGTCATCACTCTAATATCAGTCGATGGTTTAGTTGAGCAAGTTACAGAATCCAAAAATCCACCATAGGTTAATAGATAAGCAATAATATTTTTAACATAAGAGTCTACTCGAGATTTCTTCTGTTTTTTGGCATGTTCACCCATGCAAGGTTTGGGAATAGCTTCAATATAAAAGTTCGAGGAAGGGGACAGAGAGCCTACAAAACTGATGAGAGTATGTGTACTGTAGAAAGGAGATAACACAATGTGATCCTTTATGATTTTGTGTTTGTAAAAAAAAAAAAAAACAAACCAAAGTCAAAACCCCATGCAGTTGTAGAGAAGCTGGTTTAAGAAGACAAAATAAAAAAATAATAATAATTGAGAAACCGCCAGTGCTTGTCTGAGGAACAGGTCATTCAGGAGGGAAAAATGAGGCTTGTTCAGAAATGTAGTAGAGAAGAAATCTTTGTTAGCTGGGGTGGGCTGAGGACTATCTTGTGGAGGAGTATGTCTGGAGTGAGATTGGTAGAAGCAAATTTTGTGGGTGTGATATGATTGCTTCAATAAGAATAGCGTTACTGAATAATGCAAGAATCTGAAAGGCCTAAATTTGGGAAGAATTAAAGTGTTCCAAGTATGAAAATATAATTAAATTAAGGAAATGGCAGGAATGAAAGTAGTCAGTAGCTGGCAGTGGTAATCAAGTCCTCTGGGAAATGGTTGTACTGGAATTGATCAATAATATCTAAAACAGACCGAGTGACAAAATAGTGATGCAGTGGAACAATGTATAAAACTTTTAAAGCAGAAAATTATTAATGAGGTGAATAAGTTAAGCTCATAAACAGATAATGTAATAAATCAATTAATTACAGGGAATTAAAAATGCTGACAACTAATTATGGAGTCAGATATGCAGCGAAATGGTTATATATCCCTTCTGTTATAGTATTAATTTTAAAAATGCCAACTATTAATTATTGACCAAATTAATCATAGAGGGAGCGATCAGAGCTTTGATGTAAATGGTATCCAGTGAAAGGCCTGACTGTATCACATGTTTTTGGTGCAGAGCAAACAGCTGAGGCTAACAACAGAGGGTATGACTGACTATATCCTTTAAGACGCTGACAAGCCTCAGAAGTGTAACTCACCACTTCAAAGAAGGTAGCAGAAAAGATGGTAGCTGATATTTGGCACATACAGGACAACCAGGTGATCAGGCCCAGCCAAGCATGGGTTTATGAAAGGCAGATGCTGCTGGTCTAACCTAATCTTCTATGACAAGGTCACCTGCTTAGTGGATGATGGAAAAGCTGTGGGTGTTGTCTACCTAGAGCTTAGAAAAGCTTTTGACACCATTTGCCACAGCATTCTCCTGGAGAAACTGGTTGTTCATGGCTTGGATGGACGTACTCTTTGCTGGGTAAAAAACTGGCTGGGTGGCCGGACCCAAAGAGTTGTGGTGAATGGAATTAAATCCAGCTGGTGGCTGGTGACAAGTGGTGCTCCCCAGGGCTCAGCATTGGCACTAGTTCTCTTTAATATCTTTATCAATGATCTGGACTACGGGATCAAGTGAACCCTCAGTAAGTTTGCAGATGACACCAAGGTGGGCAGGAGTGTTGATCTGCTTGAGGGTAGGAAGGCAATACAGAGGGATCTGGACAGGCTGGATTGATGGGCCAAGGCCAATGCTATGAGGTTCAACAAGGCCAAGTGCTGGGTCCTACACTTGGATCACAACAACCCCATGCAGCGCTACAGGCTTGGGGAAGAGTGGCTGGAAAGCTGTCTGGTGGAAAAGGACCTGGGTGTATTGGTCAACAGCTGGCTGAATATGAGCCATCAGTGTGTCCAGGTGGCCAAGAAGGCCAACAGCATCCTGGCTTGGATCAGAAATAGTGTGACCAGCAGGACTAGGGAAGTGATCATCCTGCTATACTCAGCACTGGTGAGGCTGCATCTCAAATACTGTGTTCAGTTTTGGGCATCTCACTGTAAGACAGGCATTGAGATTCTCGAATGTGTCCAGAAAATGGCAACAAAGCTGGTGAGGGGTCTAGAGCACAAGTCTTATGAGGCATGGCTGAGGGAACTGGGGTTGTTCAGCCTGGAGAAAAGGAGGCTGAGGGGAGACCTTATTGCTCTCTACAACTTCCTGACAGGAGGTTGTAGACAGGTAGGTGTCGGTCTCTTCTCCTAAAGAACCAGCGATAGGACAAGAGGAAATGTCCTCAAGTTACCCCAGGGGAGGCATAGATTGGATATTAGGAAAAATTTCTTCACTGAAGGGGTTGTTAAGCATTGGAATAGGCTGCCTGGGGAAGTGGTTGAGTCACCATCCCTGGAGGTATTTAAAAGACGTATAGATGTGGTGCTTATGGACATGGTTTAGCAGTGCACTTGGCAGTGTTAGATTAACAGTTGGACTTGATGATCTTAAAGATCTTTTCCAACCTAAAGAATTCTATGCTTCATTAAAGCAAGAGTGAGTTTTAAATCATCTCCTGGGCCTAAATCAATGCAGAGAAGTATATAATTACATCAACATATTCTAAGAATGATTTTTCAGTGAGACACGAGACATCACTTAAACCAATCCACATCTCAAAAAAGCTTCCCGAGTTTTCTTTGAATAGTTGGATGTCTCAAAATAAGGTAGCTGTTTTTTCTCTCTCTAGTGTATATTTCTTGGTTCAAGGGACTCAAGCATCACCAAGAAAGCCGAGACCTCCTCTAGAACTAAAACTAGGCTCATCACACTTCCCCAACAGTGAAAAATTCCAGTAAGAAAAAGCGCATCTGTAATGCTTGAGTATTATCACTTTCACTGTTGTGGTCTCAGGATGTGGTATGGCTTGCAGAACAACCAACTGATACTGTTAGAAAAACAGACAAGTTCATGAGCTTATCTAATGGTATAATTGTTAACCATGAGCAATTATTACAAATCTATACATAAGCTGGAGTTGGCTTTTCCTCTTTAATATCTGAAGGATGGAGTGCCCCAAATTTTGTCCGTATTTTTCTGAATAGTATCACTTCATTTAATTCTCCCTATATGTCTTACCTTATTCAGTATCTCTGGTAAAGGAAGTTTGGATATGATTCTGAATGCCAGACGTGTGCTGCCATTCAGCGTGACCTGGACAGACTGGAGAGTTGGGCAGAGAGAAACCTCATGAAATTCAACAAGGGCAAGTGTAAGGTACTGCAC
>VYXH01005785.1:60285-83626 GCA_013397275.1 Burhinus bistriatus | reverse complement strand
CCAGCCCAGGTCAACCCACCATAAATACTTGGATGCATATTTTGATGTTCATTTTAGAAGCTTCAAACAAAATCTTTAGCATTGGTATAATTAGAAATAGTTAACAGTAGCAAAGAAGACAAGCAGCTTTGGAAGGTTATGCAAATAGGATAGATTACAGCTAACATCAGATGACAATCTGTAACATTTCACTCAAAACTTTTTACTCATTTCATTAAAATCACTATTCAGAAGTTGTTTAGGATTTATTTCATTAATTCAATTTTAACCAATACCCACTAGCTTTCACTGTCAGATGTTTCACTCACCTTAACAATTCATACTTTCTACTGTAACTAGTGCTATGCAACACAAGAGCCTTCTTCTAAAGACCAGAGTGAGGTGAGGGATGAGCGGGAGTCTCGAGCAAGGAAGACTTACCCTCAGTACAGGAGGAATATATTGGGGAACACTTAAACATATATAAGTCCATGAGATCTCAGGTGCTGAGGGAGCTGGCCAAAGTCATTGCAAGGCCACTATCGGTTATCTTCAAAAGGCTGCGGAAAGCAAGGGCGCCTTCTGAAGACTGAAAGCAAGCATGTATCACTCCTATCTTCAAGAGTAATAAAGAACATCTAGAGAACTACAAACCAGTCAGCCTCACCTCAATCTCTGGGAAGGTGATGGAGCAACTAATCTGGAAATCATTTCCAAACTCATGGAGGACAAGAAGTTCCTCCATGAGTAGTCAGCATGGAGTTATGAAGAGGAAATCATGCCTGACCAACCTGATTGCCTTCTACAATGAGGTGACTGGCTCACTGAATGAGGGGAGAGCACTCGATATTGTCTATCTTGACTTTAATAAGGTTTTCAACTTTCTTTGCCACAACATCCTCACAGACAAAATGGTGAAACATAAAATAGATAAGTTGACAGTGATGTGGTTTAAAAACTGGGTGAATTCCAAGGCTCAAACAGTTATGATCAACAGCACAGAATCCAGCTGAAGGCCAGTCACCAGGAGTGCTCCCCATAGGTCAATACTATGGCCAATATTGTTTAACATCTTCATTACTGATCTGGATGATAGGGCAGAGTGCACCCTCCGCCAANATCTGGATGATAGGGCAGAGTGCACCCTCCGCCAAGTTTACAAATGATACAACACTGTAAGGAGTGATATACCAGATGGTTGTGCTGCCATTTAGAGGCACCTCAGCAGGCTTGAAAAAAATGGCAACCAGGAGCTTCATGAAAGTCAACATAGGGCGATGCCAAGCCCTACACATGGGGAGGAATAATCTCTGTCACCAATACATACTGAGGGCCAAACAGCTGGGTAGTAGCTCTTCAGAAAAGCACCTGAGGTCCTGGTGGACCATGAGTTGACCATAAGCCAGCAATAAACCCTTAAGTCGAAGAAGGCCAACAACATCCTGGGTAGCATTAGAAGAGCATTGCTAGCAGGTAGAGGGAATTGAGCCTTCCTCACTACTCATCACTGGTGAGAAAATCTGGGGTCCTGAGTCCAGTTCTGGGCTCCCCAGAAAGATACAGACCTACTGAAGCAGTTCTAGTAAAGGGCCACAAAGATGACCAGGGGATTGGAGCATCTGTCATACTAGGAGACGCTGAGAGAGATGCGATGCTAAGCCTCGAAGAGAGAAGGTTCAGGGGGGAAATCTTATCACTGTGCATAAATACTCAGTGATGGGAGGAATGAAGACAGAGCCAGACTCTTCTAACAGTGCCCAGTGACAGGACAAGACACAATGGGCACAAACTGAAATTCAGGAAGTTTTGTTTCTACTTATGAAAACACTTTTGTACTCTGAGAGTGAAATACTGAAACAGGTTGCCTAGGAAGACTGTGGAGTCTCCATCTTTGGAGATGCTCAAAACCCAAGAAGACATGGCTCTTAGCAACCCACTTTAGCTGATCCTGCTTTGAACCACGGTGTTGGACTAGATGATGTCCAGGCATCCTTTCCAGCCTCCGCTACTCTGTGATTACTTCCTTCTTTTCTGCAAGAATTAATATCGCTAGTACAGTTTTTAACTTAATTTTTAACATTTTCTTGCCAGTGCATGAGCTTTAAGTATGAACTTTACAGGTAGATATACACAGGGGTTCTGTGACAGTTGTCCCTGGATCATATAAGACCAGTCCATCAGAAAGGAATAAAAGGGATCAAGAAACAAAAAGGACAATAGATTTAAAGCATACACTAGTAAGCAGTAACCTGAAACCTACTGCAGGACTTAAGCAAGCAGTGTTATCCATTATTTTCTGAAATTTCTCCTCAGAGCACAAAGTATTTTCCTTACTGATTTCATTATATTGCAGGTGAGCAAACACAGAGAGGATGCTGTTCCTCACACTAAACAACATGCTGACTGGTATCAGAAATCACATTCTGGAAGAGAATGGATTTCCCTTCCTATTGCAGAAGAACAGATTGAGGTTTTAGAATTTTAATACTAAGCCTTATACTGGTGTGCTAATTCAACACAGAATTGCTTAGTCTTGCTTTTTACTTTTTGCCTCATTTTACTGGGAATATTCTTGTTCTTCCAAAAGGCTTTTTTTTTTTTTTTTTTTTNTTTTTTTTTTTTTTTTGCAGATTGGCTAGTCAGTGCATGGGAATGGAATCATGAATGCCTTAAACATATTCTTTCACACCCACTGTCCCACTGTAAGATTTCACAGACACTAGTGGAACTGTCCCTTATGTTTATAGATAAGTGAAATTGGAATTCAGTTCAACATAAAACCTACACTAAGAATCAACCTCTCTGTCATCCACTCCTTCAAGCAATATATTGCATTTCAGACAACGACATTGTACTATTTTACTGGAAAATTCCTCTTATAGACAACCATCTTTCCTGGAAGTTCAGCAGTTCCTTATAGTGAGCGTCACTGGAAATGCTGGAAGACACGATGGCTCAATAATTCGTGCAGTAAACCTCTAAGGAAGTTGCTTATTATACTCCTTACTGTGATCAAATTCATTTAGCTAGCCAATATACAGGAAAAGCAGCTTGCTTAAGATGAACTACTGAATGTGATTTCAGGCCTAAGCTAGGCTCTTCAGAGAATGAGTTCAGCACTGGCACTCAGAAGTTAAGCAGGTTATAGAATTTTGGCCACCAAAGCAAGAGAATCTCTGGGCGAGATTATGGCATTTTTACAGAAAATTAAAACTCGGGTATTTGGGATTGTCATGCATGTAAACGAGTCACAAAACAAAATCGAGCAACTTTGAAAACATCTAGAATCTAAAAACGTACAAAATTTAAATCTTCTGGAAAACAAGGACAACCACAAAATGAAAGGGAAAAAAAAACCCTTGAGTGCCCTAGATACAGACAGCAAACTTCGTAATATTTGTAAGAATGGCTGAGAAAATATTTACATCCTTCCATCATTATCAATTGCTTAGTTTTATTTAATAATCAGACTTCGCTCTACAGAACTCAATAACGCAGTAATCACCATGAGACAATCTGTGCTCCAGAAGGTCAAGTAAACATAATTCAAACAGTCCTAGTGTTATTGAAGGGGACTTCAGTATATTCATACTTTCTGACATATTTACCGAACTTTAAGAAACAAGACAAACATATTTTTCAGGGTTTCTTCAAGTCTTACAGGAATGCAGATACTCGTCCTGTATAGCCAAAAGGAACCTCTATTTTTGTACTTCAATGTAATAGTAACTTTCACTTAAACAATGAGATTTTTGGATCTCTAAACAGAATAAACAAAATACAGCAAACCCTGACCTAACTATTTCCTTAAACTAGACCATCCACCTACAACAAAGGAGTATTTCCCTGAAGACTCTGTCAATCATTAGAGCAAGCTGCTACCTCTGAATTTAGTAACTTTTAGAGATTTCCTGAATAGGGAAGCACCCTAATATTCTTGCTTCTCAAAGAGCAATCAATCTTTTCATATAAGCAACATTTCACTTTAAAATTACTGTTTCCTGATTAGACACACTTAATAGGGGCAGCAGATCATTCCTGTTTTAGTAAAGCTATGCAATCAGATCAACACTTAAACACCGTTGTCTCAGTGAATGCTCTTTCCACACAGAGTATGTAAGGCAATAACATTTAGCTTAATCCTCTTATGCTGATATTTACAGAACATTTAGGCCGGGCTGAGACTTGTTCAAAATTCAGCTGCTAACACAGGATGCACATTCAGCAAATCTTTTAAGAGCAGATTGGACTTGTCAGAAATTGCTTAGGTATAGTTTCAACCTGTCTTGGAACTGGGAATGGATTTCATGACTTCTTGCAGTCCCTTCTGGGACATTTTGTATCACGACAGATAGATTTCAACTGCTTAAAATAAGCGGAAGTTTTTGTTTAGGTTTTTCTTAATGCTTGTTTAGTACTTTTTTTAAACTCCCACAATTTTCATAAGAAGGGCTGCTAGATTAGGCTGTAAACCATTATTTACTAAGAAAAAGGGTGAAGTTATTTTGAAAAGGAATTACCAGTCAAGTGTTTGTACTCTCAAAAATATTTAACCTATTTATTTCTTTTCCAAGCTGACTTAAACTATTTTCATCCAAGTAAAGCTTGGTAAAATTAGTCTAGGCAAGATCAAAATATCGTTGAAACTAGTTAAAACATTGAAGCACATAAAGATTGTGAAAATTAGAAGCTCTTATCAAAAGACTTCAGAATTTTGGAATTGCTAAGGAGTACAAAACAGGGAAATAACTAATGTAATGACCAAGTTGATACAAGTAAATGTTTCATCTTACTTGTCAAGGGCTGTGCTGGTAGGCATGCTCCTACCAAATCCTCGGACACCCATCTGACAGAAGTACGGAATGCAAGACAGATTGGCAGCAATTATAGCCAATGAATCCGACGCGTTAACAAAGAAACCATTTTGGCCAAGGATCATGTAACGGTCCTGGAGAAGACAAGAAATTCAAAAAAAGCATCTTAAATTCTATGTTTTCAGGAGTGGTAATTTCTTTTACTACATCCACTGTACATAGGGAAAAAAAGAACAGGCTTTGGGTTTACTCGCATCCCTCTTCAGGCAGAATAATTCATTGGCATCATCCTGGCAGATTTCTAATCTCACTGTGACACCATCACTCCCTCCAGCCTTGCAAATCCAAGTTCCAGATCAGTATGTAGAAGCTTCAGCCTCCCACATGCTACTTCAGTAGGTCTGTTCCTGCCAGGGAATACTTGTGTAGGAGAATCTTTTTGCCAATGACACACACTATGCAGGGAGTAGGAGGGTGTTTTGTGTTTACTGACATCAAAAAACTGTTCTGTTCTGTTCTTCAGAACCTTTTCATCTTTCTCCCACTCTGTCAGGACAGAAAGCTGTTTCTGTAATGCTTTGCTGTTTATAATGCTGATAATATGACATAAAAAAAATTTAAAACAAACAGAGATTATGATCCAGTGCTTTATTTAGCTAAAAAATCCCTCAATTTACAATGTTAACCAAAAAGGACTTAACTTAGTTACTGCTTACTGTGACAAGTCCATTTCATCTGTATATGCTGTCTCTTGCTAACCACGGAATAAAAGTGTTACAACAGTACAAGATAAAACCAGCCTAATATTTAAAGAGTTCTCATTCTGGATCCAAATCCTGCTCGATTTGCAGTTGTCTGCAGAGACAAATTACAGCATATGTGTCTGATTTATGGGTTGCAAATGCTGTCATCTGTACCTGAAAGTAATATCCTTTCCACTTTGAGGGCTCAGTGAAAAGCAAATAAATTATACTTACATGTCCCTTATCTGACCCCAGACAAAACAACAACTATGGTGAAACCTCCAGACAGATCAAAATACTTACTCCGTCAGCATCAAAAGCAGCTCCAAATCCATACTCTCCACCTCTCATAGCCTCCAGCAAGGCAGTTGCATACGTTAAATTGGGATCAGGAGGCTGTCCACCAAAATCCTCCAGAGGAATACAGTTTATGGCAGAATTTGCAGGAGCTCCCAATTCATCACAGAGGATTCTTCTCACATAAGGTCCCATAACTGCAAAAATAGAAATCTGCCATGCAATCACAAAAGCGTACGCTTGACATGCAAAATTTTCACAGCACCATGGAGACTTGATACAAAACATACTTTCAGCAATTCTATACATCTGTCCTAGCAAAAAACCCCGAGCTATTATTTCACAGAGGAATATATGATTGTCCCCCCAGTAAATCATCAATTGGCAATTCAGCATTAAAAAAAACAGTTCCGCACTAGTGGAAGTGAAAAAATAATCACTGAATGGTGAAAGATGCAAGTTTTATTTACCCATTATTAAGTAAAGAAATTATACGCATAGAGGGGTTTTTCTCACTAGAATAAAAAGAAGATGCTATTCTATGTGTCCTGGCATGCAAATAGTAGTTTAACACATAATAGCAAGGAAAGTAAAGAGTCAGGGAATAAAAATTGAAAATAAACTTACCTCAACATTCCAATTAATATTAAAATTATAACAGATTTGTCCACCAAAGAATTTTACCACACTTGAGTTACTACCATGTAGATAATAAATAAAAACTTTCTTAAAACTAATTCCAAAATAACTTCTTTATTTTGTTAAATATATGGCCAACTAAGACTCCAGCTCATGCTATTATATATCATAATTATTATATGCAATAATGTGGGGTATCCCAAAACATCAAACAGGTTTATTTTGGAGCAGCATCTTATTTCACCTACATTCCAGATTAACATCGTGTGCCTTTTCTTTCTGTCCTGATAGGAATTTCCCATCCTAGTTTTAACCCCTGAATGAAAGTATATAATGTTCTATGCTTTAACCAATGAATTTTCATTTTAAACAACTACAAGGAATATTTTCTATGTATCAATAGCAAATTTCTATCATTTGAGCCCAGAAATAAAAGGATCCTGAATACTTATGCAGTCATTATCAAACTGTCCAAAACATTGTTTAACCTCACAATCAAATCTTTTGCTTCTATGGAGAAACTGTAATGTTTGTTGTGTATGAAATCTACACTTGTGCATTGGGCGGCTAAACAGACACTAACAAATGACTGAGCTCGCTGCATCCCTGAGACAAGCGTGAACACGTCCCTCAGAGGTGAAAAAATTCATGAGTGATTGCTCACTCTCTCATGCTCTCTATTTCTTCTACCTTACTCCCACATTTTGCTAACTGGAACAACTGTAACCTGAGCTAAAACTATGTGAGAAACTTGTGTTCAAGAAAATTTAGATGCCAATTCTGTAAAATATACAGTAAACAATGATTCAGGTTCTTATCAAGAGTAGACTCCTAATAAATTACTCTTTTCTATGCCAATGTTAGACTATCAATGTCTACAAGCATAAAAGGATATTCCAGAGTCACAGAGCTAAAACAAACTTTGGAAGACAGTTTGTCCACATATACATGTGGTCCCCTCTAATATTCACTGGTGACTCACTTTTGGCTAATGCATCTCATCCAGAAAGTCTTGTGATCTGATGCCACCAAGAGAAGGATAAACCCCAACTGTCTTCGGCAGATTGCTCCAGTGGTTATTCACTGTTACCCATAAACATGTAAGCTAAATTTCAACTTGAATTTGTCTGTCCTCAACTTCTCACTATTGATTCTTTTTGGTCTTTTGGGGAATAGAAGACTGAGAAATAATTTTTCTGCAGAAAAAAAAACCACCAAAACGTTCTCTGTTGTATAAACAAATATTCTTGTATACACTTACTGTATGTGTACTATGTACTACTGTATGGCTATTTCTCCACCAAGACACAAAGTCATAAAGACAATTCTCTACTACCTTTTAATTACAGTAAACAAACTCAGTCCTTTAAATTTTTTGTGATGCATCCATTTTTCTAACCCTGAGCCAGACCATGAATCTTTTTGACCACGTGTAAAATTTTTCAACACTGAGTTGTAGATCCGGACATCAGAGGTCTACACACTATTTGAGTTAACATTCTTTCCAGTACTGTACATGACAGGAGGCAGTGCCTTCCTCATTGCTCCCTCTGCGTTGTTCAAGGACATCATCTCCCCTTTTGCCACAGCCAGGCAAAACTGGGTGTTCACACTGGCTGTATGCCCATTGTCATCTTTTGAACGGTGACTATCACACTGTACTAGATAAAATGCTTTACAAAAGATCTGAAAGTCTATCCAGCTCCCTTTATCAGTCCATTTTTGTAATTCTATTAAAGAATGAAACCTGATTTGTTTGATGGAATTTGCTTTCCACAACATAATGTTGAATGTCATTATCTGTAGAAATCTTTATTTTTTCATGATGTAGCCTCAGATAGATCTCATACTGATCTATGTTCCCCCAAGTGACACAGCTTATAATTTTTAATATTGTCACAAAACTGGTCCCCTTGCTGTCTTTTGTGACACTTTCTTTCATCTTGTCCCCAGTACACTGAAATTTTTTAACCGTTAACGTTAGTGAGAACACAGGTCTCAGCCAACCCTTTAAGGACTCTTGGGTGCAATTTATTCAGACTTCACTAATTTTATACTGTTTAGAATTTAGTCTTAGTAGAGACTGCCTTGTAACCTCCTTGGTTAGTGCAACGTACTTCATCACCCTCTGATGGCAAGATTATCTCATTCTGCATGCTTCCAAATGCAGAAAGAGAACATTTATTGGACACATATGTCTTCACTTCTTTATCAAGAAAGATAAACCTCTTTGCCTAACAAGGGACCTAACCCATTGTTAAGATTGCCTTTGTTACTAGTATAATATGCAAATCCTTTCTTCTTACCCTTAACCTTATTAAAAAGTCTGACTTTTATAGGCTGTACATTTATTGGGGAACTATTGCAGTGTACCATCTTTATTGGGAAACTATTGCAGTGTACCTACAATTTTTTTCCTGACAGGAACTTAAGTTCATACCTCCATTCATGGCATCAATCCGTATTTTAATCTGGTTGGGTCCGGTCAGCAAATTTCTGATCGCATTGAAGTCAAAAATACTTCGAAGGAGATTGAGGTAGATATCCACAGAATCCACAATTTCCACTACAAAAATTAGGTAGAAAAAAATCACTACAGTTCACACACTGGAAAATGTCTCTTCCAGCACACTCCCAACAGCCATGCACCTCAACTGTGCAACCTCTATATAATACGGATTTGGCTCTGAAGCCCATAGAAGCAAAGTCAAAGACTTACACTGATTTCAGTGTGGTTACCATCAAGCTTTAAGCCTTGCAACAATCAGCAGTTTTACCTGCTAAAGGACTGTAGAGATAATGTAAGTTCACAATTCCTATTTCACTGAAAACATTCAACAGAGTACATTATATCAAAGTTAACTCTTTATTTATCGTTCACTAAATCATTCAACAACTTTTCAAGCTAAAGAGGTTTAGTGTCAGAGGATGGAAGATGTCTATGCCGAGTTGAAGCGACACGTTCTATTATTCTACCTGACAGCAGTATCTATCTGCATCATTCCATCAGGAGAGACATACAGCCTATTCTTCTCAGTTTGGGTACCTAGAATATCTGTCTCCAGTTTGTCATCAATCTACCACTATAATTTTGCATTTTATTGCTCACTGATTTAGGAAAGTTAGACTCAGATACAACATCTGTTTTTTTCTAAGGTCTTGCTGATCTGAATTCTAAATTAATAAACACCGAGTGCTACAATTTTTCTAGTTCTTTTGCATGTAAAACATTAAACTAAAATGAATTAATGTAAGTAAGTCTGTCATAATGAAAGCAGTTACCAAAGAACTATCAAAAGCCATGCTTCTCAGTCATCTTGGAACGTATTACTTTTCCTGATTGAATTAAAAAGTGCGTATTATACAAATGTCTTTTTATCTGGTTAAATAAGTATCTTGAAATACTTTAGTTACAAGTTAAATTATTATTTAGAATATCAGCCAGTTGTCCTCAGAAACACTGACCTCACCCTAATGCTCTTCTTTAGGATAACATGAAAGTGACAGACATTTTTTGAGCCTGAAAATATCACTTAGAACTGGAAATATTCTTGAATGGAGAAACAAAAAAAAATGTTCTCAAGGCTGAAAAACAACTGTAAAACCTATTTGAAAACAAGTTAATTGTATGGTACGTGTTGAAAGTCTCAAGGATTCACCAGAATTACATTACCACGTATCTTCTATGAGGAAGAACTTCCTTACTTTGAGGGTGGCAGAGCACTGAAACAGGCTGCCCAGAGAGGTGGTGGAGTCTTCAACTCTGGAGACCTTCAAAACCCGCCTGGATGCTTAGGTAGTGCAACCTGCTCAAGGTGACCCTGCTCTGGCAGGAGGGTTGGACTAGATGATCTCCAGAGACCCCAGTGATTCTGTGATTCTATGCCCTGCTCCTAACAATGTTTAAGTAGGCTCTAAGCTCTGCGCACAGAACAAATACCTCAACTTCAGTGGAGCTGCTCACAAATGTTAAGATAAAGTGCATGTAGGATTAAAGTCTAAAAATTACTTTAGCTCCTGCCAAACCCAACTGCGTTAACTCTCTGTTGCTCCAACATCTCTGTGTCCTTGACTCACAGCAGTTAGTTCATACAACTGAAAAAGCAGAAGTTCAAAATACATCAGATAGTATCTGAAAATACTTTTCAAATTATTTTACTCTTTCTGCACTTTCATTCTGCTTTCAGACCTGTGTAAACTATACTCATTCACGCGCTTGCAAGACAATTACATTGCTTCAGCAAGGATCCCTGGGATGATGTATTCTGGGAAGAGATGACGGGGAAATTATTTTTTCTTAGAAAAACATTCATGAAATTTACAATTATTTTTAATCTATTTTCATACTACCTGTTCGGGGGGGAGGAGTGTCTTATTTTCATTTAGAAAAATACAAATCAGAGAGATTAAAAAGTTGAAAAAGCAAAATTTAAATTTGTGGCAAGCATATGATTCCAGAGTGGTACTGCAGCTGAATTTTTTTTTGCTTTTTGTTTGCCTAAAAAGCCAACATGTTCTTTGCAATCTCAAAAAATGTCTCAAAAAATAATGTTTTGGTGGAAAATAAACTGGCGTTAATTCTACGACATGGAGAATGAGGAGGAGTGCTTGAGGCCACACAGAGTTTTACAGTATTTGAAATATTGTCTGGACCTCTTCCCTTGCTTTTGATATCTTCAGGACAAATCAGTTGTGTTAGCTCATTTTAAATTAAATGTAGGTATAGAAGTATTTACATGCTTAAAATTAAACATGTGCTTAAGCACTCCCTTTACATTTGAAGTCACTGGATGTATAGTGCCTTACACATTGCACTTTTCAGAAAGTGTGAGCAAAGAATGATTAAACTGAGACTCTCACAAACTATTTTGTCAATTAGACTTACATGAGCAAACCATTTCTAGTCCAAAGATGTTTGTGTTTGGTGTTTAACTACCTAAGCATATATATTTGGCAAAAGTATTTGGCTAAATGATGAGGCCTGATGCACTTGAAGTCCATAACTCAGCTTCCTTATGTGCAAAACAGATGCAACATTTACCTATACTGCCTAATATTTTGAATCATAGAATCATTTAGATTGGAAGGGATCTTTAATATTATCAAGTCCAACCATCAACCTAACACTGCCAAAACCACCACTAACTCATGTCCCTCAGCACCATATCTACACATCTTGCCTTTTAAATACCTCCAGGGATGGCGACTCAACCGCTTCCCTGGGCAGCCTGTTCCAATGCTTGAAAACCCTGTTGGTGAAGACATTTTTCCTAATATGCATCCTAAACCTCCCCTGGCACAACTTGAGGCCATTTCCTCTTGTCCTATCACCTGTTACTTGGGAGAAGAGACCGACCCCCACCTCTCTACAACCTCCTTTCAGTTGGTTGTAGAGAGCGATAAAGTCTCCCCTGAGCCTCCTTTTCTCCAGGCTAAAGAACTCCCGTTCCCTCAGCCGCCCCTCTAAGACTTGTGCTCTAGGCCCTTCACCAGCTTCGTTGCCCTTCTCTGGACACACAAACTTGCAGTAAGGCATTTTGAAGAAGTTCTGCTTAAATAATTACCCATTATCATTCTACAGCAATTCTAATATATAGAATCAACAGATGTAACATGCATAAAAGCACACATTGATACCTCGGAAAGGTTTGAATTTGTTCTCCAGATCAAATTCTTGTCTTCCTAGGCGTGATAAATCAACTCTGAGATCAGGACAAATGGCATATTCCTCCAAGGTTTTGCTGATTTGATAGATTTTATCTGAAACTATATCTGGAGCAGGTCCTAGAAGAAAAAAGAACATGGTGGGTCATTTTTTCAAAATGAAGGTTCCCTACTAAATGAGTACTGCTATAGAAAACATTTTTCTAAATATATTTGAGTTATTAAGGAATAAACCCAAACAAAGAACTATAGTAAATAAGGTCTTTTCTTTCAGTGTAACACAGGTTTAAAACATTTTTTTGAAAAAATATAACATGGAAATACAGTGCGTTACTTACAACACTTTCATTCCCATAGAGTATTTAAATCAATCACTATCCAGGGTAGGGGGGGAAGAGGGAACCAAAAAACGCATAGTCATGTTTCTTTGAGTTTATTGCTCGAAGACTGCCACTTTCTACTCTGCATGGAATCTCAACATATGGAGTAAAGGAAAGCCTGTCTTTCAGCAGCAGTTTCTGGTGTTTCATAGTGCTTTCTGCAAATGCAGGCTTGTGAAGGTGAGATAGCTTTTTGTTTCACATTACTTCGTTAGACATAATTATAATTTTTAAAAGTCTTACCAGTTTGACAGTGGTGTTCTCTTGCAATTTTCTTCCAATGGCTTACTGAAATGTATCTTTGTTAGAATTCAAAATACCTTAAGTACTTATGACCTGAACAGTTGTCATTCAGAAACAGAAATCACACCTCACCTGTGCATTACTTTTATTGCCAAATCCTGAAGATTGGCTCTATTTTTAAACATTTACTGTCAATCAATTAAAAGTTGCAGGCTTGGTGCAAAGATTACCAGATTAGCTATGCCATATGTAGTGCAAGAGTTGAGTCTAAGTTACAACAAAAGTCCTTTCTGGCTTATCTGACTCTTCATTGCTTATATTAAAGCTATACTTCCACTCTGAAAAATTACTTCTTTTATTCTCTTTTACATGCTCTCTCTCCTATTCCAAAGCCTCTGTCTTTTCAGTGCTAACTTCCCACTCCCATAGCAATGCTGCTATATTCAGTTAAGCTGTGCCACGTAAATTAGTGTGTTCCATCTCAGATGCAATGTACCAGATGGTCCAAGGCAATACAAAAAGTAACAGTCACTTAACTCTTCATTTGGCTTAGAAAATGACTTCTTACTTAGCTAATCCAAACCCATCCATGGGGTGAGGACAAGTTTCATTAGTTCCAGATCATCCTTGATGGATGGATGTACTGTCTACTGGTATTTCCAGCTAAGAAGATCCCACAGTGTCGCTCTGCATTCTCTCCCACATCAACAGAAACAAACCACCTTGGCCTGACCTGGATCTGAAAAATAGACTAAGGGAGAATGCAGCGCAATAGCCTTCCCTAGGAGCCTGTTGTGGTGCCTAATCATTCTCTTAGTTCAAAAGCCTTGCCTAATACTTAATCCACATTTTCTCAGCTGCAGCTTAAACCAACTACTTTTCATTATGTCTCTGCTGATTACCATAAATAATTGAACCTTGTGACCTGTGCTTGAGGACTGTTTCATATTTAAAGCTTTATAGCCTGTGTGAATTTTCTTTAAAAAGGCACAGCACGCTAAAAAGAATGCCCCACCAACTGTTACCCATTCATCAAAGAGATTTTAGGTGTATGTCGTGTTTTAAAGTTTATAGAGTGCTAATGCATCTAATGGTTTGGCTCTGGTATGTTTGTGCTGTGACCCTGGCTTTCTCGCTGTCTGACCTTACACAGTCCCTCTAATCTCTCTGGGATTCAAGCCTATTCTGTTTATAAAATCACACTAGTTTAACCATGCACATTTTTCAATTAAACAACGGACAAGGGAGAAGCATCCCCTTCTCAAGCTCTCCCACCTTCAAAATGGGGAAGGAAACATATTAAAAGCACTTTCATTGTTTTTCAGGTGGAAAGCACTCTACATGTGTGAGGTATGCAAAGTGTCAGCAATTGTCACCATGATGTTTTATGGCTGTACACAGACCTATAATATAAAACCTACATAATGTATAACGTACCTACATATGTTAGGTTGCCGATTTTAGAAAACAAGACATTAGCTATACACACAAATTCCAGTATTCAACAGTGGAACTGCAATAGTTAAAATGGTACAACCTGCTCCCTGGATAAGAGCAGTTATTTCCTGGGCAAACATGAGAAGTGCTTTCTTCCATACAAGACAATGAGTTATACTGCTTACAGCACTTCTGAAATTACATGCTTTAAAGTAAATGCCAAGACAAGCAACACAGAAATATGAGCAAAACAGAGGACCCTCCTAGCCATCTTTATAAAAGAATCAGAACTGTTACAATGATCTGGCAGACTACATAAAATGATACAAAAATGGGATGGCAAACCTCTTGTTTATGGAAATGTTACAGCTACCACAAGGACTTCGATGAACATTGAATGCTTACTGTACAGGCACATGTAAATAAATATACTCTTATTACTGAAAAAAAAAAAAAGAAATACACATATGTTCTTCATAGTTTTAACAGAATAAATGAAAAACACATAGTTAAAGTCAGATAGTTATCCTTGTCAGCATATTTTCATCATACTGAGATGCAATGTTGTAACATGTAATTAAAAAAAAACCTACCTCCATTGGCAACCTCAAACTTGACTCCAAACTCTCCTCCAGGTCCCCCAGGACTGTGGCTAGCTGTTAGAATAATTCCACCAGCTGCTTTGATCTTTCGGATGATACATGAAACAGCAGGTGTGGATAAGATACCATTCTGTCCAATAACCAATCTGCCAATCTAAGTGGAAAAGTAAGTCAAAGTACTCTGAATGTTACTAAACTTATGAAAATTAATAAATAAACACACACACACACATAGGTATACAGGTGTAGAACAGAGATTGTGAAGTCCTAGTATGGAACCTATTCTTTTGCAGAGAAATACATGTACATGAGTTGGTTGCATGCTAACCTGGAGTGCTGACAAAAACCACCGTATCCTGGCACATTTAACCCCAGTGGTCACAGCCATGTTGGTGATTTGCAAAGCTCCCAAGCATAGCACTGGGCTATGATCCTTCCACCAAACCCTTCCAGGTATTCCCATGAACCAGTAAATCCCCTCAAATATCAGTATCATTTAGAGCTGACTGTGTGGATGCAGTTTGCAGCACTGGAGCTTTAACTAGCGTAAAAGAGAACAGCAAGCAAATTGCCTTTCATGGAGTGGCCTTTCGGTACAATCACAAATACGACTACACCCCAGTCTCTGTGAGTCACATCTCTACTACCCAGACAGCCTTGGATGTCCTGCCCCATAGAAAGTATTGCTCCTCCTCCAGCCATCAGTGACTCCTTGGCTATTCCAGATGAAGAGGGTGTGTTACCCAGGGCACAGTCAAGCAGGGGAAGTTCCCACCATTCTTAAAGTAAAAAAAGCTTTCAGGTGGTGTTATTAAACACTGACTCAGTGTGTTTGGTATTATGTGCAGTTCCACTACAAGGTTCCAATTTCAAAACCTTGCCTTCATCCCCTACACAGATACTACAGTTTCAGCTCAACATAAAGAATCTAGGAGCCAACCAGAAATGTATCTACAAAGAAATATGAAAGAGTTCCAGTTCCTGGGAAACAGGCAGACACAAAAAAAGGAGGTGAGAAGGGGAAGTTAGTGTCACAGATGAGAACTGAGGCAGCTGCAAGTAGAGCTTACAAGGATATTGCCAAAGTTGGGGTTTTTTTAATATCCTCACTTAAAAAAAAAACCAACCAACCAAACAAACAAACAAACAAACAAAAAAACCCCACTATTACATAGTAGTTTGGGAACCAGACAGAAGGAGAGAGGGGCAGGGGGCGGGGAGGGGAAGGCAGAATACTGAATCCTTCCCACTCCCCATCTAAAAGCAGACTTGGAGTTCAACCTCAGGTTTGAGGGAGATTTGATAGCTCTACTGTCTGTGTGGTAAAGCAACAGCAGAGGTGTCACGACCTGCCTCCTTTCTATAAAGAGCTGTTCTGTCACATACAGATGACCTTCTTCTGGGTCTAGCGCTTGTGTGAGGCCCTTAACCGTTATTTAGAAGGGAGGTTCCAAATAATTTCAGAAAAGCAAAGGATTAATAGATGATTTATTTAGCCTGTTTGCTAAATCCAGCATCTGGATTTTTCCTGTTGCTGAACTATTTTAATAAAAAATTAAAAAAGAAAAGATTTCTACATTGAAATGACCAGCTTCTAAAGTAAGCACAAGTTACTTTTTTGCTAACCCTCACAAAGCACAAACTATGCTTAGCAATTTCTCTTTCACTGAGAATTACAAGATCAGCTTTCAAATTTAAAAAAATGTGTAGGACAATGCATTCTATTAACTGAGATTTCTACCTCAAGATCTGATGATAGGATGATTGTTTGTCTACCTGGTTTGCTTTTCACAGTTTTTGCAGATAATTTTGAAGCCTATGGATTGTTGCTAAAAAACAGGAAAGCTATCAAAATTGCAAGTAAAGTTCACGGAAAATCTTCAATGCTCATTTGACATGCTCTTGCTACTACTGGGAAAATGTTTTGTTCCACTGCCTGATTTTTCTCCCAGGTTGGAACAATTCTGAAGGAAATTAAAAAAGAAAAAGTTAAGAAACAAAAGTTTTGGTTCCTCATTTTTCTACTATAATGAAAATATTTTCCAGGGAAAACAAGTATCCCTTCCAGGAGAAAAAATGCAAATCAGCAGAATCCACATTTTCTGTTTCAAGAGATTATTTTAAAGCAGTGCTTCCACTGACATGGTCAGTTGGTAAGGGTGGACTGTATATACAGTTAATACATAGACCACACAGCTCATTCTGTGAGCTTATTTCTGCTCACTCCAGTGGTATTGAACAATTTAATTTCCTATTTAAGCCTAAAAATACAGTTTCATTAATTTACGACTGAATGATTAAAAGCAACACCATCTTCCTTATTATGGAACCTGATGCCAACAATAACATAAATACCTTTATTTGCAGAACAAAACATACCAGTAAATACCGTTTTCCTGTAAGAACAGATTACATGTTATGCTTGTGCACTGGCACAGCATTTACTTGCGAGAGTCTGTATCACTTTCTGAGTCTGTCTCTCCTGCCTTCCCGCTCTTGCTTCTCCCTGAAAGTAAAACTAAGCAGTAATTTACAGCACATTTATAAGAATTTATAAACCTTAGGAGCAACAATAAAGGTGTATTTCCTCCATTCCTAGCTCCAAGCCAAGTGAAGCAGCTGACTGAATTTTATTTCACTGATTACAGAACAAAATTGGTATTTCTCTTACTGATCAGACTTCTTCACATTTATGTAATGTTATTCCCATCTTTTAAAACTCTTTTAAATCTCCAAATGCTACATTTATATTTTATTTATTCACACATTTTGAATACTAAACTACTTCAAAAATACTTTCTATGCAACCCTGCTTGTTACCACAGAAATGCAAGTCCTACATTGTGGAATAAGGATTTTTTTTTTTTAAAGTAAAAGCATTTCCAGTTGTTGTGGGTTGACAACTAAAAGACACACTTTTACCTCAGCAAATGAGTTGGGTAAAACTCCATCTACCAGGAGGGGCACTGAAATCACTAGGAGCTCTAGCACATGCCTTGATACACTTTTAGAATCAAACTCAAGAAAGAAAACTTTCCATTAGCCACATAATTTACTGTTTTATTTAAACCAGTGCCATGTAAATAATCTGAAAGAGAAATAGAGGGGTTTTTCAAATTGTTCTGAATTTGAGTGTGTCCTTTTATGGCTTCTTTTCAGTCCATGAAGCTGCTTTTGGACAACATGCCATGTCACGCCAAGACGGTTGTATTAATGCTGTCATTTAATCACTATTGCCAATTGCACTGAAGCATTAGAAAAAACACAGAACATCGTGAAATAGAATTTAACAAAGTTTATTCCAGTCTATACAACAGTCTACCCATGTACTTTTATTATGGAAAGAAAAGCATGATGAAAATAAATACTGAAAATGTTTGTTTTGAATATTGTCTCTCCCTTTTTTAAACTATGAAGCATGTACAAAGCTAGGGCAATGACTCAATCTTCCAAATACAGCTGTCAGAAATGGGTGCCAGCTCTTAACACAGTACTGTGTATGGGTAAGCACAAGGAAAATAACAGGAATTACGTTTTGCAAAATGCTTGAAAACAACAACTCTGAATCTATCTTGAGGTACTCAAGTACAAATGCATTTACATTTGCATACAGGCTTATCATGAGCACTTGTTCTCTGTACTTCTAAATCTAAACTAGCGAGGTTTAGATTTTTGCCTTCATGCACACCAAAACTGTTCTGCTAAAGTAGAATACTTAGATTATTCAAAATGCACAAACTACCTGGCACTATCTCTTCACCATATCTTCATTTTTTTTCCTATTCAATAGATGTTGCACAAACCAGTTTTCCCATTTTTCTCGAGGCCCAATATTAATATGAACAAGAGTACTTTGCTTTGCCTTCAGCATTTGTCAAAAGGCTATTATTTATATACTACTTAGAAATATTATTTATTATACTAATTTCTATACTATAGAAATAGGCAATATTTATTATTCTAAATTAAGGATGTTGAAAGTGAAATTACATGAATGATACACAGATATTTTATTTGCAGTGACAACTGCAAAGAGCTTCATGTTACGTGAAGGTCTTCAGAGTTTTTACAAAACTCCCTGAGGACAGCGCAGACCTTGTAAGTGTACACATGCTACTCATCTTCCTTTGCTCTCTTCATTTTGGTGGTGAGAATGCACAACTTCATCCTCGCTTGGCCCAGAAGTTATTCGTTTTGTCTGTGAACCAGACACTAAACTGGCATTTAATTCATTTTAACTAATGATCTCTGAGATTTACAGACTTCTTGCAATCTGGGCTAAAACAGTAACCAAATAATGTCCGTGTACTGACTCACAATTAAAGTTCCGGTAATATCCTTCTGAAAATCTTGGGACAGTTTCATAGCATGGAAAGATTATCTTTGGAATTCAAAAACTTGCATAGCTACGAGATCACAGGCATGTAATGTCTCTTCTAATACTGTGCCCCTACGCCACATTCTATTTTGTCACTCTGCTCTTAGTAGCAACAGAAGAAACAAAGACCATGATCCTCAGGAAACTGTTACAGCTGAAAGAAGTCACCCTAACAAGTACTTTACAAGAACATTTTTATGCAATATTACCGCTTGCAGCTGTGCATTTTCAGACGACTCAGTTGATTACCATGGAGACAGCTAATGCTTTTTTTTATTATTTTTCCCAGTAATCTCTCACGTGCCTCAGTCAATTAAACTGGAAAGAATATGAAGCAAGCATATTATATCCTGGACAGCACAGGGCTGTGCCTTCCTATCTTTTACGACAGCATGTTAAAGATGACTGAGGGCTAACTTCGATGTAGAAGCAAATATATCAATCATACAGCTCCAGGCAGGGAGGGCAAGATTTGCCTGGAAGACCATGGAAAATAAAAACAACACGGTATTACAAAGAAGACAACTGGAAAACTCTTTGCCATCTCAAACTTCTACAGCATTACTAGCTGTACTCCGTGATCTTTCTAGGATGTTGCTATGACTTTCCATATTCAGAGTATGATCATCAGCTTCTGATCTGCCACTGACACCCACACATAGCAGCTTCTCATTCAAATGTATCCTAAACTTTGCATCAAAAATGAGATGCCACATCCAGTTGATGGGTCAAACAGAATACTCGCATTTGATTTGCAGTGGAACTGTATTATAAACAATGGAGCCCTTCACCTCAGTTCTTCCAGACATTCTGGTAAAGGACACTACTACTGACAGGACACAGGTGAAAAGGGAAATAGAGCCTCAAACACTCTCCTACCACACCACTGGGCAAAAATGCTTGTTGCAACCCACACCTCTGTCTGGCTTTCCTCACACTCCCCCACCCCTCCCATTATGTGCGCGTCCCTTACCCCAGTGTGTTTGCTCACAGCCCCAGCTGTGTGACCCATCAAAGGGCGACCCTGGTCAGTCACCTTCAGCCCTGAACAGAAAGATTTGGTGGAGCACGTGCTGATTACAGTTGCACAGCATGGAGCAGCCTGTAGCTGTTGCCACCAGTGGAAGCCTATACAGGCTATAGCTGTGGAGGGTGCACCTGCAAGCCCAAACTGGAGAGCATGAGCCAGAGGGACTGAAGATGAGAAGAAGGCAGGGCAAGCACTGGCTGCTGACAGGGCAGGGGGCCTCATCTCATTCCTTGTACTGAGGCCTATGCCAACTGTGCTAGGCTGTTAACGCAGGGGGAATGCAGGGTGAGTCACCAAATTAGAACAAGGGGAACCTAGCGACTCTAAAGGGCAATACATTTACAGTTGATAACAGAAAATCTCTTTTATTTTTATACTCAGCAGGCACAATTAACCATAAGACTCCCTATGTGTCTTCCAGGAAGGAGATTCAAGTTCAATTTATCAGCACTATGGGGCTATCCCTCTCCTGGCACTCTGTGGTGGCTAAAGGTTTTGAATGCAACTTCAAGGCTGCCACACATTTCACCCGATCCTGCCTACACCAGCTCACTTCTTTCCTTGTGATACTGGCTAAGTGCCTTCTAATGACATTAACCTCATCCAAAGGCAGAGATCTTTCCCCTCAGGAGTATTCCCTTCCTCTCCCCTTACTTACATAGCACAGCACTAAACAATGCCTTCAAGGGAGGCTTAGGTATTTTCCCAGCAGATGTATTTTAACAGCCAAAGAATAAAACATACAAACAGTATTCACTAAGTAAATGTGAGGCTTATGCCTTTACAGTGTGCTTGAGAGAAACACGAGTGAGGGTGAGCAGGGTGAGGATAGTAGAGACAGGATGGAGCATTAGCACGTGGAAATGGGAAGCCTTTTCAGTACAGAATCACAGAATCATAGAGTAATTCAGGTTGGAAGGGACCTTCAAAGGTCATCTAGTCCAACCCCCCTGCAATAAGCAGGGACATCTTCAACTAGATCAGGCTGCTCAGAGCCCCGTCCAACCTGACCTTGAATATTTCCAGGGATGCGGCATCTACCGCCTCTCTGGGCAACCTGTGCCAGTGTTTCACCATCCTCATTATAAAAAATGTCTTCCTTATATCTAGTCTAAATGTCCCTTCTTTTAGTTTAAAGCCATTACTCCTTGTCCTATTGCAACAGGCCCTACTAAAAAGTTTGTCCTGTAGGTCCCCTTTAAGTACCGAAAATCCACAATAAGGTACGAGCAGCACCCCACTAGCTGGCCTGCTGAATTTGTGAGGACCGCGTCATTAGTAAGAGCAGCATGCTTGAATTCAGATATGTGTGGGAACTGTAAGCAGAAAAGCTTGGGGTTTGGCTTCAGAAAATGCTAGGGAGAAACTGTGTTTCCAAGAAACTTGCAGTAACTTAAGAAAGGGGAAGCACTACTACAGCAAGGTGCCAGAAACACATCAAAGTGGAAATCTCCTAAGGTCAAAAAGACCTGATCTTCAGGGGAAATAGAGGAAAATGGGGAACATAACAGAAGGAGCAGGAAGGAGGCAAGCTGACAGGAAAACTTAGGAAGGAGTTCTGAATACCGCATAACCTGACTGACAAGCCCCTAGTCTTCTAAACCCTGAACGTCTTGCCTTCCTCAGCACCTCAGTCCTTGTGGTCACCTTGTGGCTGTAACTCACTCTGTAGCTCCTACCAGCATGCAAGGGCAAGCAAGGACCTCAGCCTCTGCAGGGCAGCTCTTGCTCCAGGGTTCTCGCTTTAGCTGTTGCTGCGCTTTATCCCACCCGGTCAACAGGTACAATTCCAGCAGGGAGGCTTTCTCCACCAAGCTACGTGGAGGAAGGGGCTAGGGAGCAGAGTTCCCTCAGGCCCCATCCTACCTTCCTCGCAAAGCATCACACACCAGCCCACTCCCACTGCTCTGCACTGGCTCCCTGCACGCTCGTTCCCCGCTGCTGCGGACGAAATACCACCACGCTGCCCTTGCCAGTGTCCTCATCCTTGCCAGTGTTCCGCCCGACAGCCCTCCTCACACCCTGGGCCACATAAGCCCTAACCTCTACCAAGCCCCTGCGTGAACAGTGAATTTGCAAAAGCTAGCCAGCACGTAAGACAGCCAGTCTCTCTGAAATCTCAGGTATCACTCAGCATCTGCTTGATAGTATCAGCATGGTGAGAATGTGCATTAGAAATAAACTTAAAACAGTCATTATTTATACCAGGCTGGCTGAGCCATATAGCTTGTATGTGACAAAAAAACAGCAGGGAAAATTCAGACACATGCAGAGATTTGTTTCAAAGTTCAAAGATGTCCCCATTATAAAACAGGACTGCATTGAAAGGATGGAGCTTTTGAAAAAATATTAAGAAAAAGTAAATTCACTAAAAAAAAAAAAAACAAACTGTAAAATATATCACTCCTTTTGCCAGATCTGGAGAATCAATTTAGTCATCATAACGAGAGACAGCAGCTTCAGCTCTGCTTTGAAGTAGAAACGTCAAGCCTACATTTGCTGGTATTTCCAGCTTTCTGTGCATACACACCAACACATGAATGTGCAGGTATCTACCAGAAGACAACAGTTTTCTTCCCAAGTTCTTTCCTATTTTCAAGACTGCAGAAGAAAAGCTGTAACCCGTCTGATCACAGAGGTATTTGCCACTGTTTTCTTCGTGCATTTTGTAATTTGTTCGCAAGCTAACAACAGAGAAGAACAGTTATTTTCTTCAGAGGCAGCCAAAATGCTGAATTCCTCTTGCTTCAATAATACCATTTTCCTTGAATATTTTTAAAACATCCCGAGCAGCAGGCACAGGTCTGATACCTTCCTTTCCCACATACTTATTTTTAATTCTGCCACATTTTCTCCCGCAGAGCCAACCGTGTTTTTCACCTCCCGTTCCTGCCTCAGCCTAAAATAAGGTGTGAAACAGCCCGGCGCGGCCAGCCGTCCCCTGGGGTTGTCACGACCACCCCCGCTACCCGCAGATAAAGCCAGCCGTGCCCAAGCCGAGCCTACAAAGCCCGTACGAGCCGGCACGGGGCCGACTCGGGCACCGGGCGCGCAGACCACCCAAAGGCAGCCGGACGCTCATTTGTATCGGTATGGTCAGCGCCACCGGCGCTATGCCATGAAAACGTTCTCCCC
>VYXH01005785.1:33082-59929 GCA_013397275.1 Burhinus bistriatus | reverse complement strand
AATCGCGGTCTCCTGCCAAGGATGTAACCGGAGGCAAGGGGGGGAGAGGGGAGTCCGGGGCGGCACACTTGCTCGGGGGGATCACTCTCTGTCAGCGCTGGAGCCGGCCCCGCCGGCTGCCTCCCGGCAGAAGGGCAGCCGCCGTGCCTCGGGAGTCGGCACGGGAAGCGGACGGCGGCCTCTGCCCCTCGGGGACACCTGCCAGCTGAAGGTCGGGGCAGCACCCGCAGGTGGCCGAGAGTCAGGCCCCGGGCTGCAGTAGGGCCGGGAGGGGGTAGGTGCTGTCCCGTTTCGCAGGCGAGAAAACCGAAGAACAGGCAACTAAAGAATGAGCAAGCTCTTCCACTACTAAGCCTTAAGTGAGGGGATTCGATTTTTTTTCCCTTTTTTTTTTTTTTTTTTTACTATATTGCTCGAAAGCAAGTTTTTTGTGTAGTAAGCAAGCTTACAGAGGTATTCTGGGTTTGTTTTTTTCACAGGAGGAGCTGAGTACTACAGGAAGGGTCTGTTCTGAATTGTAGGATAACTGACCGTGCTGGTTTCTGTCCTGTGAGGCTGAGCAACCTTCTGAAGGTGTCTTTCCCTTTGAAATACTGTAAGGTATTCCATACGGATGTGGCAAGGCAGAGTTCATTGACATAGGTATCCATTCTGCTTAAGTTCATTCTGCAGAGGTGGTGGCACTGGCAATTGTGAAGATGCCTGACATTTCCCAGTATAAAGGCTGTGTTTATAGATGCCTGTGACCATCAAACATCAGCTGAAATTTTCCATCCAAATGCTTGTTTCGTACTGGGCCCACACAACAGCATTTTGCCGGGACAACTGTGTTGGCTGGAGAGTTGGAAAAAATAGTCATGTAACCTAGGCATCATTCTTGCACTTAAGAAATCCCTGGTGCAGACCCACACCTGAGCAGACAAAAATAATTGTGTAAGGCATTCTTCAGGTCTCTGCTCATAAACTGCTCAGAAGCACGATGGAGTGTCACGACTCAACAAGACAGTGCGCTAGCTGCGTGACTGGAGGTGGCCAGGCAAACATGGGGTAAAATGCTTTTGCCTCTTACCAAGACTAAAACCTCATTAAGAGTCAGTAAGAGTCACCAAATTAATGGTAACCAGAGGAATTTAGTCATGGTTTTGAGCCCTGTCTCTGCAGACTCTAGTTGTTCGTAGAGAGAGTCTAACATGTGATTGTCTGCTACTCGTCCATCCCTTTGGCAGTGACTGCTGCCTTCACAGTAGAACACTATACATGCTACAGTAGGCAAGGACCAACAGTTTAGTTTAGATAAACTAATCCACTGAAGCAGATACAGGAATTCTAGCTCTGTTGAAGGAACACCTATATACTGGGCCATATACCCTGGCAGAGGGCCAGAACAGGGAAGGAGTAACCTCTTCTGTCTCTTTTGTTAGACCTCCTAGTCTGTAGTCGCATTCGTGGCTTCCTGTACTGATTCAGAATTTTGAATAGCAAAAGGAAAAATTCTGCAGTATGGAAAATCCGGTTCTCGCATCCCTAATGTAAACAAGGCGCAGCTATAGATGATGTTGTTACACCTTAAATACTTTAGGGCACTGCCAGTAATAAAGCCACGATATATAGTCTGCATTAGTGAAAGCTGAAATGGAGTCAGATAACTGATTATCTACCACAGCAAGTATCCAACAAGGAAACAGCCACAAAGGTTGAAAGCACTAGAAAAAACAGATTGTAAGTTCCAAATACCAAATAAAGGAAGACACGTGACCAAAGTAAGAAGCAAAGTAAAAGTCTTTGAAATAGAGAATTGACCACATTTTTCATATGCACAGGGGAAATGTTTTGTATTTGGAAGAAAATGTATCAGCTTGAATCACTTTTAAAAACACTGCAAACACTGACATTGCCAGAAGGTACATTTAAAAGGGACAATCAGTGACAATTTTCCAGAAGTTTTTGTCTTCACCCATATCATTTATATGAACAGTGCTGGAGGATAAAGAAAAAGTGTGTTTTGCAGTCTTTTCAAGTATTACTTTGACAATGGCTCTACCAGGAGTGTAATGGGTTGTAAAGAGCACTGTAAATTTTTTAGTTCAAACTCGGGCTCTGCTTGAGATAAGTCCAAGCAAAAGTTTATGTGACCCCTCTTTTACTGTGATTCCTGTAATACTTAGCAAAACTTAGGTTTCCAAAGTCATGCTATTTCATGAAAAGCTCCGGTTCTGTTTAAAAAAAATAAATAAATTACCAGCCTTCACTGTAGCAGTGCAAAGCATGAGAAAGTTAATGTAGACAGCCTGAACATTCTAGTACAAAAGCTGAAGAAAAGGAAAAAAATTTAACCCTTTTTAATAAATGCTTCCATTTTCAAGTACCTAGATTAGCATTATGTTGGTAAATTTATACATGGGGATGCACTTCAAATTCTTTTTCATAGCAAGTCCCACACGCGGTTTTGCTCTCAAAGATTTCATTGAAAAGCAGAGATCTCTGTAAATAGCCAATATTGCAGTGCATTAAGTGATTACAGCTATGTATCTCTAACAAAGGAATAATTATCGATATGGGATGATATTAAAAGCCTGGAATGCCTTCTTGGAAAACAACAGCTAAATATATTCTTGGTATTACCATAGTGTGTTGTGAGTTAGTTTTCAAAAGGTTGTTAAGATAAAAAACAACTTAATGGAGTGACAGGATACATGTTAAATTTGTTCCGTTTCCAAGTAAAACAACTAGCTTTCTGTCTGCCCATTTTGCAAGCTTGGTTTGACATACGCTGTCTAGTTCAGGAACATTTTTAACCCTTACTTTGATTCTTAAAGCTTTTTAATACCCAAACCTTAAGATGTTTGCCATAACTCGTTTGTCCTGTGCAAATGACCGAGTCAATGTTAATTACTTTAAGAGCCGTAATTTTTGTGTTTCCTCAGCATTTTTTACCAGCATCGTACCAGTACCTTTCTTTGTCCCTTTAGGTCCAATTTTTTCATGCACTGAGCTGGGAATTGGGTTGTTGTCTGTGTTGACTCAAGGGAAAGGAACCTGTCCCACAGCAGCAGAAGCCCTCTGTAGCCACACAATTACTTCTAATTCAGTTGACCTGGTGACCAGAAGTGTCCCCTCTGCAGGATGGCAGAAACTACTAATGGATCTTCTTAAAGTTGCATTATGGAAGCCCAGCCCAGCTCTGATTTGGTGCTAATGTACAAGAAATTGCTGTGTACCTGAAGCTTGCTTTCAGTTAAGGAAAAATCTTTTGTATTGGCTTGCAAATGTTGCGGCAGAACTGTACCACCACCATTAACTAAGCCAGTTTTGCTCCTTCAGTTGCACTACTAAGTTCACAATGCAGCAATAGTATAATACCCGAGTTTTCGATGGAAACATATTTTTACAGTTGTTTCATACAATATGTGTGTGTGATAGAAATGTGGATACTCAAAATTAGTTCAGCCATTCCCCATGGTGCCATATTTTGCAATTCAAATTCTCATTCTGCCACTGAACTGGATTTTCCAATTGCTCTTATAATGCAGTTATCATTTGAAGAATGGCATACAGTAGTGTTATTATAAGATGAAGGTTGTTAACCTGAGCTATTGAAAAAAACATTTTGCAAAAAAGTTCTAAAAATACAATGTTGGCTTATTAAAGCCACTCAAAGAAAATGGCTAATTTCAAGTAATATAGTGTTTGCTAATAAAAGCAAAAATAGTTTTAAAATCCAGTGCTTCCAATTGAGGCCTTTCCTACTTGTGAATACTTTGTTTTCTTTCACTTGCAATGACTTTGTTTCAAAATATAAATTACTTAGGAGTTTAAAAAATTAAAAGAGAAAATAAAATTGAAAATTTTTTAGCTGTTTTGACTGACTTGTCTGTCTTGTCTTTCAGTTCACAAATGAAAGCTTTTCTATGTAAGCCTTGCTATAGTGTTTAGAAAAGGCAGAGAAAGTGTATTTTATACTTTTATACAAAAATTAGTTCCCTTGTAACAGAGCTTTATTGAAAGTAGTGTTTATGATCCGGTGGATACTACGACTCAGTGAGGTTGTTTTCTGGAAATTATACTTAATCACCAGAAAAGGCTATGTTTCACTACAGCTGGAAATCCCTAATTACTGTGAAACAAGGCAATTGTTCTAAGGAACGTTTTCACACAACCTTACATGCAAATTGATTTACAAAGCACAAACAGGAAAAATTCTCTGAAAACATAATTCTCATAATTGGCAACTGATTTACTGCCATATCAGCAACTTGTAATGTTGTATAAATCGGGTCTGACTTACAAAATTGCCTGATACTATCCATCAAATCAGGAGAAACAAGGAAGGAAGGAAGGAAGTGACTGAGGAAGGTAGGGAGGAAGATCACCAATCATTAACCTAAAAGAGAAAGCAACTTTTGTAAAAAGAGCATCCCCCCAAAATGCCCAAAAACTCGGTTGCAGAAAGTTTATTCAAATAGTTTTGTGCATAGCAGAGCAAATCAAGATAACTCTCCATTTCAAAATTCTAACAATATGCCTACTCAAATTAGTGCTTTGGATGTCTTAGAGTCACTAGCAATTTTTCATTTTCCAGTGTTGCTGACAGACCAGTCCCATCATTCATGTGTTCAACAAGTAATTCCATACAAATACTCAGGCAAACGCATTGAATGCTGGGCCACAAGGGGTTGTTATGCAGGAGTGTAAACAACAGATCCATCATGTCATGGTTCTTGCTGATGTGGGGAAGAAGCAGAATCTAAACACGGACCCAAGCAACGGTCTTTGTCTTCGCTCTAGTCCTGCTACAGTTAGTTCAGCATCTCCATTGCTGGTCTAGCCTCCGCTGCCAGGACTGAAATGAGCAGGGGAAGCAGCTGACACTTTTAATTCTCTTACTGCCTTAACAGCAGCTTGGAATGTGACTCACCAGCACGGGAGAGGAAACAAAATGTAATTCCTGGGAGTCCAAGTAAGCCCTCTCTCCGGTCCTGCAAGGGGGTATGCAATGCTTCTCCTCTGAGTACATCACCTCAGCAGAGAGAGCACCGTTCTACTTAATTACACAGCTGTCTGAAATCCGTCACCTGTTATTCACTCCTTGTACATTAAGGGAAATCATAACAGATGTGTTAGAGTCTTACTCCACATGCTAGGTTTGCTAAATGGCCATATAGACCAAAACAGGCACTGCTGCGCAATAGCTTTTGCTGGATGTCTGAAATCCAGGGTATAGTGGATATGCTGCTGCACAAATTACAGCTTCTCATTAGGCATCCTGTCTGGATTGGCACGGGGGGGAACAACGGGTGGAATAAATGCTGCATTGATAAAAAGGCTGTAAGTAATATATGATTCAAGTTTTTCCTGGTATTGTTCAGTAACCCTAGCTTAACAGCTGCTAGATTCAATCATTCAAATAAGCTGTAAAATTTGTAAAATTCTTTGGGCACACACTAACCACCAATATTCGGAGTGAGGACATCTGCAGAGGGCATCTTCTGGGAAGAAAGTCTGCATTTTTCACTTGAGTTCAAATTGGGATTTATATACAGATGTGATATTAATTTTTTTCTGTATGGAAATTAAAAATAATTTAATACCAGAAAGTTCAGGATAGAATGATGAACCGTCAGCACATGCAATATTTGTTGCTGTCATTTAATTAAGTACAGATTGGGAAGAAACATGATTCAAGGGTGGAAAGAGCTATGATGGGGATGAGGAAGGGAAAAAGAGAAAGGCTAGGGACAGGAAGAGCTTCACAGTCTAGTGGTCTCCTCTCTCATGGGAGGAGGAGGCAGTTGGAGAGGACACTGCAGTACGATTTCCTCCTGCTACCCCGTAAATGGGCTTCAATGGAGTTAATGCCCACAATGAACGTAGCAGAGATGCAATCCCAGAAAACCAAAGATGTCTGACATGGATCCCATGTGAGTTCTTCACAAAATCTAGAAATGTACTTAAGCCATCTAAAATACTAACGTTCTCAAGTATTAACATTTTGTAGTTAACTAATTGAATTCCTGCTAAGGAAGTGACAGATTCTCTTGAGTCCAACACAAGCTCGGTGTGGAAGTGCTTGAATACGGAAGGATGTTTCACACCCTTAGTTTTGCCCGCTGTCCAGAGGTTCATACTCCTTTTTTCTAACTGCAAATAAGTAAGTTAATTAATCTTACTATATGTAGAATTAAGCATGCAGTCACCACAGTCTTGCTAGACTGTGTGATGGAGATAGATATATTCTATTTAGGAAGCTGTTTGCACTGCCAAGTAGGCACTGTGTCGTCAAAGCCTGATTTAGCAGGAGCTTAGTCCATATACACTGTGGAAGCCTTACACTTCCATTTATGGCTATTTACCAATTATGTCACGAGCTAAGGGTGGTAACTTTTTCCATATGATTGGCATTGTGGCACATGATATGCAAAGAATAAGACACAACCTACAAACCGGTCCCACTGCCGCAGACCTGCAGATTTCAGGTCTGATTTTCAGAGGTGCGAGAAAGAGCTACTAGCACTGCATCCAATGAGTGACACAAGACCAGCCCCTCCAGGCTGTAATGCTCAGATGACATCATGTTCTATAACCATGACAAAATACGCCTTACAGATACTGCCAACTGAATGGCCTCTTCCACATGGTCACCCACTTGTGCACTGCAGAACCCTGGCAGACAAATTACTTCATGATCTAAAGTCCATTCCTTACAAGCTAGCACGTTCTCTATGTATGTTCGTCCTTTTCTAGTGGTGGAATTACTGAATAAAATGAAAATCTCAGCTGAGGCCCAATGATTTGGTCCAGGGAGCTGGGCAGTGATAATATACAAGAGAAACACAACGTTCTCAGATACATCCTGGCTGGCTGTCTACCAGTCCAAGGGATGCTAGGCAGTAGAGGTAACAGGGAGAATGCTGGGTTTCTTGCTGTACTGACAGATCGGTGAATTTATAGTACAGATCTACTGTCCATCCATTTTAAAAGTCCATGATTTTTAACATTAAGTCAAAGCATATACAAAGTTTAAAAGCACAGAGCAGGAAATGTTCCCCTGACACCCCTTCTGATAATAAACACATGTGAAGGAACACACTTGACGGAACGATTGTTTGGTACAGGCATTCCTTGTCTTATATATACTGCCTTCTGCAACAATATATCAAGGTAGGAAAAGCAAACTGTCATCACCCCTGCTTTGAGTCACGGTGTCTCTGACAAGGACTCAAGACTAAAACTATTCAGGAATACAACAAAAATAGAAGAAAGCAGTGTGGAAAAACAGCTCCTGGGAATATGGGAAAAAAAAAAAAAAAAAGACTGTAGTACCAGTTTTGTTTCTGAGTTTTTGGGGAAGTGACAATATATTTAAGTCCCTCAGTTCACCAACCAAGTTCACTAGCCTTTTAGAAAACACTTTGAGACCTAGGAACTAAAAAGCCCTATTTTAAGAACAGGTCACAGACACAACTCCAGCAATCCCGTAATAAGTGTCAATATCATGGTTTTGATCACTTTGCATAGTTGCTTAAAGGTTTCCTTTGTTTATGTGCTCACTGAAAAAGACATTGTTAACATTGCTCTTCGCTGTCTGGTGTTTCTGGCCCTGCCGTTTGGGAGAATACTATTGGATAAAGCACTTGGGATTTTTCTCTTTTTAAGAGTTCCCTTCTCTCTCATGTCAAGGGTCAAGTAATTTTTCAGCACACATACTCTAAATTCTAGCTGACAAATTGTTTTTGCCAGAAAAGTTATTTTATCTTCTGACTACAGCTGATGAAAAGAAGAAAACATTCTCACAGCAATATACTGTGTCTGCTAAACAACCTCTCCATATTCAAGTGGCTCTGATTGTTTTCTTTGGCCACAAATGAGGTTAGATAGACATAAAAGCAGTACTTTAAATTGATAAAAATAATCCAGAAAGAACCATTGACTGTAAGAGCCAGGAAAAAATCTGACAAAATAAGTCAAAGGTATAATTTCAAGACGCCTCAAGACATCTGCATCTGAGTCCTGATTTGCAGCTGGGAACTCCACCCAACAGCAGGTGGGGCCAGCAATGCGGAAAGTGGTCGAGCAGCGCCTCCTGTGGGCATGTCTGGTCTATCTTTAAGTCTGCTCTTCGAAGTTCTGTCCACAGGAAAAGTCTGATTTATTTTCCCCTTTTGTAACCTATTATATGCTCTGGCTCATCTCTGAGAAGTTTGGTCTCAGTTCGCACAACGTGCAAGCCAGGAAGGGTGCTTATTTAAGGATGTCGATTTGGATCTACATCTTCGGGCACTTGTAGTCAAACAAACTAGCCTTTTGGTTTTGGTGTGTCTTCTTATCCTCGTCTTGCCTGACCTTTCTCTGGCCTCAGATAAATCCAAGGTAACTTCAGATTTCCTTATTTAGATTCTGTGAAACTGTAAGTGGGGCAAAAATTTGATGCACTCTTGAAAACGAATGTAGCTGTTCTTGACAGTTGCAATAGAACGTAGGATAAAATAAAATAAAGTGTTAAGTAGGGCATTTCCTTAAGATGGCCAGAAGCACTGAGTTGACGTAGCTATTTATACCTGCAGTCCACATCTGGGTTGAGGTCTTTGGAGTCTACTGCTGCAGATAAGAATCTGTCGTGGAACTGACTTGAACAAGTCTGTCTTATTTAGACCACAGTACTTTTAGAAACGTAACATGCTGCTTTATTTCTTTACTCTAGAATTACAAGTCCTTTTTCCCAGGAAGCTCCCCTTTCACGGAAGTGGAGGGCTGTTTCTGCTTACCAGTTTTACTGAGGCGGCTGGTTTGACTTTCTCATGTTGTCCTTTGCCTGTCAGGTTTTACTTTGAATTGGATTATGTCAAGGATGCCACTTCCCTTCCAGGTTGTCCCATAGCCACACGACTAACCAGCAAACACTGTACCAAACTGGCAATTTCCCAGGGCTTCTGGATCTATATTTTTAGCTTTTCTCCAGTGTTGAAGCTATCCCTGCCTTTAAGACAAAATAATTCTTCTGGGATGATCTTGGTCCAAAGTTTACAAGCTTGTCTTTCAGCCTTCCTAAGATCACATTCAAGTGGAAAGGGCTGGAAGCATACTTGAAAACATATGACAATTTAACTTTCTTCTTTATAATACACATTGTTTTAACGCAGTTAAAAATAGGTTAATGTGAATTTGGAAGTGGGTCTTTGTGGACCCCACATCACTTGTTCTTAGCGTGATCTCTTAATCAAGGATGTATTGTGGCGTAGCCTCATTTCTCATCCATCCTACCCTTTCTCAACAGTGCTGTACGCATCCATTCCTGCACACCAAACCTTGGGCAGAATGCAGCATGCTGCAGGTTTAACATTCCTGGTTTTCCTGGTTTTCTGCTGCATTATTGGACAGTTCTTTCCAGGGCATGTGCCATCTAACAGCTGTCAGTATAACTGCCTTTAAATTAGGCAAAGCAGGGGTGCCTTATTTGACAGTTCTTCAAGGAGTACAAATTGATGCAGCTTTATTGATATCTACAGAGCTAAACCCAGCACTAGGAGCTGTAACTTAGCACACCATGCATGGTATGTTACAGATGTGAATGACGCCTCAAGATTCCATACATCACTGGCCATCCTGTAACACCAAGAATACCTGTGGAAAAAAATGAACTATAAAGATAACACTCTTTCCACTGCATTTGAAGAAGATGATTAAAGTTGTCCCTCTTCCTATGGTGGTGGGGGTAGAAAGTTAAAGTTTATCTCCTCAGGCACCTTTGACGTCATCATTAGATCTTGCAATGATGTCAGCAAAGTCTTTCATCAAAAAAATGAGGTCAGAATTCTCTTAGTTTTAGAAGAAAGAAGAAAGCATTTGGCAGGGAAAAAAAACCTCACTGTGATTTTAGACTGAACCATCAGTAAAAAGATACAGACTTTTTATTCTTCATAAATTCGCTCCTTTACTACTTGGAAAAGAGCATAAAATCAAAATCAGATACAGAATTTCCTAGGAGAAAACTAAAACTGCATTGTCGCAGCGCTAACAAAGTTGCTAAAATAAATGTTACCACTAGATGACAGCAAATACTCGTTTTCTGTGACATTTTCTTTCCTGTGAGCAGCTCGATTTTCAGAAGGCAAAAATCAGCGAAGAAATCCCGTATTAAGAGGGGAGCCGGGATTCTTTTTCCCCTGGAGACAACAGCAGAGTTCTTCGTTGAGTAAAACTCGGTTACTGACCTGTAAATTCTTTGTTTCAGCCCAGGTAGCATGCTGCTTTATAGTCCTAGCTTTGAAGAGTTGTCCTCTATTAGGCTTTCTGATGTTCTTGTTTGAAAACCAGAGCTCCAGAAACTGTGTCAATTTTGATTTTTACCCACCTTCTTTCAATTCCTCTAAGGCAGATGCTGATCACACAGGAATCTGGGATTGTTTTCAGGAACAAGCAGCAGAATTTTTACAAAGAAGCAAATAAAAATACTAAGAAGTTTTGTTTATCCAGTTTATTGTTTATGACCAACCTGATTTAGTTGAAGATGTCCCTGCTCATTGCAGGGGGTTTGGACTAGATGACCTTTAAAGGTCCCTTCCAATCCAAACTATTCTATGCTTCTGTGATTATGACTGGGTCCTTCTGGAAAATACAGTTTTAGCCTTTGTTCAGATAACCCCCAATACATTGATGGCAGCCACATCAGTGTAAGGAAGCCATCAGAGTTTCTCGAAAAAGAAGCAACCTTAAATGGACAATACTAAAGTTCAGATTTTTGAGGAAATGGGACTTGACTTCAGCTAAGTAGCCTTTCTTTGTATTAGGGAAGGAACTGTCACGAAAGGCATCCATAGAAGAAAGGCTTTTTGAAGAAAAAACTGTAGAAGAAGGGCTTATTGTAAGGTAGGCACAGTTTTGGCAACAGGAGGACTCGGCCACAAAGATGCAACCTTCTCTAATTGCCTTCTGCAAACAAAAAAAGGGAAGTTGTTAACAGCAGAGGGAAGCAAAAGGCAATTTATAAACTAGAGAAGTTAATTCTTAGGAAAGCCGAGCAAATTAACACAAGCAGATTTGCCTCACACTTGGATTTCTAAAGAATAGTTTTCTAATAAAACTGAAAGTAAAAATGAGTATCTTTAAAGTTTTTAAACTCAGATTTACCCCCTCCCTAAAGTCCGCTGTAATGTATGACACTATCCATTCCTCAGCCTTGTAAAATAATCAGCTTGACAGCAGCTAAAAAAAGGAACTCGTGAATATCGACACTCAGATAATTTTAAAAGGTATTGTATAACATATGTGACTTTTCTGGAAAATACTGTAGAGGAAAATATGGAAATGTGTAAGTGAAATGAAGTTTGAAACCTCAATGATTCAATCCATAAAACCCAGAAATGTTTCAGAATTAGCAATGAATGTGGGCAGTCATTGCTTACAAAATAGAGGACAGACACAGTGGGTGTTTCCAGGGATGGAGCAAGGGCAGAAGAATATGCTGGAGGCAGGAATGACAACTGCCTCCGAGTGGTAGCACAACATTTACAATGATATGCTGTCACTGGCCCTAGCTTACTCCCTAAAAAGCAAGAGAGGCAACTGTGCTGCTGAAATTCCTAACTCTGCTGGCTACTGTCCTTCGCTGGGGCTCACTGCCCCAGGAAGGGGAAAGCCCTGCTCTGGCAATGGGACAACTGCTCTTTTTACTCAGTGCAAAATCCACATCCTGCACGAGATGTAGTGGATGTTACCATACTAACCTCCAGTGAAACTGGATGTTAGTAACACTTGACATTACTATATCATGTATTGTCCGTCTGGATTGCTGGAGAATGAACTTTGGATGTATTTAATGATGAAAATCACAGAGAATAAATGTGAAAACCATGGGTTTGCAGCTTGATTTTAGTTCTCTGCTGCTTCTCTTGCTCTTGAGGTTCCCAAACTGGTTTACAAAACCATCATACATGATTAGTAATACAATGACTACAGCAAGTAATTCCTAACTGATGGATAGCTCACATTAGACTCAGGACTTGAAATGCCTCCTTGGGAAACACTCGGCCTCACAGCACACAGCAGCACCATCTCTTCCCCTACCAAAGGACTTGAGATGCCAGGAACCACTCTCACAGCACAAGATTCACTGTCCCAAGCCACACAGCTGCGTTCTGGCCTTCACAGAAAAGTATTTGACTGCTACTACATTGCACGGTAATTGGCACACCTCGCAAATGATAAAAACTAAGTTGTAGTGGACAAAGGTTTATCTGACCCCTCAGCTAATGGTGAGTGAGATACAGGGACCGTCTCTTTCCTCCTGCGGAGAAGAAGGAATAACTTGCTTTCCTATAAAAAGCAGTGCAACTACAAGACTACAAGGGCTTAATGAAACTGTCGCACATTCTTATGTTTAGGAAGTCTGAAAGTCCATTTTAAGTAAGTACAGAAAATGTGGAAATAATTTCTTTTCCCTGCCACATGCCATCCCTTGCATACCCCCAAGTCTTACAGCTCAGGTAAAGGTTTGCATATGGAAAAGGCTCAGACCTTGGGAGACAGCACAAGGTACGGACAGAAATTTATTAGGAATCAGTCTTATCCAGACCTGGGATCTTGGAGCAAGTGTGAAATACTTTGGGGCATGCATCTCACATGTGAAACGTGAGACGGGCGAGGGAGAAGTGCCTGTGGGAGAGCGCTGGGTGCTCTGGAAGGAGAGAAAGCAGCAGATATGAAAGGTAACGGCTCATGAAATGCAATGCACCCAGGTAGAAGAGAGCAGGTACTTATAACCAACATTGCATCCTGGTGTCACAGCCGATGCCCGGCCACGTAGGGATCACTGTTCCCACCCACTCCAACAGACCCCGGGTACGCGGCTGCAGGGAGGGCTCCACACTTGCAAACGGACCCCTTGCTTACCTCCACCACTGCAGACATCCCAGGCAGCAGGTTGGGACGGGCAGACCCCAAGTGCTACCATATAACAGCCTAGGATGGCATGTTAAAAAAAGCTATTGATGATCAAGGTTGATATAAAAACACTGGCCTTTCCACTGCCTCTGTTGCCAGCACAGTAGGTATAGTCAACACGATAAATTGACATGCTTTTGCATGGGTGGGAGTGCCACGTATAAAACATGGGTTCTTTGTGATCACGATATAAGAGCAAGACAAACCAAAGTTTGCTTTTACCCAGGGTGCAATATAATACACCTTTAACCGCCTGTTCCAAGGCTTTAATCACAGCTCCACCATTGCCCTTACCATGTTAACTGAACAGCTGGAATCCACCATCCTCCCACCTGAAGTAACTGTTTCTCAATATACAGTTGAGGACCTCTTAATCAGAGGTCCAGTTAAGGAAATAGTTCTCCAAACTGTTTTTAGGTACCTGATGGACAGGAGGGCAGAAACCTGCCAGGATCTGTTTCAGCAGAGATACAAAGTATTCTGGCACCTTCTGATAAAATAAAAATTAAAAAAAAAATTAAAAAATGAAAAAAAAAAAGGTGTTGCAGACTTTGCCTGGTTCCTGTGGGTTTTGGAGTCACACACGCCAGGTGTCTGTATTCCTGTGAGACCCCTCTGTGATTTGCTGAAGAAAAGCATGGTGTGGAATGGCGAACAAAAACATCGTAAAGCATCCACTGCTTTAGAAGATGAAATTTTTACTTACCCATCTGCGGGGTCTGTCCTCTCTACCCGTGCCTTTATACTGCTGGATATCAACAGGGATGATGGCAATCAGAAGGGCAAGGTAAAAAGCATTTCCCTGTGACCACTGGCTGTAAATCTTGGCCGGGCTCCCTCTGGGAAAGCGCTGTTGGCAGGACGGGCAGGGCTGCTGCATGGGGCCCGTCACTGGAGGAAGGGAAATCAAGCCCTGCGCACCCACTGCTGACGATTTTACCCAGTGAGCTGTTTCCCCTGGAGCGGCACAGAAAAATACCATGCAGCTGTATGGGGGAAACACTAGGAAAGGATTTGTGCTATAGCACAATCTAGGAACATATCCATAGGATATGTACATGCCCACAGGAAAAAAAATAAAAACACACAGCCTTGAAGGAAAATTATATCAGATGATTGATGGTTTGGCTGAGATAAATGGTGGGGCAGCATGGCTAAGAAGGGGCTACCTGGCTGCCAGTCTACTGGTTCTTCCCTGCTCCAAGAAACACTCTCTGTCGACAGGTCACTGTTTAAGAATAAAGGAATGCAAACCTGGTTTGGCTGGGACGGAGCGCATGGATTTTCCACCTGCAGTCAAAAGGGGACAACAGTGGGAGGGACTCTAGGCCCATCTCCCAGTGGGAATCCCACCATGAGGAGTCATACACCAGCTAAACAAGCAGCAAACCCCTCTGAGAAGTCCCATACAAGGGGTTCCTGTCAAAAGTGGTACAGAGCCCTGTTAAAGCCAAGGTAAAACCCCACCAAAGGTCTGGAGCCAAGGTTGTGGTTAAACATGGAACTTGGGGTCCATAAGGTGACCCTTGTTTCACAACAGAAAAGTGCAGGATGATGCTCACACCAGAGGCAGTAGGTCAGCCATAACTTGGGCTTGCATTACACCCAAGACCTCCAAGTCTTATGTCCAAGCTTTATCCTCTTGCAGGAAAACGCGGCGATACCTAACCACTGTGGGAACATTGGTGGTTGGGGCATAGCCCTGAAACCCATCTCCTGTGGGTTCACCTTGCCCGTGGAGCTGCTCAGGTATTTAAAATTAACCACTACCCAACTTTACAGCCACAGTTCAACTCTGCTTTGCTACTGGTGTCTGGCAACATGTCTGTGGTAACGAGATGTGAGTATAAGACAATGGTTTGCAGGCAGAGTACCTGCCTTCAATACTATTTGCTTCAAAGGCAATATAAATTTTGGACCCAGCGGCATTTGCTGTTGTAATGTGATGTGTTTTTGACCAAACTGGCAAAAGAGTTGTTAGTTAACCTCTCATATGACGCGGCAGGAGGTGTCTTATTTTGCACCATTTAAAACCTCAGTAGTGACTGGAGTGATCTTCAGTATCACAGAATCATAGAATGGTTTGGGTTGGAAGTAACCTTTAAAGGTTATCTAGTCCAACCCTCCAATATGCTATATGTATGATATGTAAGCTATATAACTCTCTCAAACTAAGTGACAAGGTTACTCAACATCTGTCTGAAACTGGAAAATGCTTAGGGGAAAGAAAAATAAACATGATATATGGTGGTATTACACTGATTCAGTTAGCGAGGTGGAAACAGCCCTTATTCAACATTGTCAATACAATGGCTGGTCACCAAAAGCTGCCAGTGTATTGCAGTGGATGTTATATCTATGTTAGTAATCATTGTATTGTTATCTGTAGTACGTTTATTAATGATTTGTTTTCTTAAAACTCAAATAGTATATATGATTGAAATGTTAATTCAAGTTAAATCACACACCACACTATTGTAAATTGCCATGTTTTCCACTGTACACGTGCTCACTCTCACAGTGCATGGGCAAGAGGGCTGGTCATTCACATGACAATTAATAAACGAAGCTCATAGTGCAAAAATGGTTGACAATGGTTAAATGTTGGTCTGAGCCAAGGGACTGATCGAGGCACCAGTGAGCTTCTGCAAAGGCAGAGGGGCCAGGTAAGGGCCAGGCAGGGGCTGGGCAGGGGCTGCACACTCATGAAGCTCGGGGGAAGAGTGGGTGAGTGACCGGCCATGCCTGTGGCAAAGGCAGCTGAACTTGGCTCCATGTAAAGGACCCAGAGCATGGTCTTGGATCTTGATAAACAGCTGGTCAAAGACTACTGGATTTGGACAAATAGTTTGCCTTATTTTTAAATCTGTATCTTCTAAAAGGTACGTTGTCAAAGTACGCGTAAGGCCTCACCCACCAGGGAGGTACGTTTCATCCTCAAGCGTGCATTAGCACTGGACTTCCCTTAACCTGCCAGGCAATTAGTTGAAAGTCAGCTTTCAAGGCAGTATGAAGCACCAGTCCTCCAGGTTCTGCCACGAGTGGTTTTTGATGGCTACTGCAGTAAAACGAACCATTCCTTCACTTTGACAAATTCCATACCACAAATACTCTTAAAGCACGCAAAAGGATTTAAAAGATTTTGAATTTTGCAATGCTTATCCTGAATTGCCCCCTGTGATAATGGGGGGTTTCATGATAAAATCAGTCATGGTTTTCATGTCTAAAAAATCCTCTTGCTGCAACAGAATAGTTGATCATAGACGCAATGCAGAATACTGTCAGACATTCCATGAACATGCCAACATTTGTCTTTCAGATTTATTTTACTTTGTTTATAGTAAAAAAAAAACAGAATCAGCACTGTGAATTCATTTTAAAAATTACTGACTTGATAGGCAAAAAAAATGACAGGAAAAAAAAAAAGAAAAGTCGTAGGTTCTTAGGTCAAAAAAACGCAGTTATATGATATCTGATCTGACTTACCTGCACATTAGAGTAAAACAATGTGTCATATTTCATCCAGTAGCTCCAGGAATATGATACCAAAGAATATGAACCACAAAGTACATTCTACAGCTATATCCTACTTTGATTTAAGGACCTCAGGTAACTGAGACTCCAGATGGCTTTATATAGTTAAGTATCTGAAAGAAAACAGCTTTCCACTGCTCTGAACGTGTCTAGATCCACTTGCAGTCTTCAGTTCTGGTTGTGAACTCTCCTGCTAGACTAAGAACACTTTAATCTGTGAAAAGTCTTTCACAGTGGTGATTAAAATAACTGACAAATGGTACAGACAAAAAAAAAATAAAATAAAAGCATAGCATAAGAAGGGAAAAGCAAACTAAATATAGAAAGCACAGGCCTTCAGGTGATTCTGATAGCTAAAGATTACTTCTAAAGCTGTGAATCCATCTTAGTTCCTAGCAGAAAAAACAGAGACCAGCAGTCTCCACTTTCTCAAGGCGTGAAGCATTTCTCATTTCTTCAGTGAACTGAACAGTTTTCCAAAGCATCTTTTAGCACCAACAGATAGAAAGAATTTTAATCAACTTTTACGTGTTCCCTTTGAGAAGTCTGTTTATTTTTTTGCACTCTGTTCTGACAAAGAGAGGTTCCAGAAGACAATCTGTTTTTAAAAAATGGCACCTGCTAACAATGCCACTAAGAGAATTGTGCAGTTATAGTGGATTAAGCTATTGTAATGTAGACCACCCCTTTCTGCTAGCACGGCTGAAAATATTATCTTTTCCAGCCACGTATTACTGTTCGTCAGCTGAGGTTAATGCTTTTATCAGTCCATGCAAACACAATCTTCTTCAGTGCAGTGTCAGACCAGTCTGACCTATCTAACTGGTTTGACCTGGCACTGAAATGGTTTAGGCAGAGCGGTTTTTCTTTTTTCTTTTCTTTTCTTTTCTTTTCTTTTTCTTTTCTTTTTTTCTTTTCTTTTCTTTTCTTTTCTTTTCTTTTCTTTTCTTTTCTTTTCTTTTCTTTTCTTTTCTTTTCTTTTCTTTTCTTTTCTTTTCTTTTATTTTCTTTTATTTTATTTTATTTTATTTTTCTTTTCTTTTTTTTCTTTTTCCCCCTGAAGTGACCATGTCTGTGCATACTAAGAAAACGTGCTGAGCGAAAAAGGGGAAGAAGGATCCGCTGGGAGAAGAGGGGGAGGAAGGATGAGCTGGTGCAGGAGGGCAGCCTGCAGGCTGCTCTGCTCTCCTCTGCCCTGCAGCCCCTCGCAGGGTTTAGCTGTACAACAGCCAGGCCCCTTCTCCCTGTTAAAACATGATAACAGCATTGCATTGTCGTGCATTGTTAGCAGCTAATTGTAATGTTGGGGTTTTTTAAACAACTTTCTCCATTGGGAAAGATTCGATGCTGTGGTTCTGAGCAGCCTATTGTGAATTAAAACAAACTTCTGCACTGGACAAAACATAGAGAACTGTAGTCTTTCCTGCTGCATTTAACCGAAAATGAAATTATAAGAATACCAGTATTGTAGTAATTTTAAGACTACAAAAATCATTATTAACTGCTCATTCCTATTAAAAAGAAGTTTCAAACAAGAACAGTATGGTGAAAGTAGTAAAGAAACCAACTAACAAGCTAACTGTGCTTGCAGATGGGATTGAAATCCTGTTAAGAGAGCCAAACTAGAAGATATTTCAGACCCCCCGAGCAAGGACAGTAAGATTATTGGGACTTTCCACTATCCTTGAAGACTGGAAGCCTTCACGTATATTTTAGACCAATATTCATGCATAAACGCAAGTGGCAAGTCTTTTACTTATTTCTTACCAAGCAATATATTTCCTAGTCTGCTTGACGTTTGATCTCTTACAGCTCAGTATTTTTCCCCAAATTTTCATGGGTGTCCACGGATGCAGGACTTAGACCGAGATGCACAGGAGCCTTGACCCCTTGACCCCTTGGTGAAGCTGCTGGCCCTAACTGGATTTTGCTCCATTTGCCCACCTCGTGTCCGTGGCTGGGAGAACAGAAGGACCATGTGTAGGGCATTAGGAAGGGAAGGTAACCATGTCATCCTGCAGTTTGGCACTACCTCTGCCACTAACAGGGCATAAGCTCTGTACTGAGGTTTGCCACGCTTGCTCTGGCTGATCTTTTCTTGACTTGTTCACAGCTTGGTGTTTGGGTTAGCTGTGACAGCTGTTTCTCTAACTCACCAGGTGTCTATTGCTAATTTGTTTTACTTTTTTATCCTTGTATGTTACAACCATAGTTTTTTACAGGCAGTGGTAACACACCACCGTTCTGTGTAGAATGAGATATTTATGGTTGTAACATAACGATGCAGCACAGAGAAACACGCCTGATACACTATCAGCAGCCTTGAGAAGTGGAGACAAGGATGTGGTGTAGAGGAGTACAGGCATGGGGTGATAAGAGATGGGGCACTGGCTTAGCACTGGGACCCCACTGCTATGAACAATTCACCCATGGTCAGCTAAAAAAATGCAGACCTGGACCAGGATAAAACTGGGTTTAAGGGTAAAAAAAAAAAAAAAGAGAAAAAATGCATGGTATCTAGGATTTGTAAATGTATATAGCAAATCTGAGCTGCGGAGCAGTGAAGGAAGAGCAAAACATGGTAGCAAGCATACGAAAATGATGCTCAAGTGGATCTGAGAGGGAGGAAGAAGAAACAATGGAGGCCGCTCAGGCCAGCACTCCCAGTAGCCGGGGAAGTACCCCAGGTGGAGGGGTGGATGCTGCCACCCTGCAGGGCGGCCGGGATGATGAGGGCAGTGGGGGGGGAAGGGTGGCTTATGGTGACAGCAGGCAGCTGAGACCCCACCCTGATCCATCCTGTCCCCTCCGGCCACATCCTGCACATGAGGAACAGGATGGGACATGGACGACCACTCGCTCTGGTGTGGTGGGAGGGTGGGGAGAGAGGTCATTATACCTAAGGATTACAAAGTAAGAATCTAGTGAAACCTAGCAAATTCAGAACTGCTTAAAGGGCATAATAAAACAGAAAAATTAAACCTCATCCATCTCCCTGGGTAATACCTGAAGATTAAACTCGACAAGTGACAAAAACAAATGGCATGATGGTTAGTGCAAGGAGATAATTTCTGTTGTTTATTTTTGAGTTTAACAGAGCCTATAAAAACATGTGGAAAGTAGAATACAGTGGAGAAAACGCTGTTTGGGAAAGGCGATTTCTGTAGACGTTTGATGTTCTTGAGGGCACAGAGGTGATCCAATGATTGCAATTTGCCTCTAGCAAAGAAAACTCCTCTGCCTCTGCTAGGGAAGAAAACGAGTGGGGTTTGTTGACAAGATCAATGCCGAGCACATACCTAGTGCTCAGCGTATCTCGGAGGGGGCGTGAAGCATTGTTATCCTGAGAGTTACTTTGGCTTCGAAGCAGGCCCAGATGTGGATGGCTGCCCCACAGCCATGACGGCCACCATTTCCTCAGGAGTAGGTGCAGCTTGCTCCCTGCTGTGCCCCTCTTGGGACCTGTATGGGGAGAAACGCTAATGCTTGTCTCACCAGACCCCTCCTTCTCCCCGCAAGCATCCCTCCACAACCCCACCATCCACACCACCGCCACCCCAGGACAGGGCTGAGCAGTGCCTACCTGCTCCCTCTGGCCTCCTGCACAACCTCACTTGAACCCAGTTCCAGTTCCTTGGAGAAGGCCATCCTTGATATATCCACCACCAATACAAATACTAAAAGCATCCAGCCATTAGTTCACTAAGGGCAGCTTTTACTGGAGCTCTGTCATTTACTTTTCCTCCTCTTCATTTTGGCACGACACAAAAACAAGACTTGGTGCCCTAGGCTGGAGTTGTAAGAACAGACTGGAAGAAGTCAGTTAAATAAATATTTGAGAAAAGAAACCAGCAATCTTCCTGGGAGAAGAGGATAAACAGCTGGCCCTTGGCTGTGTTGCCAGTGTCATCACATGTGAACACAATAGAGGAGGACAAGGCAGAATGGGCGTCCCGACAGCCAGCAAGGGTGGAGAGGTGCATATTCTCACCCTCCCAGGGGCTCCCTGGAAACATGCAGGCAGTTCGCAGAAGACGAGGAGAGACAACGCTGTGCGTGCTGACTAAAGATCTCTGACACTACCAGCGTCACAGGGAAAGTCCTACAGAGGAAGAATGAGTTAATAGCAAGATGAGCGATACAGAAGAATTTCCCAGCTGCACAGATGCCCCATTAACAGCAAAGAAAACTCCAACTCAGTATATTGACAGTCATTGTGGGAATTTCAGAGTATGTGGTTGGTGAGCAAATACAAAAAATAAGCACCTAAAATATGACAGTAAGCATGTAAGACATTCTTGGCTTGTTCCCTTATGACTCATGGTTGAAGCTCCTCTTATTACATCCCTGAAGCTTTTTTTCAAATGGAAAATGAAGGATCAGTTGGGCGCTTCAGAGATTAATGTTTCTAAAGATAAGAGTTCTTCAATTACATGAGGCATTTATAAGTTAGAAGGTATTTTGATTGCCTTCTCTATGACAAATGGAAGTATAAGCAGCAACAAATACAAATGTATTATCCACAATTTTGTATTTATATCATAATTCAATCTGTAACACTGATGGCAATTATTTGACTCATTTTCATGCAGGACTGTCACTTATGCAATGCAAAACATGTATCAGTATGAGAATATGTATTAGTTTTCAAAACGAAGAGATGCAGTTGCTAAGGGAAACTGTCTCAATGTTCCTCAACAATACACCCATCTCACTGAAATGCCACCAGTGCTCCTCTAAAGAGAAAGCAACATTGTAAGCAGATTGTTCTTTCTTTTTACCTTGCTTTAGTTTATGGAAATAGTTAATTTCTGAAAACTTCTTCAAGTTATCTAAAACTACTTATGATTTGAGGAATAAAGTCATGTCTGCTAATGTATCCCCTGGGAGACTGAAGAGCTTTATCCTATTGGACACAACTTGAGACACCAGCTCCTTGCAGTGAAAGATTAACGTCTTCTTCCTCAGCAATTTGGAAACAAAATTCCAAACTCATTTATTTCAGTAGAAGTAAAAGACATTTTTTAAGATTGCTGATAAGGGAATGCCCTTCTTTCTTGCCCTTTTTTTTTTTTTTCAGTTTGATGCACCTTTTATCCTAAAGCAAATGTTAGGTATGTGACAAGTGACATACCACTAGTACTGAAAACAAATTTCTACTTATCCAGACACATCAGCAAGCATCCCTGTAGCACTGTACCTAAGAGTTCATTCTTCAGAATATCTGCTGCATGTCCTAGAATTATGTTTTGAAGAAACATTTTTAATTCCACCTTATCTTCTTGCATTCACCCAGCTGTAGTCAACATATCCCTCTAAAGCTAAGAGGTGAACGATGACTACTGGAGCAGGTACAGGGCAAGAAGTTCAACTCCAAATTGTAGAAGTAATGAGCAGAGAGATAAAAGCTTCAAACTAAGTTTTCAAAACAGCACTCAAATGCAATGTCAGAGAACCCCATAAAAAATCACCCAGGGCAGTCTAAATTTTCACTGTGTTGTCTAAGCATAGTGAAAATATTCTGCCCCTAGTCCCTCAAATCTTGAACTGCCAGGGTCATGGCCTAGAAGACCTGTGAGGTCAGCTACATCTTTCAACACTGGCTATGTGACTGAACGCTGCATTCACAGCTATTATGTATATATTCCAGTATATATTCTTCTGTTGTTTACACTGGAGAGGAGGAGGCTGAGGGAAGACCTTATCACTCTCTACAACTACCTGAGACTGTAGAAAGGTGGGGGTTGATCTCTTCTCCCAAGTAACAATCGATAGGCCGAGAGGAAATGGCCTCAAGTTGCATCAGGGGAGGTTTAGATTGGGTATCAGGAAAAATTTCTTCACCGAAAGGATTATCAAACATTGGAATAGACTGCTCAGGGAAGTGGTGGTATTTAAAAGACAGGTAGACGTGGTGCTGAGGCACATGGTTTAGTGGTGGTTTTGTCAGTGGTAGGTTTATGGTTGGACTTGATGATCTTAAAGGTCCCTTCCAACCTAGGCAATTCTGTGATTCTATTCCATGTGGTCTTCAGCCTCTGCTATCTATGTATTTTTAGTTTCATTTATACAACAGGCTTAGTGGTACCTGGGATGGATGTATACATTCAAAAATCACAAAACAAGTGGAAAGAGATGGAAGACAGTTTAATAGTAAAGGTTAAATAATTTTTACTGTGATTACATCGCTGGCAATAATCACTGTTGCTTCATTTCCAGTAGTAAAAGAGTTAGCTGGAGAAAGCACTAGGCTTCAAACATGTTTACCATATTCTTACTGTAATACTTCATGTACAGCATAGACAACAGCCTATTGCCTATCTGCATTTCTGCACAGGTACATGATATTACTGACATAACTTAAGCCAAATCCAATATGGTAGAATTCTTTGTGTTTGAGTCTAGACCGTGAGAACTAATCTTTAAGCAGTAGGTCAACTGGGATTCTTAGGAGGACTTCAGGGTTTAACTGTTGTGTAAACCGCAAGAGGAAAAAGAAACTACTATACTGCATGTCATTTGGTCTCTTCTGTCATAAAAAGCTTTCAGGGCTAAGCACAGACATTTCATCTTTTTTGTAGTTTGATGTCAACTGTTTCCTTGTTTCTCTCTCACAGTGGCTACGAATACTTCTTTGATGGTCTCCTTATCCAAGTTCCTGCCTGTAAAGAGAAATAAATTAGCTAACTATATTTTACACTGTATTAAAAAATACGCATGCAGGTAGCAACCTGCCTGTCTTCTCAGCAAAGAAAATGCTTGTTATACCAATGAGTGAAAATAGCAGTATCAAAATTAAGCTGCAGGTAACAAGACAACTTCAGATTTTCAAGATTTGTACTTCAAGCTGTACAAGAAAGGGAAAGGAGGAAAAACGGGTCATAAAAACACTTTGCAAAGCAGAGAGTAACAAGTAGGAAACAGGAATGTACTTCAGCATTACAAGCTTTTCAAAAACAAAATAGATTTTATACATTTTAATGGCTATAATCACCTTCCTTACAGTTACTGAATATTTGATCAAACATTCAAAGCATTTCCACCACCATATTTATAATTATGGATTTTAAAAATAACATAAAATATGCCAACATAATTTACGAATACTTCGTATTTTGTTTTATGTTTTTATTTCATTTTATTTTATTTTATTTTAATGTCACGAAAAGGGATAGTGTAGATTCCTCTGGAATATAAAAATGCAGGCAGTCTTGATGGTTAAACCTTTGGCTGAAGGTTAGGCTGAACATACACACTGCTATTATTCTGGCCAGTTTAGGCTGGTTGCTTTTCACTGGACAAGTCACAGGACTGCCTGCTGAAAGAACATCTTCTTGAAGTCCAACGAGGAGATACGCAATTTCCTCTTACCTATCAGGACCAGCCTATTTGTTCTCTTTTCGTCTTCTTTCCAGGCTACTGCAGTCTCTTCCAGATCATAAAGCTCGTGGACACCTTGGACTATCACCTGATGAGATTTGCCTTGAATAGATACCAGTCCCTTATCAAAAAAATAACAGGATATATAAACAAACCTTTAAAAATGAAATATGTAAGATGGGAAAAAACTTTGAAACTAGGCCAAGCAGGGAAAAATATTTCTGGCAACTATGCACCAGTTAGTCAAAATAATTGTATAGTATGACCACTTCTACTCATTAACATCCATTCTCACATCTCCTTATTTTGTTAAAGACTAATAATTACACTTTGCCATACCCTGCCTTCTGTTCCTCATTTGGTCAGTATCTAGCATGTTCAAGCAAAAACACAGTGTTATCAGCTACTATGCCACTTTGAATATATATACGGTCTATGATATATGAGTCCATGAAAGATTGATTGCCAGCAAAGATGATGTACAATGAGCAAAAATGTTTGATTTCAGATTATTCTGATTAAGCTGTCATGGTCAGCATATCCACTATTCTGAAACAGAATTTGAATACAGGAGAACGAACAAACATTTGTGAGGTAGAATGACTAGCAACAGAATTAGAAGGGATTACTGTAAGAGTGAGCCCATTAACTCACATAGCAAAGTTGTATTAAAAGAGTTTTCATCACTTCATGTAAAACTTTATAAAATGTTTTAGTGGAACACATTCTGTAAAACATGTCTTATACTTCCCTAAAGGGAAAAAAAAAAAGTTAAAAATATTTCATGAAAAAAGGTTTGTATTTGACATATTAGTTGGAATTCTATTACTATTACTGCCAAAAGGATAATGACTGCAGGCAAGATACAAATATAAAAGCAACAAAGTTTGGAACCCATTCCATAATTACCTGGGGTTCACTTGCTTTGGTGTATTTGTCTGTGACTCAGGCCCAGCACAAAGCTTATCACAGGCCTCAGATCTCCTAAAGAATTACTTTGATTCCTATCCTCAATACAACAAGAATGTCCTTGTGCATAGCAGTACTGATTTCAGAGAGCTTAAGGTGCATCGGTAGCTATTTACTTCTATTTGTCAGGACGGGGAAGACAAGGATATTCTCATTTTGTTGCTGGAAGAGAAACAATACAACCTTTTTCCAATGAAATTAAAATAATTATGTTGCCATCCATGACGCACAAGTGTTCTCAGAAAACAAACCAGAGCGTATTTTCTTATATTTCTTACAGCCTACCAAATGACAAACTTGATTCTCATTTTTAAATAATTTACTTGGCTGCTTGGTATAAGGAACATGAAAATACGTCCTAAATCATCACCTATACACCTCTCAAAAGCATGCAACTGAAAAACATATAAAGTGCCCATGAAGATGAATACTTATGGGCTGCATCCTTAAAACTACAGTCTGACAATACTGTAAAAAGTGTAGACCACAACTAGTATTGCGCTGCTATGTTATGCCAAATTCAACTTCCGCATATTATGCCAATAACTACAATTCTAGCTAGCAATTTATAATATCCAGTCTATAATATTCAATCCCTAGATAAGGAGACATTAATGTGAGACGGATGGTATCTTTCAAAGCAATGGAGGTGGAAAATGAAAAAAGTGATTTAACTATGTCCTGATTATTAACTCTGTCACTGATGTTTGGGACTGTACATCTTCCCCCTCAATTCAAAAAAAAGTAGCATCAACGTTTGCTTCTCTGTCAGCTATCTCCTTTTGAGTTGTTCCACGAGTCAGCAGATAACAAACTGTCTCTACCCGGAACAATGACAAATTGCTGTTCTCCATTTTGTCTGCTCTGCTATAGTGGTCTGTAACTGACAGCACACTGCAGTTTTTTAGATGTAAAAGAGGAAAAGCACAAAACAAAGTTGGTCATTTCTGACTAACCTTCAGTCTTATGACGTCCATGGTGCATCCAGTCTTATCTTTCACATTCTTCTCCCACAGAAGATTCTATGAAAAGGAAAAATGTTTTCCTAAACAGAATGGCACGGGTTGATTTTCTATAAAAAGCCACAATGACTTTTCAGTTGACAGTGATCTACTACTTACCTGAATAAAGAGATTTAAGTTTTCTTCTTTTATATTTCCTGGAACTTCAAATGTTACTGTAATTATATCCTGCAAAAGGAAAGACACACTTATTCTTACCAAATTGAATAAACATTTCATTACATTAATTTCAAAAAGTGTTCTTTATAACTTGGCCTCATAAAAACATAACTACATACCCATGTCAAATTTAAAAAAAAAGTAATTCTCCATTTCTATTCTGCTCTAATTTGCTATATTATGCTATACTTTTCGGTTCTGTTTGGGTGTGCACTTAAGGGGTATACACAATACTTCGAAGAGTCTAATGCCATCAGCTTCTACCGTGTAACCCTTTGGTGTAGCTGATGTTTGTTCTCAAAGACAGCCTAAGAATTTTAATTCTTACAGGCTAGTAAGCTCAGTCTTTCAAATACGCTTAAGAATGCTATTTTCTTGGCATACTGATCTTTGTCACTATTTCTGATCTTCATCACAATTCTACCAGACAAAAATTAATTAACAGATTTTTCACCTACCCGTACTTTCCTGTTATGAAAAGCTTTTATAAATAGACTATATAGGAACAGATTCCAAAAATAAAGATGTCTGAAGTCTTATTCCGAAAAATAAATACACAAACAAATAAATAATAATAATAATGATAATAAAAATAATTGTAGTTTAAAATTAACTATTAACTACATAATAAAGGAAAATGTGTCTTAAACTTATTTTTGTACTATAACCTCTCAATGACATAGAAGAACATACAGAGGATTAGTTTTTGTACAACCTAAAATTCTTTCAAATGATTACTGCTTTCAGATGACTAGTCTAACTTAAGAAAAAGAACAGAACGCAACAGAATAGAATAGAATACAATAGAACAGAACCAGACTATTTCAGTTGGAAGAGACCTACAATG
>VYXH01005785.1:7693-31434 GCA_013397275.1 Burhinus bistriatus | reverse complement strand
CGAGAGGGGTCCTGCCATAACATCCACTAGCTCTTTCAGTACTCTGAGATTAATCTCATCAGGCCTCAGGGACTTGTGAATATTCAGCTGATACAACAGCTGATCCCTTATAATTTCAGTGTCCACAAATGGAAAGTCACTGTTCCCACACTCACGGTCCTCCAACTCAGGGGACCAGGTAGCCCAAGGTCTTTCAGTATTACTAAAGACTGAGGCAAAAAATGCACTGAATGCCTCCGCTTTTTCTTCATCCTTGTAAGTCAGATAACCATCTTCAACAAGTATCTGTCCAATGTTTTCCTTAGACCTCTTCTTGATATTAATGTACTTTAAAAAGCCCCTCTTGCTATCTGAATCAACTGTAATTGAGCTTTGGCCTTTCGTGTCTTCTTCCTGCATAAATCAACCACAGCTCTGTACTCTTCCTGCAAAGTCTGACCTCACTTCCAAAGATCATACAATTTCTTCTTCCTCTTGAGCTCCACAAGGAGTTCCTTGTTCAGCCAAGATGGTCTTCTACCCTGCTTGCAACAAAAAAAGAACTTCTATTTTTATACAGTAGCTTAGAAAAGTGTACTTTCCTTCTAGAAAGTTGCTATGATCAAATTTAATTTTCAGGTTAAAATATGATGCATATAATGCCTGTATTTTTCTTTTTGAACTGCAAATCTTGACTGTGAAGTTGCTAGTCATGAAAACAGCAGAAGGCAATTTTTTTTTTAAGCTACCATATAAAAATACAACTTTTTCTTTTTTTGCAGCCCCTGAGGGGACTGTTGCCCCTGGGTGAACCGCGCCCAACTGGGGATACCCCGGAGAGGACTGTGACCTACGACTCATCCACAGAACAGGGTACCTGTATACAGACTGGGGCCCGTGGACGACGCATGGAGCAGAGCCACTAAGGAACAGAGCAGTGACAAAACCACTAAGAAGCAAAAAGGAGCAGAAAGCTACTACACAAAACTACAGGCCCTGGTAAAAAGTCTGTCTGTATTTCTTACAAACCCCCTTTAACTACTGAAAGGCCACAATAAGGACTCTGTGGACCTTTCTCTTCTCCAGGCTGAACAACCCCAACTCTCTCAGCCTGTCCTCATAGGAGAGGCATTCCATCCCTCTGATCGTTTTTGTGGCTGTCCTCTGGACCTGCTCCAACACATCCATGTCCTTCTTGTGCTGGGGGCCCAAGAGCTGGATGCAGTACTCCAAGTGGGGTCTCACCAGAGCAGAGTGCATTAGTGCAATAACTTGGGGAATCCAGATGGAGCCTTGGTTCTGGGAGTCTGTGATTGTATATACTGGTGCGAGTGGTACACCTGTTACGTGTGTGTGTATGTGTGCAGACAACCTATAAACTGTTGGAAAAAGTAGGGACCTGTGAAAGCCCCAGTGGGAGAGGAAGATGACTGCGAAGACAGAGGATGGTGCCAGCTTCAAGCCCATGCGGCCACGTCACGAGGCCTTGACGGTCCCCTAGGGATGCAGCCAAGAAAATTTGCCCAAGAGTTGCAAAAGGGATACAACTACCACCTATAAAACACTGGGAGATGTGCTGCTTTGCTGTGAGGACATGCCAGAGTTTATCATGTGCTTCAAATGGAGCCTCAGAAAGATCGGGACCACTTGGAATTCATCACCATCAGACTGTCAGTCCCTGTTACACTAATGGTCTGCTAAAAGATGCACTAGCATCAGCAAGAACTACAAACCCTGAATCAAAACTTAGCAGCTGGTAACACTGAAATGGCCAAAGGGAAAGCTGTGTGACAAGCCATCCAATCTACTATGGAAACAGTAATCCAGTTTAAAATTAAGAGAGTCGTATCAGGCAGCGCATGTTACAGTGCTACAGAAATGGGAGCACTGCTCCCCAAAGTGCAACTACTCTGAAATCTTTTACTTGGAGTAATTAAAGCAGTGCAGGACACCTAGGGCTGCTGCCCCAAGAAGTTGCTTCTGCAGTGGCTGTGGTGGTGCTGGGAAGCTCGAGGAGGGCAGTTGCAAAAGTAGGAAACTGGGATTTACTGATGGAGGGATATGCTGAGCTCAATCCTTCCAGTTCCACAAACAAGACCCATGTGGAGGGACTAGGAAGAAGGGGCAATCAAGTGTGATCGCTTTGACTCCTGCTGTGTTTACAGGCAAGGGCTAAGGGACAGCAAAAAGGCTGAGGCCACAGATCAAAAGCTCTTGACAGCTAGGCACAGTCACTATTGCCCCTCTGGTATCACCTGATAACCTGGTGGGACATCCTACTGATCAAGGAGTGACCTCGAGTATCATACTGGGGGCAACATGCCAGAGGCAGGTGTGAGATCAGCCTCATAGCAAAGCATGACAAAATTGTAGTTATGAAAGTGTCAGGAGGGTATGTAAAATCTCCATGCTCCCACCCTACAAATTGGGACTTGGGAAGGGGAAAAGAAGTCCTGCAAAGATCTACACCTGGGAGCTAAGGAATATCAAGCTCAGGAGAAATGTCAGAGCTCAGTTAATATGGTTATAGGATGTGAAGCAAGCTCTTGGAAATTTAAGTCATCGGATGCATCATCTTACTCCCCCAATTGGGGAAGTGCCCATGTTATTTCAAATGAACACTGGTCACCACACATTTTGGTTCTGGATGAAACTACAGCTGATGGACTCAAAAACCAATTGGATAACCAATAGTGATGTTACTCTGTGGCTGTACTGTTCAATTGTTTCCTTGAATATTTGCCTGTATACTAAGACATGGTGGGTAAATTAAACAGCTGAGTGTCTTGGTTCGGTGTTTTGCAGGAACAAGGCCTGAATTTTTACAGTAAGCAATGCTACCTTTACTTAACTACACCAAAGGATGGAACCTACAATGGAAATACGTAAATTCAAACCCTTAGCATACTAACCATCATCTGCTTGGCAGGAGATGCCGGTTAAATACAACAATTTTTAACATGTCTATTCAGACTGCTACAACATTAACTCCTACAGTCAAACTCTCAGTGGCAAGGAGTGGAATGTGTACTAGGTGTACATTCAGTTTCTGATGATATTAAGGGTAGAGTCTAACACCCATACATGTTCATACAGCTCAAAGTATGTGTAAGCTTACAAGGCCTATGTAGCAGAGGGCTGCAGTGCTGAGGGGTGTGGGAGTAGGCCATCAGCTGCCTTGTGTGTCTCACAAACTGTTCCAGCCAGCTCTGAAACCATACAACAGTAAAAATAAAAAAAAATCCCACACATTTCGGGTAGAGAAACACACGGCGTCCTGTCAGAGTCAGAGAGACCGACACGTCCAGCGACTTGGGACTGAAAACTCTTTGGAAGAGGCATGCCATGCAAAAGGGAGTACATAGACCCCTGAGAGACTGCAGCTTGTTGTTTACCCACAAAGCAGGGGCACTCCACAGATACTGAGGGCCCTGCATGAACCACAGGGAAGAAAACCTAAGGAAAAGAGCAGTGATGAGGAACAGAATAGTATTACACAAACACCCCCAATTTCCCATGCTACATTTGGACTTGCTGGAAGAACTTCAACAGACTAAGTGTAACCCACGGAAAAAAATAGGGAAAGTTGGGGGAGAGAGGGGCATAGAAGGAGAGGAGTTCATGTAAGTGTTTATGTAGTTGTTTTGCATTTATTTTATTCAGTATTCAAATCAGTAATTATAAGTTTTTGTTGCCTGGCAATAAATTCAGTAATTCCCTGACTTAAGACTGTTCTGCTTTTGAGAAAGGTCTAAGCAGAAGAAGATACTGTGATGATAACATTTGGAAAGCAAGGAGAAAGCAAGGAGAAAGCAAGGAAAAATTAAAAGGGAGCCTTTCTAGGAAAACCTGTAGGGATGATGGACCAGATTCTTTCCTTAAATTCACCTTTGAAATTAGATATGCTAATTACAAAAAATACTGTATTTGCTCAAATAAAAGCCACAAAGGTAGAAATGCTATTTGTTAGCATCATTGTATTGTACACAGGGGCAGAGAAGATTCTGCCCTGATATAAATTCACATTGGGTTGGGTATCAGGGAGGGGTGGGGAATACATTTTAGAGTTTATTTCGACATACTAAAAATAACATCAACAGAACCGTTTCTTTTTTTTGGCATACACATGCTTACAGGACTGATACCTAGTTTTGAGGGCAGAATCTACTTCGCTGTTACAAATTGAATTGTTCTTATTTCTTGTGAAAACAATGCGAAGCACTCATAGAACGGAAATCCACATGCGCTTAACTATTCAGTGAAATTTTATTACAGCTTCAAAGGATGCAAAGTTATGACTAACATCTCCCTGATATCTACATACACACACAACATTTGGACAGAAAACCTACAGGATAAAGACTGGCTACAAATTTAGGACTTGATTCTGCAAATATTAAAAAGACTAGCGCTATTTGTCTGTTTCACTAACACTCTCCATATGAATCAATGGATGTGACTGTCTGGAGCTGTGGAAGCCTGCAAGCTATTTTTCCAAGTAAGGCTTCCTATATCTATTTAGAATCTACCTACAACGTAGCACATTCTTATAGGTATTCAATGTAACCTTCCAACGATCTTAAAACACATTACTCTCTAACTGAAACCTTCTGAAACGGTAACATGATTAGCATGCAATGCTTGCAATTACCCTGAACAACCCTGTTGTTAAAAAAAGATTGAAGCAGCAGTTTTGGTAATTACCTTATCTAGATGTGCATGTGTTGTCTTTACATGCTCAAGCTTTTCCTGTAAACTGAAAATAAGTAAAGTTAAATGTTGCATTTGAGTAGTATGGACAAAATGTTATTTCAAAAATTAAATAAACTAGTACTGCAGAGCAAAACTAAAATATCAAAGATAGACTATACACTGTTAATTCAACTGAAGCATCCATTTCAACTGTTAATTCAGTTTTAATCTCAAAAGAGGTATGTTTAATTATATTGGTTTGGTCTAGTTAAAGATTTGTGCTAGAACATTAGTTTTTTAAAATATAAACACAATTAGATTATAGGAATGATCTGCAACACCTTCACAATTTGAATGATTTGAAAAGCAAGAAGAAAAAAATGTACCAAGCTGTTTCTTGTGAGAATGAAATCTGTAACACTAAGTAAAATACTATATACCCAGCTTCCATTTCAACTCTGCCATACAGCTCATTCCCACTGCGCAGTGTGCCTGCTAATTTAAAATTGGTCCTATCTCCCTCATAAAGGAACTTGGGGATTTGTTTCATAAACTAAAATTCAGAATCTTACTGTACCATTTTCTGTCGCAACATAAAATTTTACTGTAACTTTAGATTACACATCCACATCTGTCTTTAAACAAAACAGTGCATGATTTCTTCAAATACTGTTTCTGTACCAGAGAACATTCTCTCTGTCTTATGTCCAACATGCAGAAAAAAGGATACTGCATCAGAAGTCACTATGGTGACAGCTCTCTGCTACTTCAGAGAAGATTGCCCATAAAAATCTCTCCTCCTTCTCCGATGACTGTAAATTTTAAGAAACCTTTAATGGTGGGGGAAAAGGTACTGACTGCTACTGAAGTAACACTTCACACTCGTACTTCTTGCACCTTCTTCACTTTGTTGTGTTCTTCTCATACTATATTCCACAGAATCCAGAATTCTTGATGTGCTTCCTGTCACTTCAGGGCACATATAGACTACAAGGTTCTACCAGTACAGTCACACCAATCAGATGTTTTATCTGTCTGCTATGCCGGCAGAAATCTTTACTGTACTATGCACTTAAAAGAACAACTTTATTAGTGCACTAGCGTGTATTTGTGCTCAAATGGTGCTGGATGCAAAGGGGTTTTCTGCTACATATGATAGGGCAGAAGCCACTGCTAATATTTTATGTAAGGATTTCTCTATCTATGAATTGATAGCAGAGTAAGCCATTTCACTGTACAGAGCTCAAATAAAATCAAAAGAAAGGGAACTTCATTTAAGCAGTCTAGAACTTTCTTGGTGCTTTTAGAATTCGTCTTTAAATGCTGCAATTTTAAGGTGTTTCCTCTGTTTTAATACCAAATATTGAGAACCTCTAAAGGAACTATGAGTGAAATTAAGAGAGAAACTAGACCAAGGAAAGAAAGATTTTTATTTTTTTTTGTCAGCTCCTTAAGATTTGTAGGGCAGAGCACTTCTTAGTAAACCTTGCAGAATGCCATCTAATATTACATCTTATCAGATCTAACTGTGAATTGCCATTATCAAGAATGATCCTTTTCTGGTTCACATCTTCTTACTGCTTTCTCTCTATTGTGTGGCTCCAGGATGAGTCAGTTTAGCTAGCTGATCTGTCATGAGCAGTCAGGACATGGGTTTATGATCTGGTTTATGACCTAGTAGTTATCTATTGCCCATAAAGATATATTGGCCTTCCTCCTCCCTTGACTTTCTTTTAGATGCCTATTCTGATACCTCCCTGATGCTGCTGTTGGTACAGATCTGACTGGAACATTCACGGAGGTCAAAAGAACCAAACGTTACGTTTCACAGATCAGACAAAAGCCAGTGCCAGCAAAAAGAAAGGGCAGTAGAGAGTCAGGAAAAGCAGACTATCCTTTGGATAGTACTGCACCATTTCACTGGGAAATCTCACAAGCACATCTCATCTACTAGAGGTTACTAGCATGCATCTTCTGAAATTTCTCCACCTGAAGTGAACAGTGTCTGTCCAGGAAGAAAAATGAAGCTGATACTGCCCTCAGTTGCATAGTCTCTCCTTTCCTTTATGATTGCTCCAGTACTCCTTGCTCTCTTTGCTTAAGAACTTCAGCACACAAAGTGAACAGAAAATCATTCTCCCCTCACCTCCAATTTTACTTTTCTACCCATCTCGCATGCTGAAGCATCCATTTGGCATTGGGGAAAAAAAAACAAAAACAAAAACAAACAAAAAAAAAAATATGGACCACAGTAACCAGAATTTGCAGTGGCTTTGTTTGTTGTGGAACTCCAGTCCCTTATTGTTTTCTGTGAAAAATAAGGAGGCCTTCAGCTCACCATGATGTGAAGTGAGAAAAATTTTGATATCCTTTAAGAGAACCAGAAAAGAGTAAAAATCTACTCTACTACTAGTATTAAAGAAAAAATTGTATTTTGGGAAAAAAAGCCAACCAAACATGCACACTCGTTTAACTTTACAAAGTCAAAAAGCTTTTGTTGCATGTGTTTCAAGTGGAAAAAATTCCCAGTCTCAGATTACCACTTATGAAGTAAGAATTTTAAACAAGTGACTAAACCAGAATTTCTAACAGAAATGCAGATGCAAAGTCAAGACAGGCTTTGAGCGTGTCTATTTCATGCACGTATTTATACAATGGACATTACTGAGACAGTGAAATTATCACCATACCTTATTCCAGATAAACTGTCAAAAGCATGCAGATCCAAGACATTGGAGAGATCAACTCTAAGCAGAGGGAAGAAAGAAAGCTTTGTATTTTTGCTGTACTTAAATATTGTGTATACTTTAAAAAGTATTTTTAAAATGGTTCACTGAAGCTTATATTTGCTTTCCTGTCTATCATACTAATGCCATTTGAATTTTTAGCTTTATTTTTGGATATTGGTGGTTGGTCTTGTCTCCTGCGAGGAAACACCGTGTTTATTTAGACAGTAGTATGTAAGCACAGAAACATAATTTTAAAAATATAGTAGAATACAAGGTATTGCCAAGACAGGGGACAAAAATCCCTCATACTGGATGCTTGAATAATAACTGATTTTCCCTAAATGGGAAAAGGAACCTTGAAGTTTTTCCCAACAATTATTCTGCACCCTTAATATAGACCCTCTCAACACACACAAACCCCCGGAATATACGTAGCTTATACTGATACACTGTTAGCAAACAAAACCAAAATATGCTATGAGGCAAGTGCTACTATGCAGAATTTCAGCTCTAACATCTGAAACACATGAATGAAAAATGTAATACAGAACAGACAGCACTGATCATATTTACTTGTAAGAATAGCTAACTATAAGTTTGCATAAGAAACTATTTTTATAAAAGCAATATAGACTATAGGTTTCACTGCTAATAGCAACTGATAGCTTTGTAAATGCAATTAATGATATGTGGCTAAATACAAGGAACATGAGAGGTTAAAACAAAAAAAAAAAAACAAACCCCAACCTCTGGAGTGTAGCCTTCATTATTAAATTTTTACACCCAACAGTAGCTTTACAAAGCAGTTTCTAAGATGAAAGGTTTATAAATTAAAACACATAAATAATCCTTCTCTAATCAGCTCGGTGCCAGTTGTTTGTTCTCAGCAGTGGGTTTTTTTCTGTATTTTTTCTGTTTTTCTATATGAAAAATCATACAGAAACAGTCAAGAAAGTGCTATATTGGTCTCTTTTACGGGTGGGTTTTTGAGGGACAAAACCCCCTAATTAAAGAAGATAGCTTCTCAAATAACATGCTAATAAATTAATTTTGTACTTATTTCACTTTTGGAATGGATATTACACTTCACATATTGAATCTCTTCCTAATGGACATGGACAGATACCGATTTAAGACACAAAGCACAAAGTTTAATACCCTCTGCAAAATTGTTAGCCGTGCTGGATACCATCACAATGTTTACAGAAACCTTTTTTTCTTTTTCATGTTACAAAAATTTTGGCCTCAAACTTGCACTATTTTCCTAGGGCAGTCAGACCCACACATACGCATTTTACAAGCAATTTAACTTTATCAATAAAGAGTTTGCTTCTTTTCTGCCTCCAAAGCATTTCATTGACCATTTCTGTACTCTGTCTTGCAACTAAAGAACAAGGAGCTCCTGATCTGCTTTCTCAAAACCAGTTTGTTCTCAGCAAAATCATCATGTTGCCACTTCTTTGAATTCAGCTAGAGCAATCTGTTGTACATCTTTTTCATACAAGTGTTTTCATATAAGTGTATCTCTGCAACTCCACCCCTTTGCAGTATTTGTTCTCTTTTTGTCTCTCAAGCTTTCATGCTGTACTCAAAGTACATACGTTAGATGAAGAAATATCACACTGCACAGATGTCATGAAAACTACAAGTAATATAGAGGTCCCAAAAACCAAAGATAGCCAAATTTGGATATTGTAAAATTAGCTATGAGTAAATATCCAAGATTTACCATCAGAATAAAATCCTGATTAAATTTAACCTGGAGTCATCAGAGCATTCTCACTTCCATTTACAGACAGAGAAAAACTCCAGCAACATTATTCTAATACAACTCAACTTTATGAAATACTAGCTTAAGAATACTGAATTTACAGAACAGGACAAATTAACAAAAGTTAATTTTGCAGCGCAGTCTAGAATGACTATTTACACCTTAAAATTCTTAACATATCAAAAAAGTTGGCGAATATTAAAAGCTTGATTATAAGAATTGCTCACAAGTTTATCCACACTTCCTGTTTTGAACATAAGTCCCTAAATGACAATAAATCCAGTGAAAAAAAATAACTTTATGTAATAGACACGCACATATGCTGACTTAAAAGAAACAATTTACTGAGGATCACCAGAAGAGCACTAAATGAATGAATGTGAAACACCTCTCAGTAACAGAATTTATGATCCTCTCTATAACATTGTTTATTCTTTTTCTAAGCATTCTTCAATAGAATTTGCAAGTTAACAAGAAAGGAGTATGAAGTTGTTGAAGCTACTTAAACATTTCACCTTGCTCCTTGAACAAAGTACTGAAAACGATATGAGAATAATCCTCGTCAACTAACAGGATAGTCAATAAAGAGGATGCTTTTCATAGTGCAGCTGCTCAACAGCAGGGTATAAAACTTCCAGTGATCAGACTACAGACAGAATTTCAAGTAAGTTAAAGCCCATAGAAATATTACCAAGAATAACATTTTTGGAAATGTAAACAGAGCTGATTTTTAGATTGATGTCAGCCAAGTACCTGTCTTCAAAACCCTGCGTTATCAAAGAAAATACATATTCTGCAGTCATTTGCTGGTTCTATCTGATCAGCCAACAACAGCAAACACTCTTTACACTTTCTAACTACATTTGACAATAACTTTAAAAAGCCAAGTGTACTTCATTAAGATTATGTCTGCTGTTTTTCAAAAATTGCTTAAAACAGGAACCTGTATTATAGGAATATTTATCACAATACAGTCAAATAATTGATGTAATACTACACAAATCGGTCCCAGCAGTCTCAAAGATACACTGCTCTCCTAATGTCCCTGGGAATACCATCTGCATTTAGTTGCTTATTAAAGAAGAAATCTGAGTCAGAATTTCAATGAAAAATAGCAAAAACAATGTGATTATTTTTCCTTCTTATAAACTTCCTTGCACTGCTTTCAAAGTCATTGTGTAGTAACAAATTATTTGCAGCAGCCATCATAAGTGAGAAAAATCTTTATGGTGACACAACAGAAGAGAACATTACAGTGCGCATGATGAATGATTAGCTCAGATACAACTTGGCTTGCAAGTGGCTCTTTATTTACAAGACCTGGTTAACATGTAACAAGAAACTTTGAATTTCTACCTAAAACACTCCCTTAAAAATCTGCTACACGTTTTGAATATGCTGAAGCCAATTAAACTACACCTGTATTAGCATTTTTCAGGAACTTTCCAAATGCTATGACTCCATAAATGACAACATGACTAAAATGCAACTGTAATAATTAAAAGCCATATTCATATTAAACTTTAAAAAAAAAAAATGCAGGTTTTGAAGAAAAAAAATAATACCCAAACTTTTGTAAAATCCACTTCTCATGTAAATGAGAAATATTTACAGTTATACAGCAAAGTCCAATATAACCCACTAGTGATAAGCTCTGTAAACTAAGCTACATCTTAATTGTGATTTTTTTTAAAATAGTTATACACTAGTGTGTAGAATGTGAACAGTAGCAAAGAAAAATCAATTTTTACTTCTCTAAAAAAAGTTCCTTTATCTAGATGCTTATTAGCAAAATCAATACTGAGTTACATATTTCTAATTCAATAGTTTTCCTTTCAGCAAACTGATCTAATAGCATACGTAAATCTGTCACAAAAGAAGCAGGATCTAGTACCTAGTAACAGTGGCCATTTAATACCTTGATCTTTGTGTCTCTAGAATTTTAACAAGTCCATTTATTGACCTACAATAAAGTAGAAAAATCAAAAGTTAGATGAAAATGCAACCATAATATATTGCTTGAACAAGTTAACTATGGAAAGCAGCACGATAAATAGCACCACAACAATAACCCCAACTCTGTTATCAACTTGTTGAACAAACCAACAGACACACCCGCAGACTTTGTTTTTGTGACTTTTTCATCTCCTAAGTAAGGGTTTGGGAACTTTACAAGTTCTGACAACAAAACACTATTGGTGAGAATAGCCATTTTCTACCCAAGACTCCTCACGATACACTTTGACAGGTCTAAGCATTTTTACTTTTAGAATTCAAACCACCAATAAAGTTGTAAAGTATTTAAAAATTGTAATTTTTCATTTTGGTTATCATAGTGTTGATGGAAAAAGATAGGGTACGTGTTTGATCACCAATTTGATTCCCAACATTGGTTCTACTACACCCCTTACAATTATTTGGGACTTCCTCCATATATCTTTGCATTTGCTAGGGAACTCATATCTACTTAGCAAATTATTTTTTTTCCCTGATGCCAATTCTGAAAAATGAGAAAAGCTGCCCAAAAAAGTGTTACAAAGACCCATCCTTAGTAGGTACCTATCTTATTTAGACAGTCAAACTGCTAAGATTGTGTAAGCACCTAGAAGTAATGAAATGCCTTTAGAAAAAGGTAGTCTCTTTCCCATTCTGAGCAAATGATTTGTGTCAACGTAATAGTGAGATTTAATTTCCGTACTAACAAGAAGGCAGTAACTATGTTTAAATAAAAATAACCTTTGAGCCAGTAGAGTGTTACAGTTATGTCAAAAATTTCATACCTGACAGATGTTCTGACTTTGTTCAATTCTTCCCCTGAAACCAAATCTGTTTTATTGATGATTACTAGATCAGCTAAGGCAACCTGCCTATGCATTAAGTGGGAGGGAAAAAAACAAACAAAAAAAGACAACATGAACAAACAAATACTTTTCCTGTAAGGCAGAAATACCATCTCTCCCATAGCACCAAAAAAAAATAGTATGAGCATTGTTAGTCCAGAAAGGGAAGCATTAATCAAACATCATGGAGTACGACTAAAGTACTGCTGGCTTCTCCTTGAGGTGCTCTTCTGCACCATAAGAGGAGTCTATCTACCAAGCTACAACAGCCTGCTAGTTTTTGTTTTGGGTTTGTTTTTTGTTGTTTTTGGTTTTTTAAATGTCATCTAATCTGAAGTGCTTGGCAATTTATGAACTTCAAGAGCCCCTATTTCTCTTGCACATAGTCTTCATAAAGTCATACTTGAAGTCTCTTTGCTTTATGAAGATTTCTATTGTTACGATTACCCTTAATCACTGTGACTCCACATTTAGCAAAAAAATATTCCTCTATCCCCAGTTCTACTTTGAGCACCTAATAGATCCTAGCATGCAATTCTTTCCTCCTCCCAACACAGGTGGTTGCCCTTCATTAGGTAAAATCCTGTTCTTCTTAAAATAGGTATTAGAAGAGTCAGATCTTGGCAAAAAGACCAAATGGAGCATGAAATCACTTTTCCATTTTCTACCTCTTTACACCAAAGGAGGGGAAAAAAGCATTATAAAAGAAAAAGAAGCCATTTCTAATGAACTTCTACACAGCGCAGTTCCTAACTGTGATATATATAATCAATTTATACATCCATACCGACATGCTTCATTGACAAGGCCTTCTGGCTTTTCTTCTGTCAAGTGCTAGACAAAAAAGAAAACAACGGGATTAAGCATATTCAGATGACATTTAAGTTCATTTGCAATTGAGCGAAGTCAAAACCAATTCAGCTGAGGTACATTTTTCAATACAGTATGGAGGAAGACAGCATCTAGAATTTTTCTGTAAAATGATGGTGAAAAAGTAAATTTATACATTCATCATTACAGAAGTTTGTAATTTCTTTTATGAAAACTCTTCTCTTTTAATGAATTTTATTATTAGAATGTTAAAGAGCTGGAAAACTGTATTATATTTATTTTAATTACTTTTCAGATTTACGATGAAGTAAAAAAAGTCACCATGATATACAGTAACCATGGAAAAACATATCTGAAAAAATAAAAGTACAGTAATTTTACTAGTGAGTGTGATGTCAACTAACTGTTAAAGATGGGTTAGGCTTGCAGTACAGGATTTCATATACATAACTGCATGCTCCTTTTCTCTGAAAGATTTGACAAACTCTACTTTTGTAGTAAAAATTTGTAATTCTCTTTCTGGGTTTGTAAGAGTAAACCACTACTCCTCGGCAAGTCTGCCCAACATCAGTGTTTGTGGCCTGTTCAAGCCAGAAGACTGCCTATTCAAGGCAGAAGAGTCACTCAGCACTAACAAAAATCAGCAGCTTCTGTTCATGCTGCAGGAGTTGAGTATCATTTGCAGCTTTGTGCTCCACGTGTCGGCCCAAGCTAACGTCCTCACAGAATAATTACGGAAAGGGAAAAAAACGTCTGCATCTCAAGCAGCAGCATGAAGTTTAGCAACATAAAGCCTTACTTAATTTAGGCAGAGCAACAGACTACACTGAAGCAGCAAAGGTTTCGCTACAAATTATTTTCTGCCCACTCTGTCATGGAGGCAGCAATCTCCAGGACAGAAGCATCACAGACACCTGGAGGCAGTAAAATTATAAATTGATGCTGTAATATTAGTAACAGCTCACCACTTACGCCTTACGTCTCTGGGAATTCCTGTGCATTCTTTCATCAGCTCTAAATGTACCAGGAATATTATTTCTAAATTTGGTTTTAAAGACACAGGAATACCAAATGAAAGTGGAATTAATTGACATGATAAATACATAGATTAAAAAAACCTAGAAAACTATTTTTTCTTCAAGTGGAATTATCAGACATCTAACACTATTTGACTTGAAAAACTAAAATAGATTATTGCATACTGTCAGTCTGTCACCTTCCGAAAAAAAAAAACCCAACCAAAACCTCAAAACTATTTCCTGATTCTGCAGAGCGTACCAACGGGATGACTAGGAGGGAACCTCTCCTCTGACCTTTTCTTGTAATCCTCTGTGTATTGATTCTATTGAAATAAATATTGTCAGATTTGTTGCCCTGAAAAGGACAACATCAGTAGTCCAAATGTCAAGTCCTGAAAGTAGAGAACTGTCACATGAAGTTGTCCAACTGTTTCCACTTGATTAAAAATAAAAAAACCTAGTATTTCAGATTGCTGGGTGACAAATCCATGAGAGTGACAACCCGTGATATCAATTACCACTTCAGTTTCCATTGGCTGACTGGTCACAGGGTACTATTTGTCAGCTTTTCTTGTGATGGATTGGTTCTCTGAAGCGTGACACCCTTAAATTGCTGCCTATTATCTCAATGTCATTACCTGTATTGCTTTCAAAATTCTTTGAATCATAAGCAGCTGGTGAGGTCAAGCTTTGCAACCAGATGAATTGCACAAGTTAGCAAGTCCTTTATGAAAAAGCAAAAGTTGTTTACTTGGGATATAACTGAGAAAGTGTGACGTTTCAAATATTCTGAATGGATGTCAGTTTTGTAAAGGCTTACTGATTAAACAAGACAAAGAGTTTTCAGAGAGCTGTCAAAGATAATAATGGATAGAAAAAAATGAATGTGTCAAAACATTGCATGAAGATAAACACAATATTTTTGTAAGTAATACAACACATCCAAATTAGTATGAGGTCACTCAGCTGAAAAGGGGGATGACTTAAGACATGCTGTGGTTTATTGTGATAGCTGTGCTGATATAAAAGTCGGTTCCTGCTTAAAAGGGCAAAATAGCTCTCAGTCCCTTCCCCTCTTTCTTCTATTAACTCCCTCACAAAAGTCCTTGCAAAATACGATGGCTTAACTCACGAAACTGGCTTGCTATCGGATTAGATTAGTTCTGTCCTGGCCCAGCACAAATTGATGAGAGGACAGGACTGTCCTCTTTTGGTAAATCAACTATTGGATCAGCTCAACTGAAACAAGAAACCCAAATAGTCTAAACAAAATAAAATCTCATAAAGAAGGGATCACTTCCTTAGTTTTTAATCATTATTCTTCAGTTCTCAGCTTTCTGCAGACACTGTAAAATACAAAGATTAAAAACACTTCCACAGCATGATAGGATTTTTACACCATGGAGGCATCCTTTCTTATGGTCACTTTTATTTTGAATTCTGCAAAATCTATAGCAAATCAAAGTAGTCACTTCCTAAGTTATTAAGTTGCAAATAATAATTTTTATGACTAGCTATTACAAAAAAAGTTGAACTACTTGATTTAATCACAATTTCTGCTGTTATCCAACCTCACTATTCTATAGGTCTGTTCTTACATTACATTTTATAAAGACTACTCTAATACCTGGGGGGTTTTTTGGTCTGCTTCCGTGTAATGAAGTAATCTTAACCTGACCTGGTACCTAGACATCTGGCTTTCTTATCTGTTCTCACCACTGTGCCATTACATTAGCACCTTTCCTGATTTGAGCCCTAACTCACTTGTTACCACACTGGTATCAAAGGTCTGTTCTTACTCCTCTCCTTTCAAGTAACATAGACCAATGACACTCTGTAAAACAATTTCTCCATTCTTTTACAGTAAGCCAAATGTCTATTTGGAATACAACCAAGATTCCCCAGTGAAGTGATAGAGCTAGAAGGAATCAAGTATCTAGCAACCTGACAACTCTTAGCAGACATGCTGCTGTGTTGGTAAGAATCTGAATTCCTACAAATACCAGTACTTCCTTGTTCCCATTCAAAATATAATACTAATGTACCACAGCAAATGGAATGCATCCTTATCCATTGTAAGAATTAAAGCAATTGTAAAACTCTAATTAATCTAAATGAATATTATTGCAATTGCTGTTCTAATGTTCAGTTTTAAACCATGTAGCAAATCCAGTAACTTACCTGCAATCCATGCTTTGCATCAACTACAGATACAATACCTAAAAGAGAACATTAAAACAGAATAGCAACGTGCTGGAAACAGCCAACAATTTAACAACTTGTAAACTTCCTGTACAATTACTGAAGTAACACTATCATCACATTTACAACTGCTTACAATACTTGCAATGCTTCCCATGTATCTAAACATTAGACTTGTCACCTAATTAGTTTCTTGTTTGTTACTCATATCTGCAGTAAAAAAATGTCTACTAAATCAGGTGAGAGAAATTCTCACAAGGTGGATGCCTCTTCTTCTTCTGCAACAGCAAATTAGCAGAGGTATGCTTTTACAGGTTATCGAAATAAATTAAGGGGACTGAGGTATACAGTTATTCTGATTGTAAGTGACCAGGAATCTGCAATTGTCTGGCATAAACTTAGGAAGCTGTTTCCTATTCAACTGAATGTTTCCTTGGCTAGATTGGTATTTTACTTTTTGGCTTAAAATCCTGCTAATGCTGTCTGTAAGTTTTCTTCCTACATTTAAAAAAAAAACAGAATCAACATTCAATCAACATGCTCTTCAACTACATATAGTGATGATTTATTTTACAGTAAACTCAGATTTCTAATGGAACACACAAATACTAGAACTAACAAGAGTACAATAGGCAAAGAAGGCAGAAAACAAAAGGCAGAAGAGTCCAGATGTTTATAAGTTNGGGGAAGAGAGCTGTAATATTACTCCTAAATAATATTTTGTAATACCTAACTAATAAGGTTTTTTACCCCCTTACACCACAACCAAGATCCCTCCATATCTGATCCCTTAGCAAAACATTACGCAACTTTTGCTGATTTAGTGAATTGAAACAGCTCACCAAGTAGATATACAAGCATCAGAATAAGCAAGTGGATCACTGGTTGAATTTGGGGATGTGAGAACCAAGATCATGTACTTCAAACATTTTCTGAAACCTTCCCTTAAATGATAAGGATACATGACATTAAATCCAGATATGGAATGCCGGCACATTGGAAAACAAGCTTGCACTTCTTACCATCAAGATAGATGTCACTTCCCAGCTCCGAATCAACCCAGAACATAGAGGCCACAGCTCCTAAGAAGTGCAGTACATTTAGTTGCAAAATTGGCATTTTCCAGTAAACTATCAATATTCAAAAATTTCATAGAAAAAAACCTATTTGTAGTGTTGTACCTGAAACTCCACTCTTCCAAACTCATAAAGCATCACAGATGTCAAATACCCAACCACACATTTGATCTAACAACAGCTACCAAAGCATTACACTTGTGTGCACATGAACAGCTATGACTACAAAAAGCTTTAAAAATCTCACAATTCCAGATGAACTTAAATTGCCCAAATTACCTTTACTCAGTAATATCAATTACCTGTCATTACTATACTCCAAGGCGCTCTCATTTCTAAAAAAAAAAATCTTTATTCCCTCTCTTCACCTTTCAGTCACTGTTTCTGGGTCATGGCACACACACAAAAAAAAGGAGATAAAGAGGGACATAAAACAGTGAAAGCAAAATGAAAATGGCACACTTGGGAGAAATCAGCTCCTTCTAGTGACCTTCTCTTCTTCACTGGCTACTATAAACTCTGCTATGCAGTTTCTTACACTATAATCAACAGGATAAAAAAAATCAAGAATAACCAGATACAGAAAAAAATGTTCTCCTTAATTACCTCAGGTCTGCACAGTAAAGCTTCTGGCTTTAGATAATTTTAAGAAAGATCGAGTTAAGAAATACCTAATGCAGGTTCAATTTGCAAACGAATATTATACTGGAAAGGAAGTTTATAAGAGTAAATCATGCCTGATCAATCTGTGAAGGCCATACTTGGACTTCTGTGAAAAAATTATTCTACCTGTGGACAAGGGGAGATCACTGCATGCCATTTACATCACCTGCATCAAATTTTTCAACACTGTCTTTGAAGACATTCTAGTAACTAAGTTGGGATATTACCAGTCTGAATTGAAAGACAACTAGGTGAAACTGGTTGGATAGTTAAGCTCTAAAAGTTGCAGTTAATGGGTCACACCCTACCTGAAAGTCATTAGTAAGCAGGGTACTGCAGGGGTCTACTCTGGGTCCTGTCCTATTCAACATCTCTACCAGGAACCCAGGAGAAGATGGAAGACACACCTGTCAAGTTTGCAGAGAACACCAAATTCAGAAAGGAACAGTTAATATACTTAAGGGCAGTGCTATCTTTCAGAGGCACCTGGCCAGGTAGGAAGGAATGGCCAATGAGAACCTGATGAAATTCATCAAGAAAAAAGGTTAAGTAATACACTTAAGAACAAAGAGCACCTGGCAGTGATACAGGCTACGGACAGACTAGCTGGGGAGCAGGTCTATGGAGAAGTCCCCGGGCATCCAAGTAGACAGCAAGCCGAGCAAGCGTCGTGCCCTAGGATCACAGAAGGTCACAAGCACCCAGGCTGTTGGAACACAGGTATGGCTGGAGGAGGTTATTCTCCTCTATTTAGCACTTTCAAGCCCACATATGGCTAGCGCTTCCAGCATGGGGACTGCCCATACAGGAAAGACATCAATAAACCGGAGCGAGTTCAGCACAGGATCACCAAGACAGTTGAAGACAGAGAACAGACCCTACGAGGAGAAGTGGGGGAAATGGTTTTTTTCAGCCTGGAGAAGGGAAAGCTTCCAGGGTACCTAAGGGGAGCCTCCCTGGTACCTACAGGTAAGTCACTACTGGGACCACACTCTATTAAGGGCTTGCAATGTGCGACCTGATCCTTGTGTACTACACGTCACCTAGGAGCACACTACTCCTGCTTTCTGCTAAAATGGCCCTTTAAAACAGATTCTAGCAACTGTAGGATGTGCTGTATATTTATTTTTTTAAAAAAATTAATCTCAATTTGTTACAAAACAAACCAGTTTAACATATATCAGTGCCACAATATGAAGGACAGGAGGAGCTGACAGCAACAACAGTCCTTGGTTTTTTTAATTATCAGATCCTCAGTTACTAGCAAGCTGTCCAAGAGTATTAAGCAGATCAGGGGAAAAAAAATAAAATAAAATAAAAAAAATCAGTCACCAAACTCATTTTAACACCTAAAACTGTGCACCTGAAGTGAGAAGATGCAGTCCTTCAAACATCACTCTTTATCAATACCAAATACCTGTCAGTTGTTCACAGTGCTTACTCATGCAAAATATAGGAAGGGCCACAACATCTAATGGTTTTCTGGTATCTATTGATCTTTCTTCCAAAAAGCTTAATAGTTTTCCAATTTGACTCAAATAGAATTTGTGTGTAACACAGGCCAAATCAATGTCCTCCCTATTGAAGAAAATTACTTTACCATGACAACTATTTAGCTTTGAGCTGGAAAGTGTCAGTCTCCTAAATGGGAAATAACTGAACTTCTGGTAAGAACTTCCTTCACTCTGTATCAACAACACTTTTTTAATTGAGATGGTTCAGAGAAAATGGTTTTAGATAGCTATTACTAACATGAGCCAAAATTTAAACCCCTTTTTATAATAGATATCACTAAAGAGCACGCTAGGACTTTGCAAGATGTGTTATTGTTCTGTACCTACAGGAATTATCTTATGACTTCACAAAATATAAGGCCTATCACAACCAATGTAACAATACATCAGATGCCAGTAATTTATGCTTTAGAAGGAGCAATGCAGAACAAAAAAAAGCATACTGAAAACTACTAGCATCAGAGTGTGCTTCTTTTCTCGAAGCCCAGTGTCTTTTCTTGATAGAAATATATTTTAACTGGACTTCTGTTAAGCTTTAGAGTCAATTTAGAGCAAGTTCAAAAAAAAAACCAAAATGCCCAACCAAACCTCACTCACACCCCTGCTTCTGCACCTTATCCAATTCAGTTTTAGTCTAGATAGCAACTAAAGCATGTGCCTGACAGCTCACCACTTTATACTACATTTTGCACAGTGAACTGACTGGTGAGTAAATAAGCACTTCATAAAAACAGAATAATTATCATGCTCATGAAAACTATAAGGTGAACTACCTGGATCAGCCAAACCAGTTGTTTCTAACAATATATAGTCAAATTTTCCTCTCCTTTGCATCAGGTTCTCAATAGCTTTCACACCATTGTCCCTGTAAGAAGAAACAATTAAACCTGAGAACAGAGAAAACAGGCTAAAACATGTATAAGCATGTACCTTCTTATGCAGAACAGTGTCATCAAAGCAAAGGCCTGAGTCAGGACTTACAGTCTACAATGAAAATTCAGTCATCAAGCTGCGGCTCTAATATTAGGCAAATTGTAGTTTTCTGCTTCATTTTAGTCTGAAAAATAGTATTTGCCTGATAGGCGTAATAAAGGTGATTTAAATGAAGATTTGCTTTCAAACACTGAAAACCCTGCAAAGGACAGTAGGGTTGTGTAAATATGTAACTATTCGGTTCGGCAGCTAAGGGTACAAAAAGAGAGAGGGTGTGTGGAGGTGGGTGGGGGAACTGAACCATGTTCTCCTGCCCTTCCACCTCACCTACAGCAAAATTAAGATGTGTCATTTACTTAAATCTCAGCCAATGAAGTCAGCCTGACAGAGAAATATATGGCATTTTATCTAAGAAACCAATGTATATAAAACACGGCAGCAATGGCAGCATTCCTTACATCCCAGCAGAACACAATGCAATAGGGTCTTCTGTTCTCCGCTTATTATCACAACTTAAGGTGTAGGACCAGTTCTTCCAAATTTTTAGGATAAACTGGCCATCACCTTTATTACAAACTTAGCACAAGCAATCCAGCATTCAAACACACACAGTAAAAACATGTCAAAGAAGCAAATACACTCCTGCTTTTAATGTGACCATCAGCTTACAATTTGGAAGACTGTGTTTCATTAGGCTGCCAAAAGTATTAACCATACAGAGACAGAAATACAAAGTTAGTACTTAATGTAGAAATTAGGAAACTTGAGTCCTAGTTCTAGCCTCCTGAATCTTTAACTCTCTACATAAAAGCATAAAATACTAACAGAAGAGGGAGAGCTCCCCACCCTACAATACCCCCACGGTGTGTAAGTTGGCATTTAGATCATTCTTCTGAAAGACACCAAGTCCAAATCCAGTAAGGCAGCAAAAGGAAAAAAATTTTCATCTCCCAAATTCCAATTCTTGCTTTGTCTGACAAAAGAAGTCTTAATCAATACTATGACCAGTTTTAGGAATCAAGTCCAGGATGTCTTCTTCTTTCCCCAGTTCCCCCAAAACCCACTGTAAGAACTTGTACAGTAGTCCTTCCTTACTTTACTGAACAGCACAGGCAGCCATTTCTGAGCTCCAGCCATTCTTCATACAGTTCTCCCCCTTGACTGATTGCCAGGGATTTCTCCAAGGCACTTCCTGGAAATATAAGTTGTACTATAATTTTAATCTACAAATTCACATGACAATGCCTGCAAAAGAGACATGAAAGATTCAAGTTGGTACGCATTTTTACCCTTGGATTCTATTTTTTTTGTCTTCTGAGACCATGTTTCTGACATGTTCTTTAGAAACTAGTATTTTCCATTTTATGAGGCATTTAAGTCTAAGTTACGTTCATTCTACAAAGACCAAAAGCCAGAGGATGAAAGTACAACATAAGTGCCACAAAGCTTGCTAAAAGAAAGGGAAGTTAGCCTCTACCTTCCTATCAAATAAAGGCTCTGTCCATGTATTTTAGTTTAGGCTCCATGATCAGAAAAGTAGCGTGCATCTTTGTTGATGAGAACAAAGAAACAAAAAACCACGAACAACACAGTGCAAACTGTAAGCAATGCTGACTATGGTATGGATATGAAATTATAGCCACAACAGTTAAAAATCCCGAGAAGGAAAGCAAAGAATTCAAAGCACACATCTTCCCATTTTCTTGGTCTAGGATAATTTGTGATCTGTAAGTGGCTGAGGGGAACGGAAAGAAAATACTATCTACCAACACATCATTTTAATTTCCATTTGCTTGAAACTGAGTAGGACAAATGGAGGTATAGCACTTCCAACATGGTGATATATTCATTTACTTGACTCTGAGGGCCTGACTGTATGTACAAAACAGATTAATGCATAGCATTATTTTATGAACACCAGCCAAAAGTCTTTTTGCCCTTCTGAAGACTATGATGTATGTCAATAATTTCAGTAATGGATTCAAAACTACAATGTTCTTGATTTCCATAAATTTTATACACTTGCCATCTTACTTCTGAAAAAAAAAAAATGTTTCTGCAGGTTTACATACCTTCTCCAAACTCATTCAGAATAACTGCTATTCTTTTATTATGCTGTTCTGTCAGTATGTAATTTAGAAGAGTTGTTTTCCCAGCTCCTAAAAACACAGACCATATTTCTATTAAAGTGGTTTTTTAAAAAGCTTAAATTTTCAAATAAAAAGCATTACTGTGTCAAATACATGCACACTTGAGATAAATCTGATCTCTTCTGAAATACCAGTTTTCATTCTTGTATCCTGCATTCTTGCATCCTGCAGTTTTAACACTGTAAAAATTAATTTGTAGAGATATTTGACACCATGGACCTATCAGCACATTAAATCTCAGCTTTAAAAGACTCAGTTTTCCGCTCACTAAGTGTCAGTGCTTGACAAACTTAGAAGTCCCCTATCAGCTGGACAGTCTTTTCCTAGAAAACTCATTTCTCTTAACAAAAGGCGCATTTACGCCTCTCCCTCCCAATGCTTCTTCTGACCAGCTCTTTTGTCGTCAGCAATCACTGCTGTGCTAATAACTGCCATTAGGTGACGCCTTGTCAAACAAGGCGTTCACAAGTTCTGTCATACCACATTACTAATAGTTTCATCTCATACACAAGATCACAGCTAGGGGAATTTGGTAAAGCAATCTTCCTTCCTTGCCCTTAGGGTTTTTTTTATGATGCAGTACAAAGTCAGAACTTTTCGAACAGCGTTGACAATACTAAATTTAACCTGATCTTTACCATATATAATTATATTTGAAGCTCCCAATAACCATGTTGATTTAAGAGAGTGAAGCCAAACCTCACATTTGTAAGATTGTAATTCAGTCAGCATTTAACTGAGGCAAATACGCAACACTATCCTGACACTAAGTGGCAAAGGGCCATTTGTCAAACACGACCAGAACAAATCGGACCCTGAAAACAGGTTGGTAGAAGCAGCAACAGGAGCTTGCACAGCCGTTCAAAATCGTTCTGCAAATCTACCTCGAACCGCACTTGGCAGCAGCGGCATGAGGACACTGAGCCGAAAACGCTGTGAAGCGCTGCCCGAGCAGGGCTAAGGGCTCCTTTCTGCTAAGCCGTCAGGCTCTCGCTGACTCAGCCAACCCGCGGGCACGGTGGCTGCTGCCAGACCTGCCGGGGCACTGCCCCGTCCGCTCGGGGGCGTGCGGGCCGGCCTAAAGCCCAGCCCAGCCTCTCACTTAGGGGTCTCCCGACGCCAACAAACCCGCAGGCCTGGCCGACAGCTCTTCCCAGCGCCGGGGAGCGGGGCAGGCCGCCGGCCGGGCAGCGGGGCAGGCCGCTCCTCACCTAGGTAGCCCGTGATGATCGTCACGGGGATCTTCCTGCTGGGGCTGGACTCGGCCTCCTCCGCGCCGCCAGCGTCTATCGGGACCAGGTCGGGGCAGTCCTCGTCCTCCATGAGAGCGCGGGCCCCTGCA
>VYXH01005784.1:2639-15988 GCA_013397275.1 Burhinus bistriatus | reverse complement strand
AAAAAGTAAAATTACTGAACAAAGAATTGGTTCTGGTTTACTTCAAACCAGGACAGGCTTTTGATACTTTCTATGTCTACAGTGTACATAAAGTTAAAGTTTTTTAAGTTAATCTTGATAACTGGCATCTTAGTGTTCAGAAAAAAAAAGGAAATGAATTTTTTTCAAGAATATCTATTTAGGGGGTCAGGGAATAATAGCTCAGCACTGGATTCAATCAAACTTAGAATCATAGAATCATTTTGGTTGGAGGACACCTTTAAGATCAAGTCCAACCATAAACCTAACACTGCCAAGTTACCACTAAACCATGTCCCTCAGCACTACATCTACACATCTTTTAAACACCCCAAAGATGGCAACTCAACCATTTCCCTAGGCAGCCTGTTCCAATGCTTGACAACCCTTTCTTTGAAGAAATTTTTCCTAATATCCAATCTAAACCTCCCCTGGTGCAACTTGACGCCACTTCCTTTTGTCCTTATCACTTGTTACTTGGGGGAAAAGACTGACCCCACCTCGCTACAACCTCATTTCAAGTAGTTGTAGAGAGTGATAAGATCTCCCCCGAGCCTCCTTTCCTCCAGCCTAAACCCCAGTTCCCTCAGCAGCTACTCCTAGGATTTGTTCTCTAGACCCCTCACCAGCTTCGTTGCCCTTCTCTGAACGTGCTCCAGTACCTCAATGTGTTTCTTGTAGTGTAGTGACTCGTGCTGGATGAGTTTATCAAGAATTAAAAGATGAAACCATAGTGAATGCCAGTCATCATGGTGAGATGGACACAGGGACTATCACATAAACACATCCTTTTCTTTTCATAGGAATCTAAAATTCATGTATTTGATATAAAACATCTTACTTATACATTCTATTTTTATAAAATACAACAAGATATCTGGAACTATAATTAATCAATAAAACCCATCTAAAAATTACATAAATCACAAACACACGCTAGGGAAACAGACCTGAATAACAGAGGACTTTTTAACATCTCAAAAAAACGTTAGAAGAATAACCAGTGACTGAATGTTGAAGCTAGATAATTCTGAAACAAGAATTACTCATAATAATTTATTAGTACACTTTAGTTTAAAATGGTTGTAGTGGTCCTTTATAATATCATCTTGAATCCAAGAACCAAGATTCTTGCGGTTCTTCTGAAGTCTGTTAAGTTCTTTCCAAATCAGACAGCATTCACACATATGAAACGGTACTTCTGGCATAGCTTTTACTCCTGTTACATTCTTTCTGACCTGCAAACACATTCCCACAAACACCTTTTCAAGTCCTTCAAAACATAGAAGTTTTTCATCCTCAGGAAAAATATGGCCATAAAGATTATGTCCTAGAAGAGGACTGCTGCTCTGCTAAAGTTAAATCATACCCAGGCTGTACTTCAAACTTCAAGTACAGAAAACCCTGTAACTAAGGGAAAGTATAATGAAAACTAAAGAGTTAAGCTAAGGTTTGGGGTTTGGGGTTTTGTTTTGGTTTGGTTTTTTTTTTTTTCACTTTTCTTTTTCACAGAATGAAGGTTAAATTATAAAAGCATTTGCTTGTGAAACAATGCAAGTTATAACTAACATATGCTAGTCTACTCAGCTGCAGAAGTAAAATGTTTGTAATTAGTTGTCACCAGCCTAATTGCTTGAATGTTAATAACATTTGTTTTCTAAAAGTTTTGGAGAAACCTATTATTTTGTCTGATAAATAACAACCTTTGTTAAATCCAGATTTTTTTAAGAGCTGATCATTGACCTTGGTTTTCATTATCATTTATCTGTTGCTAATTTAAGAAAATAAATAATAAATAATTGCTTACATATGAATTCTGTCAACTCATTTGGCATCCTCACCATATTTACCAGTTATTCAGAGGCAAAAATCTACATATTGGAACTGTTAATGGAGTTAAATGAATGGGTTATATTTGTTCTGTCAGTTTTACATTTCAAATATTGCTAAATACAAACACTCAAAATCATGAGGAAGTTGTACCTTTTGAAAAATTAAGGAATAAAATTGGAGGGAAATTCATTATATTTATAAAATAGTGCATTCCGCTATCTTTTATCTGTTTTCTAGTTTTAGTGTGTAAGCCTTAATTATTTTTATCCACGGCTATAAAGATTTTATCTTTCCTTGCCTGTCTTTGACCTTCCTTTCCCTGCCTTATCTTTTCTGCTCTTTGCCTTTCTTCTTTCTTCTCCTTCTCCTGCATCTCCCAGTGTAGGTGAGTTTCACAAGTACTGAATTGCTGGTGTACCTGAGCTGTTCAGAAGTCTCACAAGATACTGTGGAAGCTGGCAAGTCTGCTCTGTTCCTACACAAGTTGTTTTGGTGGGTGAAGTCACCTGAAAACAACCCAAAACCTACAACAATGAGTGGTGTTTCCTACTCAGCCAAATGACAGCAAAGGTGTTGTTTTGGTTTTCCTAATGAGCCAAGTGACACATCATATCTTCTATATTCAGCTCCAATGAACTAACATCACGAGCACTTCAATAAGCCACCTTCAACACTTATGAAACTTTGACCTTGTATGACAAGAGTGAACTGTGACTTAGGCAGCATGAATTTGTGAGCACCTGATTTGAAAGACGAAAGGATTTTTACCCCAGCACTGGTTGAGCTGTTCCTCTCTGAGAACAAAGCCAGTTTAGGACCTCCCAGGTCGGACAGAAAAAAAAAAAAAAAAAAAAAAAAAAAAAAAAAAAAAAAAAAAAAAAGGAAAAAAGAAAAAAAAAAAAGGGGGGGAAAAAAGAGCCTCTCAAAATCTCTCTAGTCACTTTGGAAATTTTAGGCCATTGCCTGCAAATTACACTTCCTGAAACGGAAATGCAGCATTGCCCATCCAGCCTGTCAACTGCCGCAGGCTTTCCAGAAGCACCACTCTCTAAAGTTGTCAACAGTGTATTTTATAAAGATATACAGTTAGCAAGGAAGCAGGTAACACAGAGATAGCCTTTATGCAGTGCAAGAGGCACGCATGACCCTTCTCCAAATTGTTAGACACTTCCAGCTGTTCATCAGCAAACCAAATTGTTAGCAATGAAACCATGGAAGAACAGGGTGTTGCAAATTTCCAGACCAAGCCTGCAAAAGACATTGTGAGGCTGCAGCATGGAAAGTAAGGCCTTTGGAGACTTCTCCTCATGCAAACAATTGCTGGACTACACGAACTTTAGAAGTAAATTATTGGAGTTGGAAGGATAAAAAAGACACTCCAATTTCAGGGTTTCCCTACCATAATTCTGGGATTAGAGGTCCAGGCTTTAACATCATCACCATATGTCAGGCTGTCTCACATTTTGCTTGTTAAAATATAACCTATTATTTTTATATTTGTTGAATAAACAGTAGCCAGGAAATTCTTTCAAACTTCTGTTACTCATGCAGTATTTCCTTCTCCTCAAATATTTAAGACACTGGTTCTTAAACAAGCAGAGAATGGTTCTTCTGTTCATGTTTTGTCTGTGCCGAGTAGTGCAAGCTTTATTGATTTCTCTTTCTGACATTCGGGACAGAGGAGTTGAATTCTGCATGGAGTAAGTCATGTGTGCACTTTGGCCTGGCAGCGTTCAGGCTACTGATTCAGTGAATATATTCAGGCTAGGAAGATTCGTTGGTCTCTAGCTTCTAATACCTGGTCTTAAAAATAAAATAGATGAAAAAAATCCATATTTTAACAAACCTTGTTTACAGCAGAATGGTTTTTATTGGATCGAAAGACTTCTCTTGTTTTTGGAAAGTAGGCAAAAATATAAAACAGAAGCTTCCTTTAGCGTTAGATATGTATTCAGGCACAATCAAAGACTCTTCCATCCCTGTCTACCTGCCTATCACCCGCTATGATAACCTAATTTTTCCATATTTTTCTCAATAAATAAATCATACAGATTTTCAGCCTAGTCCCAGTTCTAATGTATTAATAAAACTTGTTTTCCCCATGGTACAATAACTACTTACCTTTAGCTATCAACTAGGTTTTCCAAAGTCAATTAAACAACTGTTATTCCTCAGAGTATGTTTTTGCTACAAGTGCAGATGTTACCTGGCACAAAACACACAGGTACTAGTCAAGTATTTGTAGAAATCAGGCAGGTTTCTCATATCACATAGAATATTATCTGTCTATATTTTAAAGAAAATGGTTCACAAGGTCATATTGGCCAAGCACTGCAGCAATCAACAGGGAGAGATTCAGAGGCTTGTGTTTTCTCGAATATGGGTTATTTTTTTAAAATGTGCAGCTTCTGTTTCTCTGCATTTTCCAGTGTTGATAAAAGCAGTGCATAGGTATTAACTATCCTGGTTTTTGCCTATAAGATCTTTACACCATGACAATATTTTTCACCAAAAAGAACAACAAAACAGCCTGCTTAGCTGGTGTAGGAGAACAGTATCATAAATACCCAAATTTGGCAAAATCATGTCTGTAACTTGCATGCAACCTTAGCTTCTCATGCCTCTAGCATTACCTTCATCAGTACAAGTCAAAAAGGATACACACGCATCTATGAAAAAGTTTCATTTGCCTTTAGAAGTAATCAGTCATGTTGAGATTAATGAGCTCATGAGCACTGCTTCCATTGCAGGCCCACAGTCTCTGTTAATTTCCACCCAGAGGAAATGAAGCACAAGTGCATTTCTGCTTCCAAACTCTACCCCATACCAAAAGCAGCTCCCCTCCCTTCTCCTCTGTGTAGGTAATTGGGGTTAATTAGTGCTTGGCTCTACTACTATCCTCAACAACCCAAAAGGGATGGGAAGGAGTTTGCTGGTGATCATTGAAGAGTCACCAGCACCTACTTCTGTTTTCTTCTGTAGCTGTAAAGAGACCACTAGAGGAGCAGTGTCTACTGTCTACAGTCTCTTTCCATGGGGCTTTCCTCGTTGCATGTTCTTCTTTGCATGCTACTTCTTCCTACTTGTTCTGGCTCTACAAAGAAAAGACTTGCTGCAAGGTAAGAGAGAATTTAATTTTCAGGGCTGACACACTGGAGAATAAAAAAAAAAAAAGGGGGGGGGGGGGGGAGGTAAGAGACTGGGAGGTGAATGGAAACCTGCAGAGGTAAAGCTGAAACGTGGTTAGTGAAGGAGTGGGCAGCAACTTACAGAGACCACGCAGCTCTGTAGCAGCATCAGCAGTTAACAAAAAGCTAGGCAGCTCTGAAGGATGGGGTAGAAGGAGATGTGTGTATGAGAAAGGTGCTCACAGCTGGAAGGGCCAGTATCAAGGAGGCAGCTGAGCTCTTAGTGTTGTCTGCAGAGTTGGTTGTGAAGATAGACTGGGGAATCTCCAGAAAATTGATCTGGATCTGGCCCTGAGCAGCCTGGTTTATGATTGCATCTGGGCCTAACTTGAAAGTTGTCCCTGCTTTGAATGGGGTTTGGATCAGATGAACTCCAGAGGTCCTTTCTAACCTAAATTATTATGTGTTACTGTCATTTTAATAGACACTGCCATCTAACTGGGATATATATCCTAGAGTCAGGTTCTAGGAAAAAAAAGTCCATTCCCTCTAGATAGAAAGAAACAGGAGCAGCATCTCAGGTTACCTGTCTTTTCACAGGTGTCTGAGGACTCTCTGCTACTCCTCATTCCTTCCATGCATGACTTATTGCTGTCACATCATTCCCAACCTCCTCCTCATTCCATGATCTAGTAGTGTCCTTTCTAGCACTGTTCATCCCCACCCTCTCATGAGAGCTTTAGGAAATCTCTAAATGGAAAAATCTTCATTTTGTGTCTGTTGTGGAGTTCAACCACTTGGTCTCATGGGCACACTGAGTGGAGTTTTCACCTACTTGAATTGGGTATATCAGGAAGGCTTCTGAGCTCCTAGGTTCAGATGTGCTCCCCGGACATGTCCCAGCCTTTCCCAAGTTTCCAGTTCATTGCTTCTGTAGCTATAGCTCATGTGGTAGAGAAAACTTGGAAAACAGCAGCTACATTTGTAAAGAAGTATGCAGATAATTGTTACAGCGTCTTATTCTTCAGTATAGAAATGTTGATTCTTTATCCCCTGGTGGGCTTTGTTTTTCTAATTATCTTAATGACACAGAGCAAGTAATGCAAAACACAATTTTTTTTTTCTTATTTTTTTTTTTCTGGATTCAAAGAAGGGATAATCCAAGGAGTTTTTTTCTGACTCTCTTCTCCAGGCAATAAAAAGGTCAGCTGGATGGGAACAGTGACAAATCAGTGCAGCTGCTTCAGTTTTTCACTATGCCATTCTGCATGCAAGGGGTTTTCTGACCAAGAACCTGTCAAACTTAATCAGATTTTAATACATTTTTTGAAAACTTGATAAAGAGCAGGCATGGCTTGGACCTTAAAAAGGCAATAGCAATTGGATGGGGAAAAAAACCAAGCAAACAGGAGATACATTTGGTGCTCTGTTGGCCTGTCCCAAGATTTCAGCATTCCCTCCTGGTCCTAATAATGATAGCTCAGATGTAATTAAGGATATTAAAGGTTCTTGGGGACCAACCTGCTCTATGTTACAGTGCCTAATCCTTGTAGCTTCCTGCCTGGGGACTTTTCACCCCTGAATCATGCATCCCCCACCCTCTTCATAAAGTATCCAGAAAACAGTAAGATGAAAAGGAGCCTCCTGAGCAATCCTGTGGGAGAGCAGACCTATGTCACCTGAGAGCATTTGGCTGAGAGCTTGAGATAAACATTTGCTTTCTGCCCTGCCTGTGTCTCAGGCAGATATATCATCCTTTTGTAGCTCACCAGCCGATTTGACTTAGGTGTCTAAGTATTTCATGCCCTAGCAGCAAAAGTTGCACCTAGGACTATCTCATGCTTTCATGTATCTGTCATGATCATTTGTGTTCCTGCCATCTTTGGGCAGGTAACCTGTTTTCAGCACACCTGAGACAACAGATGGCCAGCAATAGGTATTAATGATGATCAGTGTGCTGGGCAAAATTTGCCCCAGTACTGATGAAAAACATTCCTTCTCATCCCCATCCAAGTACTGTTTGGTAGCTGTGGGTGAGGGCCAGGATATAACACAAACTTAGGGGAGAGCAGTAGCTGAACTAGCTCTAGAGAATGTGGTCCCTGGATGCATGGTGGGGTATGATACCTTCCAGGATCTTCAGCTCAGACTCCAGGGTGAGCATGGGTGTGCTAGTAGTACTGCCTAGCATGGAGCATAGGACTACACTCACACTACTTTATTGCTTCTGGCTTCTTTGCAGATACTCCAGGGATTTCCACAAGACTTTGTGTCATTCCTAGTACCTTTTTAAACACTGTAAGAGTCTACAGGCATAGGAGCATAGGAAGGCAGTATACTGCAGATTTGCAAATGTCAGGGGCACTTGGATATCAGTATCAAAACAGATACGCTTTCATATGCCTCCAAGGATTGATCTCAGATTCTGGTAAAGCCATTTAGTCAGATGCCTAGATGTCTCTACAAAATCTGGGTCATTTTACTTCTGTCTTGCACTTGATCTTAACCTTTTGGTGACAACCACAGAATCACCGGGGTTGGAAGGGACCTCTGGGACCTCTAGTCCAACCCCTCTGCCAGAGCAGGGACACCTAGAGCAGGTTGCACAGGACGGCGTCCAGGAGGGTTTGGAATGTCTCCAGAGTCGGAGACTCCACCACCTCTCTGGGCAGCCTGTTCCAGTGCTCTGCCACCCTCAAAGGAAAGAAGTTCCTCCTCGTGTTCAGATAGAACTTCTTATGTTCAAGTTTGTGTCCGTTACCTCTTGTCCTATCACTGGGCACCACTGCAAAAAGACTGGTCCCATCCTCCTGGAACCCTCCCTTTAAGTATTTGTAAGCATTGATGAGATCCCCCTCAGTCTTTTCCAGACTAAAAAGACCCAAGTCCCTCAGTCTTTCCTCATAAAAACAATGTTCCAGTCCCCTAATCATCTTTGTAGCCTTTGCTGTACCCTCTCCAGCAGTTCCCTGTCCTTCTTGGACTGGGGAGCCCAGAACTGGACACAGGACTCCAGATGCGGCCTCACCAGGGCAGAGTAGAGGGGGAGGATAACCTCCTGCAACCTGCTTGCCACGTACCTCTTGATGCACCCCAGGATGCCATTGGCCTTCTTGGCCACAAGGCCACATTGCTGCCTCATGGTCGTCCTGTTGTCCACCAGGACTCCCAGGTCCCTTTCCACCCAGTTGCTTTCCAGCAGGTCAGCCCCTAACCTGTCCTGGTGCATGGGGTTATTCCTCCCCAAGTGCAGGACCTTACACTTGCCCTTGTTGGACTTCATGAGGTTTCTCGCTGCCCAACTCTCCAGCCTGTCCAGGTCACGCTGAATGGCAACACAGCCTTCTGGTGTGTCAGCCACCCCTCTCAGTTTTGTGTCATCAGCAAACTTGCTGATGGTATACTCTATATCCCTTCATCCAGGTCATTGATGAATATGTTGAACAGGACTGGACCCAGTACTGACCCCTGGGGAACACCACTTGTCACACACCTCCAACTAGAGTCGGTGCCACTAATGACAATCCTCTGAGCTCTATCTGCCAGCCAGTTTTCAATCCACCCCACTGTCCATTCATCCAACCTACACTTCTTAAGCTTGCCTATGAGGACCTTTTTTCCCCTAAGTAGCCATAGGATTCTGCAGACATAGCTTTCCACAGAAATGGGATTTTCCCACATAATCATGCACAAACTTGACAGATTAGTTTGGACTTGCAGACAGCTATTTTCCTATGTTGGAAGGAAGGTGCTTGAAATGACAGAAAAACATGGTAAGCGATATACAATGTATTGCTTGTTAATGACCAGAGGATGAATGCAATTCTGGCACATCACAAGTAGGTGCTACAATAATATTGCTTTCCTCCATGCGAGGAAATAGAGTTCATGAGAGAGTTACAGTAAATTCCCATAGACTAAGATTTTCCTGTAATGAGTGCATTCATAGAATCATAGAATAGTTTGGGTTGGAAGGGACCTTTAAAGGTCATCTAGTCCAACCCCTCTGCAATGAGCGTGAACATCTTCAACTAGACCAGGTTCCTCAAAGCTCCAGGGATGGGGCATCTGGGCAACCTGTTCCAGTGTTTCACCACCCTCATTGTAACAAAANGCTTTTCATCTACCAGTAACCCTAAATCCTTCTCCTCAGGGATGCTCTCAACCCCTTCATCCCCCAGCCTGTATTGATACCAGGAGTTGCCCCGAACCAGGTGCAGGACCTCATGAGATTCACACGGGCTCACTTCTCAAGCCTGTCCAGGTCCCTCTGGATGGCACCCTGTCCCTCAGGTGTGTCAACCGCACCACTCAGCTTGGTGTCATCTGCAAACTTGCTGAGGGTGCACTTGATCCCACTGTCTATGTCATTGATCAAGATATTGAACATGGACCCCTGAGGGACACCACTTGTCACTGATCTCCATCTGGATATTGATCTGTTGACCACTACCCTCTGGATGAGACCATCTAACCAATTCATCATCCACCAAAGAGTTCACCCATCAAATCCGTATTTTGTCAATTTAGAGAGAAGGATGTTGTGGGGGACCGCATCAAAGGCCTTACAGAAGTCCAGACAGACAACATCCATAGCTCTTCCTTTGTCTACTGATGTGGTCACTCCATCGTAGAAGGCCGCGAGGTTGGTCAGGCAGGACTTGCCCTTGGTGAAGCTATGCTGGCTGTCTTGAATCACCTCCCTGTCCTCCATATGCCTTAGCATAGCTTCTAGGAGGATCTGTTCCATGATCTTCCCAGGCACAGAGGTGAGGCTGACAGATCAATAGTTCCCAGGGTCCTCCTTTCTACCTTTTTTTAAAAATGGGAGCAATGTTTCCCTTTTTCCAGTTAGCGGGGACTTCACCTGACTGCCATGACTTCAAATATCATGGAGAGTGGCTTGGCAACCGCATCAGCCAGTTCCCTCAGGGCTCTGGGATGCATCTTGTCAGGCCCCATAGACCTTCTGTGTGTCCAGGTTCCTCAGGTGGCTGTGAACCTGATCTTCTCCTACAGTGGGAGGGACTTTGCTCCCCCAGTCCCTGCCTTGCAGTCCATCCACTCGATAGGTGTGGGGAGAGAGCTTGCCAGTGAAGACCAATGCAGTACCTAAACTGCAGATTCTTTACCCCTCTCCTTAGTAGCTTTTGTAGGTAGCAACACTTGAAGACTTTAAGCTCACCTGCCCAGGTCTCGCGTTACAATCATTCTGCAAATTGAGGACCATAAATCTTAATCATGAGCACTATATTTTTGGAAATAATTTCCTGTGTCAGGTGATAGAAGACTACCAAAGAACTTTGTATGAATTTCTGCTCTGGCAGCTCTAAATATGACTGGAGTATCTTTTTAATTACTGTACGTATCTGCCTCTCCTTCTCTTCCCTGCTCCCCAGGAAAAAAATATTTACTTTGATTGGATCATTGTCTCAACAACAGTGAAAAATTTTCATGCCACTGCATAGCTACCTAGTGAAAATGCAAGTGCTTGATCAACCCAAAGTGAACCTCCTGGTTTTGGAGTTGGATGTTGAACAAAACAGCTTCTCACCAGCAGATCATTAAACTACAAAAATACATACGAAAAAATTCTAACTATGTCTCTGAAAGGTAGGTAAACTTTGTACAGAAGTGAATTGATGGGGATACTTGTTTCTGAGGAAAAGATACAATAACTATCAAGTTGGGAGGGGTACTTGGGGGTGGGGGGCACATACATGGGTGTGTGAGCACATGTGCCTCTGAGCAAAACCAGGGAAAACGTGTACTCTGCTGTTCCTAAGGCAAAGTAACATCCTAGTTAGACCCAGCAGAAAACTAAAATTAGTAAATATAATAACTATATAGATGACACTATAGCTTCCCCCAATTTTCTCATCTCTTCTTTATTGCTTTTACTCAAATGCAATTGGTGTTTTTTTCTGCTCCTTCAATTAATGTCCTGTTTTTGCTTTAACAATGTTAGACTTGATAATTTACTTCACTAGTTGTCCAGTTTTATTCTCTTTGTATTTTCATACTGTTTAGATTAGCATTCACTTAACTTTTGACTTTGTAACACACACATTACTTGTGATTAAACTATCAAACATTCCTGATGCAGTCTTCAACCTCAGCTGCAGCACTGTGCTATAGTATTGTTTTGATGTGGTAGCATGCATAATACCCTCTATACAGTCATACAATATGCTTCAGTTTATGGGTTTGGTTCTGTTAGGCCTCCTTTGGACTTGGGTAAGGCTGAAGATCATGAAGGGAGAAAAAATTGCCTGGATGAAAAACATCTACAGACTTTAGTGCTTCTTGAACTGGGGAAATGTGATGCCATGCTCTTATCTTTCAAAGATGTGATAGGCCTTCTCCTAAAGGTCCTCACATACGTGTTCCTATCTGTGCTTACTCCCTGTTTTGAAATGTTATCAGTATTGGCCTACCCTTCACACTCCTTTTGTCCTAGCAGCACAAGACTAGGAAAAAACTGTCTCCTTCCTCGCATTGGTGAGCAGGCATCAAGGCATGATTTCCTTCTCTGTCTACATAGTAACTTGTACCTACCGCAGCATCTAGCCCTCAGTAGTTCTGGCTACTTTGATTTGAACAGAACATCTCACAATCCCATTTCATGGTGGTGTTACTTCCAGCAGAAATGAGGGACTCCTGTGCTCGTGATTCTTGGTTTGACCTTCCCTTTCCGTTAATGTTAGTGACTTTCCTTCTAACCTTGGGCAGGTCTTCCTCTATCTCTGGATTCTTTTTTGGTTGTTTCTGTCTGATGGCACCTTCCTAGGGCTATTAAGTATGACTGCATAGTTCAAAAGTCTTGTGGAATGCAAGTGTGAAAGGCTGTGCAGGTGCAAAAAATTTTTTTTTTTTCTTGTACAGTTTTCATTGGGAAGGGTCCTAAATTCCTCAAATTTCACAAAATGAACTATTGTCCAAGTTTCTTTTCTATTCTGAAAAACTCTTTTATTTTCAAAAATTCTGTGTTTCAAGCTACCTTCCACTAAATAATTAATAGCTTTACATGAATTACGTTTCCTCCATGATAAATACATAAATGTTTTCAGTCAGACTTAGCGCTCTCACTTCTCACTAAGTCCCCACAGTGCTATAAAACTTCTCTTGCTACCCATCCTTTTCCAGTGAAATACACCTAGAATAGCACTTAACTCTGACCAACACTCCATTATTTTTTTTTTGAAGTTTTTTCTCTCCTTCTTTCTGTGTCCTTCAGCATCTTAATAAAATAGTGGGTAAAGATGATGTGGGATATATAGCTTCCTTATATTTTTGTTAAGTTTTACATTAGATCTCTCAAATCCATTATGCAAAATAAAATTTAAAAAAATAGAATAAGTATTTTGAACAATTACTTGATTTGCAGAGAATGTTATTCTCTTCTCACGTTGCTTTATTTTGGTGTAAATTTCACTGAAACACAAAGTATTGCGCCATGAATTCAGGTTTTCCTATTAACTCTCAGAAGTAACACTTCTATACGTTGCTTTCAAGGAGAGTTATGTAGTGCATCCTAGCAGTTCATTTCTTCACAGCAGCATAGTGACAGACACAATAACTAGCTGTGTCTATAGGACTTGATCTCTAGGCTCAGGTTTTAGTCAACTACCTTTGACATAGTCACTCTTATTTCTCCTTATAACTAAAAAAAGGCTTATAGGATTTGTAAGGTTTGATTATGTCCCTTTACAGTAGATAGCCAATATAGGTCAAAAATACCTGAAAAGTGTCTCTTTCTTTCTACAGAATAGAGGGAACTTCAGCTGACCATCCCAATGTAGATGTCTGCAAGACATTTCACCTCAAGTGTCAAGTGAAATAAGGAATTGCACGTTACCTTTAATTGCCAACAGTAGTTCAGTTTTTCCAAGGCATAGATGAGGTGTGTACAACTACAGACAGTAATTGTGGCTGCCTCTCTCTCCCTGCCTGGAGGAACAAGTCTATGTGGCCAGATGGGATCCACCCAAGAGTGCTGAGGGAGCTGGCGGAGGAGCTTGCCAAGCCACTCTCCATCATTTATCAGCGGTCTTGGTCAACAGGGGAGGTCCCAGAGGACTAGAGGCTTGCCAGTGTGACACCCATCTACAAGAAGGGACGGAAGGAGGATCCAGGCAATTACAGGCCTGTCAGCCTGACCTCAGTGCCAGGAAAGATCATGGAACGGTTCATTCTGAGCGCACTCACGCGGCATGTGAAGGATAACAAGGGGATCGGGCCCATCCAGCATGGGTTCATGAAAGGCAGGTCCTGTTTGACCAACCTGATCTCCTTTTGTGACCAGGTGACCTGCCTGGTGGATGAAGGAAAGGCTGTGGATGTTGTCTACTTGGACTTTAGTAAGGCCTT
>VYXH01005781.1:45827-56484 GCA_013397275.1 Burhinus bistriatus | reverse complement strand
GGGGGGGGGGAAGCTGCGTATAGCACTAGTTATTCCCCAGTTCCTAATTAGTTCCTTGCATTTAAAATACGGCTTCAGCTCTACCAGCAGCTCAGCAAGCCTATTGTGCTATTAATACTTCCCTGGCGTGATATAGTTAAAAATACTCTCACCCTTTCAAGACAAAATGTAGCTTGGAAGTGTCACAATGGGAGGAGTTCAGGGATGGAAATCCTCTTAAAGGAATAGGACTTCCCGATGTCAAATAAACCGTATGAATGAGCTTGTAACAGCCCCCAGACTGAGCCTGTTCCCACTAAGAGCAAATTTGAAAATAATGCTCCATGCAGGGCTCTCGGGCCGTTTGCTATCAAAGCTATTTCACTGACAAAATCGGTGCGCAGCCAAGCGGTAACAGGTTTTACTGATTTTTTGCAGAGATCTGCCGCCTGGGGAGCAGGTGGGTTTGCAATTCTCAAGTGCCTGGCTGGCTTCAGACAGACAGCGCAAGGTGGAATTCAGATCAAAAGGCAGGATTTTGAAGAGTCCTCCCCCTCCTCGCCTCCAGCCTCGCGCTCAGGTAACGCAGAAGATCCTGACCTGCCCAGTGCAACAGCCCCAGCTAATTTTTCCGTGGCAATATCTATAGGTGCTGTTTACGGACGAGATCTGTCAGACACCATGGGCAGAATAAAACCTGCCTCTTCCCACAGGATCTGTGAACCATGGAAACAAGTCTGGGGGGGGTGTTTTAGGGCACCTTTCGACTTCAGTCGGATGAGGATGTCCAGGTCTGTGCTTTTTAGATCCTCTCAGGACAATAAGCAGTTCCCCTCCCATCTCCACCGACGGTTCTGCATCAAAATGGGTTAATTCCTGCTCCATCCCGCTGGCTCTTCACTCACTGCCTGTAATCACTCAGCAATACCAGCATGGAAACAATACCTGCACTTAACATTTGCTCAGTGCTCTTTGATCCGTTTTTTTCCTCACTAATTTGAGTTCATAATAGATCTATATATATATTAAAAGAAAAAAGACCAGCCACATCCACTGCAGCTGTGAGAACAAGCAAACAAAGCCAGCCTTTCTGGAGGAAAAACACGTCTTTGTCTTTTATGCAATAAACCAGCAAACTGCTGCCATACGCTAAAATCAATACCCGGAGGGACACGCTTATGTTGCGATTGCCAACGTAAATGCTTCATTTTAATTAACCCCCCCATACACACACACAAAACCCCCCAACCCAGGCCTTGTGTGATGAACCTTGTTAGAGAGCTGCTACCAGTGCGAGGAGGCGAAGGCATCCTGAAGCTGGTGGGTTGGGGAGGTCCGGTGCCACCGTGACACCCGGGGAGGGGTGCTGACAGCCTCAGCACCTCCCCGCACCCCAGTCCGGGGTGAAGATGTAAGCCAAGGGGTTAAAAAGGAGGATGGGACATTTGGGGTCCCCGCCTCACGCAGCCCCCAGCTCTCCCCACCCCGACCACGCTTGGGTGCAAAGCAGGAGCCAGCATCCACGGGGCTGAGCTCAGCCTGTCCTTCCTAAAATGGGGGAAATCTGGATGTTGACCAAACCCGATCCCTCCAAGCTGTTTCAGGGGCTTTTTCAGAGTAGCCTGCAACAAGAAAGACCTCATGCAGCCTGTTCTCTCCTCCAGCACCTCAGTTTCTCTTCTCAGTCCTTTTTTCCCCTGTTCATTCAGGAATCATCTCTCTAGGGTCAGCAAGAGACCGCTCCAGCCTGAAATGGGGCTTTTGCTGCAGAGTGAAAACTGTTGAAAAAACGGTTGTGTCCTCAAAATACCCTCGATGCTGCCGGCTAAGACAACAGGAGCCCTCTCGGCCCTCGGCATTACCTCTTGAAGGCCAGGGAACTCCGGAAGCATCACGCCTGCAGCCCAGCCCTGCAGCATCGCACCTCGAAGCCGACAAGCACGTGCCCTGCGCTGGATCCCAAGGGTCTGCCCGCCTGGCGGAGCACTGGTCCTGCGCTGTAACCCAGCGCGGGAGGAACTGGTGCTTGGGCAGATGACAAAGTTGAGCTGAATCCCTCGTGACTGCGAGCATCCGGGATTTCCAGCTCAAGGCAGCCTGGAAGCCGACGCATTAGATGATAACAATTTACTTCGGAGATTAAGAAACTCAATTTTTCTTCAGAACTTCCCCCAGAGCAAAGTTTTGATTTGCCAATAGAAAAATCAACATAAAAACAAGCATTTACTTACCAATCAAAGGAATCTAAGGAACTCTGCTCAAGGGGGTGCTGCCTGGGTTTGGGTTGGGAGCGGGGTCAGAACTGCACCTGCATCCGTGCCGGTCTTCAGGGCTGGTATCGCAGCCCACGGCCGGACACTGAGCTTCTCTACCAGCGCTTGTGCAGTTCTCACTGCACGCACTGGGCTCAGCTTGCAGGGCCGTGGACCCTTATAAGCTGTTGTGAATCCAGGCCTTACTACTTTCCTTAAAAATACAAAAAAAAGAAAAAAAACCCCAAACCTAAACCAACCCCACAACAGTAAGTGTTACGGTAATTACAAGGAGGTTTTAACACATGTCTCAATTTGCATTAATTAAATCAACAGGGAAGCTTCAATTGAGTAAATGAGGTTTTTTTTCTAAGCGGCAGCAAATGCTGCGGCAGGCTGGAGCTGGTAACTCCCGTTCGCTGCATGCATGTGCGGTGGGATGGGGAGGGATCTGCCGGCTGGAAGGGGCTTCCCAGGAGGGAGGGAGCCTCAGGCAGGACGGGCTGGGGGTGGGGAGGGTGAGAAGGAGACTCTCAGCTGTAAGACACTAAGGGCTCCAAGCCGGGTCTGCGCTGACACTGTCGGATTTCAGCCCGGAGAGTGGAAAGCTTTGAAGCCGAAACCAGTCGGAGAGTGGAGGTTGCTCTGCGGAGATAAGCCGTGGGTAAGAGGAATGCGTCCATTCATACCCCAGCCATGCTGCAAGCACAGCTGTGAGGGGAATATAAATGGGCAGCGTTGGGTTTTTTTTATTTATTTATTTTTTCAGCCCCCGGTTTGGCTGTTAAAGCAGATCAGACACATTGAAATGCTCGGCTGGAAGCGAACTCTTTCCAACACACCACCCTCCGGGGCAGGGGGCGGCTGGGCTGCCAACCTGCAGGTGGGTGCCCCGCATGCCGACCCCCCGAGGTAACGGAGCTGGTGTTTCTTCCCCACGTCCCTGAGAAGCGAAATCCCTCTGCGGATAAAACACGGGGGATTTACGGATATAAAACCCGGCTAGTTCACGTTCAAACCCCCCACCTCTGCGTTGTATGGACGCAGCAACCAGGAGCTGGTGCCGGCGGGCTGCTGTGGCAAATCACGGACTGGGCTAAGCTTTAACTCCTGCTTTTTGCCAGAAAACCTTCCAGTGTGGCCCAGGCAAGCCTGGAGCAGCCGGGGCCACCCCAAAGACTGGAGGGCTCTCCCCTCCAGTCGCTGGCCCGGGCGGGTGGCAGCGAGCGATGCTCTGTCCCTGCACATGGCTGGCTCCGGCAGACCTGTCCCAGTTCCTTTCTTTCCGACCTCTCGGGCCCAGCAAAGCAATCCAGGCAAGCTGGGATGTGGGGAAAACACCTCCCTGGTGTGCTACGCCGGGGATTTGTGCCGCATCTTTCATCCACGCTGCCTCCGGCCTCGAGGCTGGAACATGTAATGGGGATCTGGAGGAAAGCACTGCTTTGCAGGGGGAGCCTGACTGAAGAGATGGCTCCGGGCGGGATTTTAAAGCCAGTCAGTAACGTAGGAAAATGCTCGGAGAGGGCTCCTGCACCACCACGTCCCACATGGAGCGGAGGAAAGAGGGTATCTGCTCTGCTTGAGTGACCCCAGGGTTTTTCTGAACTCTCTTTCTTCTGGCCGGATTTTCCTCCAGAAGCACAAGGACAATTGGGAATGGGGTCCTGGGCAGAGAGGGCGGCTCTGGAGCGGGGCGCAAAGGGATGCAGGGTCAGGAAGAAGGACATCTACCCACTTCCCCGCTCCCCCAGCCTCACGGGCACTGGGGATGGGAATAAGCGGCTTTCTGTCAACCGAAGGGTTAATGAATATCAGAGTCACCCTCTGAGCACAGTCGCTTTCTGCCACCCCCTTCCCCGAAAGCCTTTACATCAGCCTCTCGGAGAATTTATAGCCTGCCTCAGCTGTGCCCTGCTGGAGCCACCACCGGGCTGCTCCCCTGTAGCTGCCAGCGCAGATCCCCGGCCGTGCTAATTCGGGGTGGAAAATGGGATTTGATTTCTGCACCAGTCACTGTCTCTCACTGTTAAAATGGGACCTGATGGGAGCCCGTCCCGCCCCGGGCTCACCCACACGATTCAACGATTCATCGCATACATCGACCTTGAATGTCCCCTCAGCATCTCAGCAGAGAGGTCCTGAGGCTCCCTGGCTTGTCACACCCCAGCCTGCTCCCAGGGCTACAAATAGCATTTTCGGTGTAAAATAATTGGGAAAAAAAAAAATATCTGGAAGCCTCAAAAGCACTGGGATCTTGTGGTCCCATTCACATCAGTCCTTTGTGTCACTGGAGAGCGGAGGAGACATTGAAAGATGTCCTCCCAGCTGCTGCACAGCCCTGCGCCTTCCCCCCAAGGCCATCCCGGAGCATCCTCAGCCCCAAGACTCGCCCTCGACTAAGAGGGGCCGGGGGCCACCAGCGAGGCCAGGACGTGGCCATCACGGTGACACAAACAACTCAGGCACTGGAGGAGGCTGCTTTTCCATTCCCCTTTCTTCCCCTGGGAGAAGGGCTTTGCTGGCGCCTGCGTCGCCCGCTGTCACTGCGGGAGGAATAGCACGTGCCACCCAAACTGCCCCCTCCTCCAGCCTCGGCACCCCAGGAAACCCTGCCTGTCGTCTGCAGCAGTTTCCCTCTGTGATGGCAGGAGGTGAAGCAAAGCCAGCCAGGAATGCCGTGCCGGTGGCGGCGGGGACAATACAAAAGCAGATGGTGTGCCAGGAGCCCGGACGTGCCCTGCAGCTGCCGAGGCGGCGTGTCCAGCATTGCCTGCCGCCTCTGCCACCGCAGTGCCAGCGAGGACCGTGGGGAGGGTCTCCAGTGGGGTACATTTGTGCAGCTCCGCTGGCTTCAGCCCTGCTTTGGGATGGCCGAGGATCAAACCCCCCTTTAGAAGCGCCCCTTGCTCTAACGTCTCTGGTGTTACCCAGGAATGTGCTGTAGGTAATTCCAAAGTGCCTTATTCCCACCACCAGCCTGCGACTGTTTGCAGCGGCGTTGCTCCTCTTCGTGCCGCAAAACCAGGCTGGGCTGTTTTCCTTCTGTCGCCGGGGCTGACCTCAGTCCCCGTTTCACATCCCTGCGCTGCCGGGGTGCTCAGAGATACTTCCAGCCAGCCCCTTGTTTAAAACCGTCCTCTTTCTTTTTTCCCCCAGATTTTAGGCATGGAGTCAGCAATCTGGCCGGCTTTCCAGGACGACGACAGGATTTCCATTAGCTTTGTGCTTGGAGCCCTGATGCTGCATCTCTTTGCGCTGGTTCTTTTGGCCGTGGTTGAACTATCCCCCAGCCCATGGCGAACGACCCCCCCTGCCTGCTCCTGCCAGATGTGCCACATCTGCAGCAGATCCAGCCAGGCCCAGCGAGGCATCGATGCCCACCTACCCCCTTGCGTGCAAGAAGGGTGTCGCCGCAGGCCCAAGTGGCAACCAACTCAGTCATTGTCCCCAGGGATTTTATTCCCTTAGCCCCACGGCCCTCACTGCAGCCAGCGCGTGAGCAGGGAGGGTTCTCCTGCACGCTTGGTGAGCACCCGGGCCACCAGACATCCTATGAGCGTGGTCCCCAGGTCCTGCTCTCCCCATGGGTCCTCCTGCCCTTGTTGGCTCCTGCACGGCTCATTTTGGACAAGAAGCAGCCGCTTTCCCGGTACCCAGCTCCCACCGGCGACCTCGGAGCAGGCTACAGGTTGGAGCGGCAGAACGCTGCTTCTGGAACAACCGAGTCTCCGATGCCTTCGAGGAGGTTGTCCCATTGATCGAACTCCTCTTCCAGGTCTGCACGGGACAGAGATGGTGACAGGGTTACTACCGCAATTATCAGCCCAGCTCCAGGCCTAAAGGAGGAGCTTTGTGCAACGGGATGGGAAGCACCAAACCCAAGCCCGGGGAGGCAGTGGCCACCCTGCAGCCCCCTGCAAGCGGGGGAGCTCTCCTGCCCTCCCAAACCCCCGGCCAACGTGCCCTCCACCCCGCGCCGTACTGAGGTGCCTTTGCAGGAAGGCCAGAGCCGCCCGGTTGGTGATGTCCAGACCCTTGTAGGGGTCGAGGGTCCCCCTCGCACCGAAGATGCGGCCCAGGAGCTTCCCAGTGAGAAAGGTGAAGTCGGTCTGGCTCTGATGCACGGATCCCCTGGGATAGGGAAGGGATCTGCTTCAGTGGGAGCTGGGGAGAGGTTCTCCTGCTGGGACACAGCTTGTAGGTGCTCCCAGGAGGGTACCGGCAGGTGGGTGCCCCCAGCCCCTGACTCACAGGATGGTTATAATCTTCGTCTGGCTGTTTCTGGAGCTCAGCCTCTTCATTTTGGCAATGCTTTCTGCCGTCTGGAACTTCTCGGTGTTGATGAAGAGCACGGGCTTGGGCACCTCTGGGTACAGCGCGTTCTCCAGGGGGAACATCCAGGCGTCGAGAGCCACCGCGCACCTGCAGCAGGATGGACGCTCGGCGCTGCCGCCCACGCCACGGCTTCCCTTCCCACCGGGATGAGCCACGTGTCCCCAGAGTTTCCGATGGCTCCTCATCCCTGCTCCGGCTTACCTGAAGCGGGGCTCTTTCACCAAGGCCAGCACCGCTGTCACCCCACCGAAGGAATGGCCCATGACGGCGACTTTGGTCAGATCAATGCTGTCCTGCAAAAAGGAGAAGGCTGAGGAGCCTGTGCCCAAACCTCGCTGCAGAAGGTCCCTAACGAGGGAAGAAAAAGCCAAGGGAAGAAGATGAGCAAAGCCCTCTGCAAGGGACACCGTGTCCCGTTTCCACCACCGGTGCAATGGGACCCGGCTTCCCCGTCATGCACGGGGGAGAAAAAAGGAGACGAGAGGCACCAAGAAGCTGAGACGTGGAAGGCTGAGGCTCTGCACAGAGCCTGCTTGTCCCAGGAGGAAAAGTCTCACGCAACAAGGACTGATCCGGCCAGCAAAGGGCACCTGGACCTCCCCATCAGCCAAACGGTCCCCCCGGCTGGTCCCTCGGCACAGACAGACCCAGATACCTTCAGCACGGAGAGATCGAAGTCCTGGTGAAGGATGTTCGGGACAGATTCACCGCTGTTAATGTCCTCGAAGAGCCGGAGCGCTCGCACACATTCCTCTGCTCTCTGATGAACCTGGAAGTGAGAGTTGCCCCTTCCCCAGTTAACCCAGCTTCGCCAGCCCACAAGTTTGGGGCCAGATCCTCCCCCCCAGCGTCCACCCACACTCGTCCCTCCAAAACGGCAGCGCTCAGACCCGACGGGGCTTTCCCTGAATTACGGCAAATGTAAAAGCAAGCGAGAGGCTGCACCGCAGCGGCTCCCGCGGGGATGCAGTGAATTTATTGGAATGCTTTCTCGGTTTGTTTGGTTTTAATTCAGTTAATCTGCTAGCACAGACGGCTGGAGATGAGCAAAAGTCCTCTGCTCCGGGGAGGAAGGAGTGGGGTGTGCAGGGGAGGGAGAGCCCGGTTTCCTCGCCAGCTGCCCCCCGGCCAAGCCTGCCGAAGCCATCCGCTGGTCCGAACACCCGTGGGGAGCCCAGACCCCCCGTCCCACCCCGGCTGCCGGGGGCAAACCTGGACGTCACCCTGAAACCCAGCTCAGGGGCTCCATCCAGGAGCGGCTCAAAAGCCCAAACTGCTGATTCGGGTGGGAGGAAGCCCTGACCTGGAGCCACTTTGGGACTACGTCCTCTGCTCCCCTAAGGACACCGACGCTGTTGGCCGTGCACAATTAAAGACCTTCCCCCGAGGCGACAAGTGACAAAAAACTCAGACGAAAACCTCTCTCCGCTCCTCCCTGCTCCCTCTAACACAGAAGATGCCGTAACTGAGGCTGACCCGGCAACCGTTTCCCTCTATTTATAACGTATTTCTCATTCACCCTCAACATTTACGCTCATGGGTTCATCTTTATAGGAAAAACTGTTTCCCTTGTTTGTGCAATGTGCCGTGTGACAGAGCATACACAAAAATAAGAGGCTGGGAGGTGATTTCAGACTGCCAAAAGCACCTCCAACCACTACGTTGCCTAGAGAGCTTCTCTACGACAAATCTCAACTCGACGTTGTCCTTTCAAACCAGGCAGAAACGAGCAGGGGGGAACCTGGCTCAGCAGGAAACCTTCCTGCTTCCCAGCAAGCAGCTGTCCCGGGTGATCCCGGAGAGACAAAAATCAAGAGCGTGAACAAACCCAGCAGCCGGTCCGGAGCCTTGCCAGCCCGCGGCGCTGGGCTGGGCAGAAAGCCCGTTTCTCCCTGGGGTGCGGGTGACATTAAGCATCCGGGGGGGACACACAGACGTCGCAAAGCCCAGCCTGGCTCCTGCCAGAGTCAGCTGGAGCCAGACAGAGAGACCCCAGGAAACAGGGATAAACAGGCGGAACAGATTTTTCTCAGCTTGCAAGGAGAAAGCTCAGTCCCAGCACCACGGCGGTACGGATTTGGTGGTACGGCAGGAGATGACGACCCCAGGGACGAGGGGCCAGCTCGGCTTGCAGGAGGGATTTCGCGCCTGCCGGATTGCCCACACTTAACCCCCCACCCCGGTACCTGCTTGTTTCGGAAATAAAACTCCTTCTGCCCTTGGGGCACCCGTTGGTAGGGGATCCACTCCTCTCTCCCAGCCTCTGCCGTGCAGAAATACGTCGCGGAGGCGGAATGGTCCCTGTGGTGGCGGGAGGGCAGGCAGATGCGTTACGGGGACACCGGCAGCTCCCTGGGCTGCGACGCCCTGCCAGCCCCGTCACGGCTGCTGAATTCCTTGGGGACCAGGACACCCACCTGTGCTCCAGCGCCGCCACCGTGAAGCCCCAGGACGCCAGCTCTGAGCAGACCGAGGAGTACAGGGTCCTGCCAGGGAGCCAGGTCAGGACTGCCCCACCAACGCAAGGCAGCGGGGCCACCGGGGAGCCCTGGACACCTGCGTCCCCATCCCGGCTCTGGCCCTGAGCAGGGGCTCAGCACCCCCAGCCCTGCCCGGGGCTCATCCTACCGAAAGGCTCCCAGGCCGTGGGAGAAGATGACCAGTGGGTACCCGCTGCCGCAGGGCTTGAAAGGTCCGTTCCAGCTCACCGGCACTCTGCAGGAACCTGCGGGGAAGAGAACCCCCCCAGGAAAAGGGGGGACACGGGCAGCAGGGTGCTGCTGCTGCAGCGGGTCCCTGCTCAGCTCCGTCCCTGCCTGCAGCACAGGGGCTGGGCTCGGTGGCCTCGAACCCCGCTAAGGGAGTGGGTCCCCAGGGGATGGGGGAGCAGCCGGGATGGGGGACGGGCTGCTGGCCGCCCCCTTACCGATGGCAACGTTGAGCAGGGGTGCGCACCAGCGCCGGCTGCGGTGGGCGAAGTCGGCCAGCCCGCCGCAGTACTCGTAGCGTGGGATCCAGAGCGGCCGCTCGGCCCCTGCCCGGGGCAGGCAGGGGTAGAAGAGGCGGAGGAAAAGTCCCTGGGGGAGAGAGGGGAAGGGGGGGACGCGGTGGGGACAGCAGAGAGAGGCGGTGGCCATGTCCTGGGCGAGCTCACCTCTTGCAAAACCCAGCTGGCTGCAGCCACCCTGCTGTGCAGGGAACCCTGTCCCTGTCCCGTACCTGCCGTGTGTGGCCCACCATGACATCCGTGCAGCCCACGGGGTGAGGTCCCTTCCCCAGGGGCAGCGCCAGCGACTGCGTCCCCCCCATACTGCCACAGCCGAGCCTAGGTAAAGGCATGGGGTCAGGGTCTGTCCCCCACCTGGGGGACCCCGACTCGCTCCCTCCTCCTTCCCGCCCCCCTCTCCCATTGTCCAGACTCCCGGCATCCCCCCAACACCGCACCAGCAAACGCACCGGTAGCAAGAGGAGAAAGGAGGCTCCCAGTTCCCCCCCCGGCACCGAATTCCCATACGGCAGGTGGGGCTCAGCAGAACCTGCCCTACGGCCACCCTGCTATGGGGCAGCCATCCCTGTCCCCATCCCTGTCCTCGTCCCTGTCCCCCCCTGCGCCTGGGGACGCTGCGGGCTGGGGGGAGGCAGCAGGGCCGGAGCTGGGGTGGCCGCGGGGATGTGCGAGCGAGGGGTCAGTGCGGGGCTGACGTGGCCGTCTGCCAGCCCTGAGCACCCACGGGAGCCACTCAGGACACGGGGGGACAGAGCCCTGCACCGCCCCCACCCCTCCCAGTTCAGAACTACAGCTCCCAGCAGCTGCCGGGGCTGGGGAACCACAACTCCCAGTATAACCCTGGCCTGGGACTACACCTCCCAGTATGCGCTGGGTCCCCGGACTACACCTCCCAGTATCCCCAGTTGAACTACAGCTCCCACTGCTTCCCAGTGACCGTCTCCCAGAGCTCTCCCCGCAGCCCTCAGTGCTCCCCCCAGCGCCCCCAGTTACCATCGCAGCTCCCAGTACTTCCCCCAGCTCCCAGTGCCCCCCAGTTCCACTCACAGCTACCAGTTCACTCACCCCTGCGGCTTCCAAT
>VYXH01005781.1:2542-19646 GCA_013397275.1 Burhinus bistriatus | reverse complement strand
GGTGTTTGGGTAACGCAGCCTTTTCCTCAGGAGTTACTTGGCCGCTGGTGAGATTACAGACCCTGCTCTTCTCCCCTGCACGGGAGGGGCTGGTAGCCCACCAGATCTTAATGTTCTGGCTGTAATCTGAATTTCTCCCTCGTCGTCCTGCTGCAGGTGCAGGCTCAATGCGTCTTGTGAGCGGAATTTCATGGTAATACGTTCCTTGGGCGCATCACGTTTCGGTTCAAAATGTTCATGTAAATGTGCATCGCAGAACTTTGCTGAAAGGTTAAAATGTCTGTGTAGTATTGCCCTGACACTGATGATACCTTTTTTCTCTCTCTTTTTCTTTTTTTTTCTTTTTTTTCTAAAAAAAAAAAAAGTACCTAAACCAGTGGAAATACTTGAAAACTTCCTACTAATAACAGGCTGTTTCAATGTGGTCCTTATTGCCTGATTTACTGACAAAGAGAATTACATTTGTCACTGGCAACCTATTTCAGTTCTGATATGCTAGCTGTGATTTTATTTTTTTTTAATTTTTTTTTGTGTGTGTGTTTCATTCTGTTTGACCAGTGATAATTGGCTAGCCAAAGCTTCTTTTTTTCCTGTCTGTAGTCAGTGTCCCATTTTGGTTTGGTTGTGTGAAGGTGGTGCTGGTGTGTTTTGGTTTGTAATCTTGCAGGGAAGTGTGCAGGGAGGCTCATAAGTCTGTAGCAGGGCTTGGTGGCTTTTTATGTGTGTGTGTGTGTCTTTTGTTTTACTTATAGAGCAATATCTCAACTTTCGTCCTTGGCCTGTTGAGCAAAACTGGAAGTTAGACGCTTTTGCAATCAGTTGCTCCTTTTTAACTTCTTGTAACCATAGACTCCTCATTTAGAGGAGATCAGGTGAAAAATCATAGTAACAAAAATAAATCGGAAGCGATTGAAGCATCCTCTTTTCTTAGTATCAGTAAAAGAATTTCATTGTTAAATTACAACAGAAACATTTACTTATGCAGTCACCTCCATAAAAGGCAGTGTTAATTAAATCTGGTACTGCCCAACCACAGACTTCAGCTAGGACCTCTTCTCTGCTATCCCAGGCGTGGATGGAGAGCATGATGCCATACTATTATTCCCGCAGATGTTCACGGAAGACACTGAGACAAAAGAGCAGGAGCATACGTGATAGTCCTGTCTCGGCACAGTACAAGTCTAGGTTTGAATTGTTGCCACCTTGAAAACTGGGCTGTATTTGAAATCTTAATAGTGCCACCAAAATGATGTAATTTCACTTTTAACTAGTCCGTGGCAACAGGTACAGGTTTACAGAACAGCTTCTTGAATATTTGAGCGCTCAAATGCAGCATTGCATTCAGTGTAACGCTCGGAGGCACTGCCCTGTTAATTGCGGGGTATTGGTAGGCCTAACATTGCCGCACCAAGCCATATGGGGGAAAATACAGCCCAGTTCTTGCTCATGAGTTTTAGTTCTGTGGGTTTTTCCCCCCTTCCCCAGAACCCTTGATCTTGAAGATGGTGAGTAGCCAGCCTAAGTACGATCTAATACGGGAGGTTGGTCGTGGCAGTTATGGTGTGGTGTACGAAGCAGTCGTCAGGAAGACCTCTGCACGGGTCGCGGTGAAAAAGATTCGGTGCCATGCTCCAGAGAACGTGGAACTAGCTCTGCGTGAATTCTGGGCACTTAGCAGTATCAAGAGCCAGCATCCCAACGTCATTCACCTGGAGGAGTGCATCTTGCAGAAAGATGGTATGGTGCAGAAGATGTCCCATGGCTCCAGTTCCTCCCTTTATTTACAGGTACATGAAGCTGAGGTAATGGGGTGGAAGTAATTAATACGGATGTGTAGCTGGGAGGGAAGGAGGTGGGTAGCTAAGATCTTTTTTTTTTTGAGGTATGCTTAGTTAGGAGAGGGTATTGTTCACATTGTTGACACCCAGAAATTATTTTGTACCTTTAAAAGAGCATATCTATTGATCAATCACCTCTATCTTGTAATCTGAAGCCATGCCTCTCTAAAAGACTCTAGGATTTTTTAAATGCAAATCTGCTTTGACAGTTTGAGGAAGCACTACAGGTAAAGCAGAAGGGAGGTGCAGGCTGTTATGTGACTTGGTAGAAGCCCTGCTGCAGGGTTAATGAGCAGACATGTACTCATGTCTTGGGACAGAGCTCTGAAGAATTTCTTCATCTCGGATGTCCTTGGAAGAGGAAGTAACTGTCTTGATTTAGGAAGCCAGTACTTAAAATTCTTTCTTAAAGAATAAGTAATTGGTAGCATGTGAGAAGCTGTTTTATATTTTGAATAAATAGCTATTAATCTCATCAAAGAGAGGTAAAGGTATGATAAATAAGGGAATAAATATGACTCCCCCTATGTGGCTACTGAAAGTGTCCTTTAAGTTGCCTTTCAGTTTGAAGATACATATTTTTTTCAGAATAAGCAGCTCTGGATAGACCTTCAAAGATAATCCAATTTGTTCCCTTGTCAAGAAGCTGCCCCAACTATAAATCATCCCCTGGCAGAAATTTGTGTCTCTGGTTTAAAAAGTCAGTAGCCTGCTCTGTGTTTATTGTGTTATCCCTAGTCAGCTTTTAACACTTCAGTTTTTATTATTGTCATTCTTGCATGTCTAATGTAGGACCTTTTGTTACTGAACATTCATCTGACAACCCTTCATGGCTGTCCAGATCCTGTTGTGCCGAGTGCTGTACAAGCCTGAGAAAGAGGATTCTTGCCTTTGTAAACTCGCCGTAGCTTGGTAGTTGTTACTGACCTGCTTTCATGAAGGGATTAGGGTAAAATACTACTGGCCAGCTCATGTGGGAGAAATTAGTGCCTTACCTTCCTGGTCGTTAGTGGATCTGTGAGATATTGTATATTGTGGACAGCTGTACAGGGAGGAGCTTAAAAAAAAAAAAAAACAAACCAGGGTGGAACTGCAAGGTGGTGGAGAGCTTCCAGGTCACCTGCAACATGGCTTTTTTGATGGTAGTGAGTGTAGATCTCACCTGTGTCGGGTGTGACAAGTTGTTTTCCTGCTTTGGAGAGAAGAGCAAAGGGCAGAGCTGAGCTGACTCTGAAGAGACTGGGATTGTTTTATAAATGCGTGTATATGCTAAAATAGAGAAAATCAAATCTCCCTTGGCTTGCCCTTTCCTCTTCCCAGCCTAGGCGATATTGCATTACAGAGCTGAACTGGTGCAGTGCGAGGAGGCTGGCTGGGGAGGGGGGTGTTAGTGTCTCCTGAAGGGTTTTGGGGTGGGTGCTTAACTGGTGTCAGCTGAACTAAGTCAGTAATGTGAGAGTCCTAAGCTGGCCAGGTCCTGTGGTGCTTTGCTGCTGTCCCAGACATGGTAGAGGATTTTGTTGTCTTAAGGCTCTGAACTGAGATGCGAGTACAGCTTCCGTAGGGCTGTGTGGTGGTGCTCGCTTGGCAAAGGAGACTCCCTGCTGTCCTGTGATACCTTAATCTCACTGTTACTGCCTGTAAACCCTGAAGGCGTAGTTTTCTAGTTCTAACATGGATTTACTGTTGATCCAGTTCAAGTACTTGTTGTGCTCGCACTTAAGGATAGCTATAAATGGCTAGTAATTTTGCTCTTGGGTGGAAAAGGTCACTTTTTAAAAACATTTTAAAATGCCTCTCTAAATATTAATAGCTACCTTAATTTTTGAAAGCCTATAGGAGCTATGTTTGGTTTAGTATACATTGCTTTACTACTAACAGAATTAATTGTGAGACTTACCTTCCAGAGCATGCCAAGAGGAGCTGAAGAAGCAAATGTGTAGTTGTGTAAATGGGATTAGTAAACCGATTGCTGGTTTTACTTTGCTTTTTTTTGGTATGAAGCAGCTATTAGAACTGGCTGCTTGGGCTGCTGCTTATATTCTAGAAAATAGCTGGTGGATCATGATGGTGGGAAAGGTGTCAGGTGCAGCGGCTGTTCAGCTGTGCCCATAGATTAGCGTTCCCCTGAGTTAAGGGATCCTGTGTTAACACTTGCTGGAATACATTCATGTGTAAGGAATGGAGAATAGGCTTTAAAAATCTATTGTGGTGCCGCTTCATCAGCGGAGGACAAACACAACCCCCCCCAGCACTGTGTGGAGTTACTTGTTGAGACTTTGTTTGTACATTAAAGTTGTTAGTGAAATGGGTGGGACAGGCTTTCTTGGGGTGGGACGCTGTCCAGCTAAAACAGATGGGAGTGCAATGGCCACTTAGTATCTTTCAAAATACTGTTATCTGGGTCTAGCTCTAGCTTCTGGGCAGGCGTGTGAACTTGATACTCTTCCCATGCACAAAAATAAGGAGGCTGTCAAATACATTGTGATTTTTATTTTTTTTTTTGGCATCAGAAATTTGGCATAAAGTTTTATTTTCACCGGTTGCAATATCTTGCTCTCTGGATTGTCGAGAGGAAGATCCAAACTTCATGCATTTTTCCATCATGTCTTTATATTCCTGTGATCATCAGGTAGTTATGACATTTCTTTTCCTTGTTGCAGCTTGTAGAGACCTCATTAAAAGGAGAAATAGTCTTTGACCCCAGAAGCGCTTATTACCTCTGGTTTGTAATGGATTTCTGTGATGGAGGAGATATGAATGACTATCTGTTGTCCCGAAAGCCGAACCGCAAGACCAACACTAGTTTCATGCTTCAGCTCAGCAGCGCACTGGCGTTCCTGCATAAAAATCAGATTATTCATCGTGATCTCAAACCTGACAATATTCTGATATCTCGGAGCAGGATGGATGCTAGTGACTTGGAGCCTACCCTGAAAGTAGCCGATTTTGGGCTGAGTAAAGTATGTTCAGCCACAGGACAGAATCCCGAGGAACCAGTCAATGTCAATAAGTGTTTTCTATCAACTGCATGTGGGACTGACTTCTATATGGCCCCCGAAGTTTGGGAAGGACACTACACTGCCAAAGCAGACATTTTTGCATTGGGGATTATAATCTGGGCAATGTTGGAAAGAATCACATTCATAGATACGGAAACAAAGAAGGAACTTCTCGGGAGTTATGTCAAGCAGGGGACAGCAATTGTGCCTGTTGGAGAAGCGCTCCTAGAAAACCCAAAAATGGAACTCCTCATTCCCGTAAAGAAAAAATCCATGAATGCTCAAATGAAACAGCTGATCAAGGAAATGCTGGCTGCCAACCCGCAGGACCGACCCGATGCTTTTGAGCTAGAACTGCGATTAGTCAACATAGCTTTTAAAGACAGCAGCTGGGACACGTGATCTGCCGAGTCGTGTCTCTTGATAGAGCTGCTTCTCACCCAACTGATGGTGCAACTTAACGGCAGTAAAAGAAACGAGCCGAAACTCAAACCGGCAGGGTGTAGTTTCTTCCAAACGAATCTCTTTGGAGTTTCATAAATGATACGAATGTTGAGTTGGCCATTGTGTTAACGATGCGTTGATGTGTATAATACCAGGATGTTACATGCAAGTGTAAGATGTGACGATGTTCGATATTCGCTTGTGTATGCTGGCAGCGGGATGTCTTCAGAGCTGAGACTTGGTTTCCAGCACTATGACATGGAGTACTTCGTACATTCCAGTTTCCTGTGTCAGTATTAGGAACTCTCATGGGAAAAGATTTGCATGCTGGTAGTGCAAATCTTCAGGCTTTGTAAAGTAATTCTGTGTATATATTTATGTATACGAGTGACTGGGAGCGTATGCCACTTTTCTTAAATTGTTTGCTCTGGGTCTGAATGATTGAGGTCTGCTAGAAAACTAGGTGAAGAAGATAGATGAGGAGCATTCCTTCTTCTCCAGGCCTGAATAACTTTGTTATTTATTTTTCTTATCTAATGTCAAAGATAGGGTCTGATACTTGACTTTGTAGACAAAAAAAAAAATGCAATGCAAGAGGATCAGCAGTTTTTAAAGTGCTGTCGTGACCAAGCTTGGCACTTACAGCTTAATGATCTCGTCACTGAGGGAGTCAAATTCCAAATGTATGCAATCAGGTGCTAGCATGTTGGCTAGTTCATTAATAATTCGATTTTGCTTTCTTCTAGTAATCAAATACATTATTAATCAGTTAATCTACAGTTTCACGACGTGCTCTCTACCCTTGTATCTTTAATCCAGTAGGACCTTGAGGATTTATAGTAGCAGAGTACTGTGGGCTTAGTGTATGGAAATGTGGATGAGGGAATCCAGCAACATAGAGCGTTATTTTTAAGATTCTTCAAAATATGGCTGCAGCACAGTTTTCCTGTTAGTTGAATCTAATAATACCGGTCATGGTCTCTTCCTTTCTGGCACTGACGCTAACCTGGTAGTGATGAGGAGATAAAGGGCTGGCTGTTTGTCTTGTAGAACACACCTGTTCTCAAATATGGGAGAAAACTCAGTAACCAGTATGTGAAAGGTAGCTCTGATTTGTGTGGCAACCTTGGCTGGTTTTTTTTTTTATTTGTTTTCCTCCTTTTAAAGTAGTAATATTTATTTAAAAGCGTGGATGGTAGAATGGAAAGCTTCGAAGTAGTTGAAAGGCTGCTTACCCCCAGCTCTTATTCCATAGAAGCAGATTGATATGCTGAGAGAGGTTTCCCGGAGGTCACCTGACGCTGTACAGCAGACAGAAGCTGCTTTGTAATAGTATAACACTTTGTTCTTTGGGTGCAGGACTGTGACCTTTCTCATCAATTTGACCTTTTGGAAAAAGTAGAGTCTTAAAAAATCGCCTTTAAAGCTGCAACAAAGGCCAGTTTTCTTAATAAAATCAATTTAATGTTGTTTTCCCAAATCTTGCCTGAAACTGACATATTTCCTCATATAATTTGCTTCTCGGATACTGTTCCTTCTTAGTGCTGTGAGAGCAGTTCTGATCAGTCAGCGTTTATTCTGCCCCAGTGTGAATAAACAGCATGACTAAAGTGTAACTTTTTGTTCTTCCAGAAGCAAAGGATTCTGATTCTGCCAAACTTCTGAGGCTTTATAGACTACAAGCTGGTTCTTACCTGGTGCTGTGTAGAGCAGGTGACAGTTACCCACAGGGCCTTGGTCCTTAATTCTTGTTATTTTACTTCACTTTATTGTTTAAGGCAAGTTGTCCAAACAGTGATTCTCAGACAAATACACTTTGTCTCTAAACAATGTTTATTGTTTAGAAGATGCTATAGAAGTAACTTTCAGAAGACAGTGTTCCTGACTACGGCAGAGCACCTTTGCTTCAGCATAAATTGGCAGGGACGGAGGCGACTGTGTCATGCCGAGGATACAGCCTGTTGCCTGCGTAGATACACCAGTGTCACTCCTTCCCTGCAGGGAGCTTAGTCTGTAAAAGAAGACTTGGAGCCTAGCTGTGAGTAACGACAAAGAGAGATCTATTTATTCTTAAGTTCTAGAAGTGGAGATCTGTCTGTTCTCATATTTTAACTGGGTTCTGCACAACTGAAGCCTCAGCTTGTTACTGAAAGGAGGAAAACAAACCTCTTGCTGTACTGTCAAACAGTGTTGGCCCAGACTTGCATTTTGGCGTGGCCATTTGATGAGCAAAGTTTTAAGAGGGTATATAATTTTTCCGTGTTAAACTTGAGAACATTTCAAAATACCTTGCTAACTTCCTCTTATCTCTTGCCTACCTAAAAGTCAGAATCAACTATGTTATCTTAAAGTATGAATCTACTACAGAATAATACTACTTACCTTTAAGGCGCTTTACAGATCGTCTGGTTCTCCTCTGAAGTGCGTCAAAGGATGAACACCAAATGTGCTGCCTGCCTGCTGTGCAGAAACAAATGCTAGTGAATGGCACAGGAAAGTCGGGGGGGGGTTTTTTTGTTGTTTGGGGTTGGATTTTTTTTTTTGGCTCCCAAAGTGTTTCTTTGCACTGATTGCCACTTTAAAGGGTGGGGGTACCTGAAATCCCTCTCATGGTGCTTAGCCTTGCTGTTGGGTGACACTGAGTGTTTCCTTGGGTGACACTGAGTGGTAGTCCTTGATGTCTGTGTTCTGTTTGATTTTTGTTGTCCGAGGTCTTTGTTTTAAAACCTTTGATAAATCAGATTGTTGTAGCAGCTACAGAGTTATTCACCAGCGTGACATAAAGTCAAGATACTTTTCAGCACTCAGATTTTTTTTTTTCAAATCTTTCTTTAAAAACTGTAAAATATATTTTATGGAGAATTTATAACGAGGAAAATTATTGTGTAATTTATTAAGTTCATGACTGTTTTTGAAATAAAAATCTGAATTTTGATGAAGTTTTTGAACTTTCTATGGAGAAATGCTTTCTTCTCAGTCAGCGCAATGTCACCTAGCTGTCAGCAAAGCCACCAAAGGGTTTATTTGCTGTGCTAGGACAGAAGTAAGCTGTAGTAGTTCATCGCAGTCATACCGTAGGTGATCCTAGGCTTGTAAAAGATGCTAGGTTGGCTAATAGCTGTGCTGCTCATCTTCTGTGGGTAGCAGCAGCGCCAAACTTCCACTGATGTGTGACGTGCTGCTGGAGGACTTGACAGAGTGAGACCAAACAGGGTGTGAAAACACAGCTGTCTCTTGGGCAGGTTGAGGTGAGCTCTGTCCGTGTGGACCCTGTGGTTTCTGCCCAGCCCTTTAAGAATCAAAACAGTGCTCTTCTGCATGCACTTAATTGTCAAAGAGGGGATTAAAGGCTAAAAAAAGCATTCTTGCATCTAGTGCATACTTGAAGTTGTTACTACAAGCAGAGTGAGTACCACCCTGGGCTGTAAGGAGATCTCCGGCAGGCTTTGCCTACTCCAGTACTGGTACTACTGGATTTCTGAGGCTGCAACTAGATGCTGCCGCTCTCCTGGGCGCTGACACGCCTCTCGCTGAAGCGAGCCTTTCCCCCTCTAGTTCCTGCGTGTGCTGGAGTAAGATTTCACCCAGAAAGCTGTCAGCCCTCGTTCTGTGGCTGAACCTTGTTGCCCCATTGTGCTGAAGGCAGCCCAGTGAACCTGAGCTCCGCTGTGTTTCCCTGCTGCGTGCATGGGCCGAGTGCTGCTGGCTTTGCTGGGAGCTGGAGGAGGGAGCGAGCGGATGCGGGCTGTTGGGGCAGCTCCTGGGGCTGAACCGGGTGTAAATGGTCTGGAGGTTTGTGAGGAACAGTGGCCTGCTGGTCTCGCATGCCCCAAGAAACCTTAGCAATAAAGGCGAGGAAACACCATTATTTATACATGATACGAAAGTCTAGTAGTCATCTGCATGCTTTAATTAACGTGCTCCGGAACAAAGGGTTGTGCAGGCTGGGAGCGGGAATAGTGCAAACTGGAAATGCTGTAAATTGTTTTGTCTTGCCATTTCTTAACCCCGCAACAAACCCAAGCCCAGCTGTCTCCTGCGTGCCATGCACTTGCATCGTCGCCTGCGGATTCCTGCGTATCCTGGTGCCAGAGACAGGCAGATTCCCCACCTGGCAGGAGCTGTGTGGTTAAATCAGTAAGTCAATGCAGTCGTTGCAAAAGAGAAAGGGATTGAAATTTAGATTATTTTTTATTAAAGGATAAGCACCTTAATTAAAGAAAAAGTCACGCCTCTAATTAGTTGTAAGAGTGGTGATTTTAAATATAGACACAGGCTAAGATCCCTCCCCCATAAAGTGAAGAAAACTAAGCCTACATGCTTGAAATATATTTAGTCCCTGGTGGGGGGGGTGGGAAATCTCCAAGGAAATGCCCTGGTGCAGGAATTAGATGTAACTAAGGCTGCATCTTGGCTCAAATAACCCAACCCCTGCTTTATTTTCCTTGTTTTGCAGAATGCTGAGGCCTCGGGCTCTAGCTTGCCCATCCCTTTCCCCGGGCAGGGCTTGGCTGGGCGATTCCCGCTCTGCAGCGCTGGGCTTGGGAACTCGCCTTGTTTGTATTTTCACTTTGCGTTTGGTTTAAACGGAGTTTTCCTTCACACCAGCCAATCGCGGCCCCTGCGCAAACTGCAGCGTAATGGCAGACGTTGCTTTGTGGTTGAGATAAAGTCCTGTCTCCGGGAGCTGGCGGGCGCCTGCCCCCCCTTGGAAGGATGCCCTCGCTTCAGAGAAACAACTTTTTTTTTTTCCCCCTTGCGCGGTGGCTGGCTGAGCAGACACACTCCGGTGGCCTTTGGACTGCGGGCAGCACAAACGACTGGCTTTTTGCATTACTTTGCCCTTTGCTCCACCAATGCCCTGTGAATCCTTCTATGGGGTATCGATCGTTAAGTGGTTTTTATCTTTACTGGTGGTTTGTGTGGTGAACACAAGGAATTCTCCCACAGAGAACTAGTTAGGAGTATTTAAACACAAACTCTCTGTAATGGGCACTGCTGAGAATTGACTGTTTCGTTTCCTTTTCGGCCTGAGGAGCTGGGCAGCTGTTTATGCAAAGTGCAATTTCTATTCTTAAGTGCAGTGAAGGAAGAGGGATGTATCTGAACTGCCACAGACTGCCCAGAGTGCCTGTGCTGTTTGGGGAGGGGTGGGAAGTGGAAATGCGAGACTGAGCTGCTGCAGATCTCTGTTCACTAGCTCCGTCGGCATTTTTGGGGAGTCTGAGACCCCACACTCTTACACGCGGAGCAGGTGAAGCCTGGAGAAGTTGAGTGACGTGAAGGATGAGGCGGCACCACCACTGCATCCCTGCGAGAGGACCTGCGGACCAGGCCATGTTCTTGTTTAAATCCCTTTGTTCCTAGATGAATTTCCAGATTGTTAGGGTGCCCGAAGCAGAAAGCAGTTGCCTAAGGGCTGCGGTTCGTAAGGAGCAGCCAGGGCCAGCCCAGGGTGTGCAGGGGTCTGGGCTGAGCCGGCAGGCGGAGGTTGGAGCTGCGGCTGCTCTCTTTGGGGCAGCGCCCTATCCCCAGCTCCCATCCTGCACTCCACCAGGTAAGGCGTGCTGGGCTGCTGGAGCACACAGCTACCTTGCTTTGGGTTTTCCTAAAAGGGACAAAGCGAGAGCCGCTGGTAGCATTGCAGACGCTCGGAGGCCTCTTTAATCTCTGGGGTTTGAGATAAAAACACATGCAACCTAAAAACCTTTGCAGGTCCCTTGCAGCAGGTGGTGGCTTCAGCTCAGATGCTCAACTTTGACACTGGGGGAGCTTCCCTCAGTCCCAGCAGCTCCTTCCATCTCTCTCTGCCTTTCCTGTCTCTCCCTGTGGTCCCAGTACTGACCTATTTTGCTTTGCAGACGCTGGGCAGCAGTCAGCAAGGCCAGACATCGCCCACCGTGGCTTTTGAAGCCCCCATTGCGGGGTATGAACATCCATGAGAACCGTGGTGTCTTCTTCTGGGCCCAGCTGCTGTCTAGCCTCCTACTTGCACGAACTTGTGGGTGCCTGCCTCAGATTAGGTGGTGGTTTCAGATTTATTCATGCCCATTTGAGCCCTTGGTATTTTTAAACTTGTATAGCAAGCCTTCCTCTCCTCCCCTGTCCCGAAGGAAAGCGCCTGCACCCTGAGCCCTCTGGCTTGCAGCCACCCAGCTCCCGTGGGCTGCTCTCCAGGCGGTGGCATTTGCATGGACCTCGGACCAGAAAGAGCTTTTGTGGGTTGTGGAAGTAAACCAGCAAGCAGAAACAGATGGCTGTGTTATCAGGTGCTGCAGTCCTGTCTGCAGCTGGTCATGGTGGAGTTAAAGTGATTTTTTTTTTTTTTTTTTTTCCTTTTTAAAGGGGAAATGCATCTGGAAAAGGACTCGGTGGGACATCAGCCTTCCTGCCGCGTGCAGGCATGGCAGCCTTGAGCTTCTCCTGCCTGCTCGCCTGGATCCATCGGAGCTGTGCTGGGAGCCCTGCGCTGGCTGTGCTGCTCTGCGGCTGCTCCTCCAGCCTGATGTGGGGCTTATGGGGTGGGGACATAATTAGCAGAGCTGAGAGGGCCGTGTCCCCCTTACCACGAGCTGGGAGGGAAGGGGGCTTGCGGGGAGCAGGGCTGTTTAATCGGGACCTAGACGTGTTCTGGAAGATGGTGTTGGAAGGAAGATCTGTGCTCTGGGACTCATGACCTTTGAGGACTTTCTCAGACCTTTTCTCACCCACCGCAAGGGTTGGAAGTTTCCCTACCTGGCCCCAGCTGTGGCTGGGTTTTATCCCAGGGTTGCTTTGCTTGCGTGGCACCATGCTCGCTTCCCAGTAAGCCGGGAGGGAAGCAGAGCCCTGTCAAAGAGCGCCTTGTGAGAGCCCTGAGTAACCTTAAATAAAAACAAGGGACTTGGAGTATCCATGTGACTGAGAAAAGCCACCTGGTGTGTTCACAAGAGGCTGTTTAATGGGGTAAATCCCTTCCTAGAAGTCGATGTGGAAAACCCCCCCCCATCTCCTCCCCAGGGAAAGCGGAAGCTGCCTGGGATGCTGATGCCAGGAAGGGTTCCTTATGCCATCCCTTTTTGTATCCCAAAGGGAATCTGCCTTGTCCAAACGTAACAGTTCAACAGTAAGTGCCTGGCGGGTGCTCCGAGGAGGAGCCGGAAAGGAGGACAGCTGCTCCATCTGCCTCGCTCCAGGGTAGGAGCATTCCCCTGGGAACACCCGGCATCAGCCAGAGAAAGGTGAATCTAAGGCTGCTCTTACTCACTTGTGGCTTTACTGGAATGGCCGCTGGGATTCCAGCTTGGAAAATAAAACCTGTCCTAATAAACAGTGATTCACAGTGCCTGGAATTAAAAATAAGGTCCTGTTGGCTGTGGCCCTCCTACGTGGGAGCCCAGGCGCTCTCCTCCCAGAGGCAGATCCCAGGGCTGTTACGGGTTTCTCCGTCACTCACTGCCATCCTTTTCCTCATCTTCCTCTGGAGACTGTCGGATTTGCTCTGGTGCGGCCGCATCCTGCACACAGAGCCTGAGTGCTGCTGGGAGCACGGCTGCCTGTGTTGCTCCTCTCCAGGTTTATTAGAATAGAATAGGTGGTTTGTGCCTTCCTCGCTTTCACCGGGATTTTTTTTTTCCGGTGCCAGCAGAGTGCGGACAAGCCCTGGCCCCTCTCATCCTGCTCAGCCTCTGTTTTTGTCAGCTCAGGACTCCTGGCCCCAGCCCCTTCCCGGCACCGGTGCCGTCACGTCGGGGGGTGCTGGATGCTGACCTGGCCCCAGTTCCTGGCACTGGCTCCCCAGCAGCGGCACTATAGGAAGGAACTGGGGTGGGGGCCAGCAGCACTTGGGGCTGGGTCCCCTCTTGTCCAGGGACGGAGCGCCCTGGCCTGTGGGTCCCGGGCCGAATGCCATGGCTTTGTCCCCACTGGAGTCTCCTGGTCCCCTGAGTCCCTGCAAGCGGCCTGGGCTGTATCCCAGCTCTCTGTCTGTACTGGCTGCGAGAAGGATGGAGGAAGCTGGCGGGTCCCTGGGGAACGCCGGGGGCTTTCTCTGACCCCCTCCAAGGGGCTGGGAGCCGAACTTAGGGTGCAGTGTGTCCTTCCCCCCACCCCCCTACTGCTGCGGCACCACCTTCACAGCCCCCCCGGGCAGGCGCTGGGGATGGAGGGGGGCCAGGGGCTGCCCCTACAGGAGGGCTCAGCCCTCGGGAAGGGGAGACGGCAGCGGTAAAAATAACCCCTGGGCTGGCTCCAGCCCGTTGTGGCTTCCTGCGATTTACAGCCCTTCCCGGGGGGAAAGAGGAGGCAGGAACCGGCCTGGCTCTGCTGGCTTTGACCCTTTCGCCACCATCAGAGAAGGTGCCAGAAGGACCCTTCCTCCCTCCTCCTCCCTCCCTGGCCGGGGCAGGGGAAGGGGATCGTGGTGGGCTCCTGCTCCTGAGCTGCACCCGGCATCTTGGGGTGGATGTAGAAGGAGAAGCTGCTGGAGTGGACGTGGTTTCCCTGTCCCGTTCCTGATGCCCCATGGGCTGGGGGGACAGAGAGACTCAGTCCTGCCTGGGAGGAGGCAGAGATCTCTGCTGCGGATCCTGAAATGCCATCCCGTAAGGAAGAGGAGGAGGAGGAGAGCTGGCAGAGGTGAGCTGGAGCTGCTGGAGAAGGAGGGTTAATGCTGGCTGGGCAGGAGCAGGGCTCCAGGTGTGAAGGCTTTGGCTGGGGCAGGGAGGGTCATACTGGTGGAGTGGGCAAAGGGCGGTCTCCTGCTGACGGAGCTGGGCTGGCAGGGGTTAATGGGGTGGCTCTTCCTCTTCCTCATCCTCTATATGAGGCTCCTGCCGGCTCTGGGCTCAGTTTGCTGCTGGTGGTCAAAGAGGCAGGAGCTGAGTGAGACCGGAGCATCCCATCCAAACATCCCTGCATCCCTGTGTGGGCTCAGGTGAGCAAGAGCATCCTCCACCCGCTGAGCCCAGTGGCTTGACACGGATCCTGGCAGAGGGGCTGGGCTGGGGAGCATGCAGGGACACTGGCGTGGCCAGTCACATCCTGGGCACGCTGGCTCTGCCAGGGCAAAGCCGGTGGACGATGGGACCGTGTGCTGGGACCACCTTCCCTTGAACCACCGCGAAGCTCTGCCCTGCACCGGGGGAGGCTGAGGAGCTCATCCCTTGGGAGCACAGGACCAGACAAAGCATGTGCCTCAGTTTCCCCATCTGTACAGCAGGGGTGGAAGCGGTGCTGGAGCCGGTGGGCTGTGCGTGCGGAGGTGTGCGGGCAGAGGGCTCCGGGGCTGTTTGCTGTCTAGCGAGCCCTGCTCTGCCCGGCCCCATGTCCCTGCTGTCACCTGGGGAGGCTGCGGGGCTGGGTCAGCCACTGGCCATGGGGTGGCTCTTTGTGGCCGTTCGGGCTTCTTTTACTCGGCGAAACCATCTGCTTTGGGCATTTACAGCCCCCGGGTCAGGCTCTAGACCCCTTTTCCCTGGCACCCACCTCCACCGCCGGATTCACGGCCCCAGTCCCGCAAAGATGCTCGGGTCCAGCTGGGCAAAAGCCGTCGCACCCCAGGGCTAATAAAAGCCCCTTTGCTCCACGTCCCCCACGCATGGAGCAGGAGAGGTCCCTTCATTCCCAGGCAGCCGAGCTGAGCCTGGCTGCGGGGAGCACGGCACGGGGACCCCAAAACATCCTCCAGCCCCTTGCCTCGCTGCCCTCACGCACGGCCCCAGCCGGGGCAGCTCGCCAGCTCTCCTGCGCACGGGCTTTGTTCTGCTGTCCCTGCGCTCGGAAAGATAAGGCGGTCGGCTCCGGTATTTTTTCCTGTTGGAAGCTGCTCCTGGGATGCGGGTGAAGCCGGCGGATGTTCGGCGCTTCTCTCTTCCTGCCAGGGGATTGTTCCTGCCTGGGCTGGCAGGGCTCGCTGCCTGCTGCCTGCCTGTTTGGCCGAGGGCAGCGCTGCCCTGCTATGGGTGGGATCGAGGGGACCCCCGGCTCTGCTTCACCCCCATCCTCCTTTTGCTGCATCCTCGGTGCTAACCCCGGCTCTCCTCTCTCCTCCCAGGGCCAAATCCAGGAGCCGAGCGAAGCTTCGGGAGCTTCTCCGGCTGCAGCCACCGGACCCACCCAGAGGGGAGCAGAGCAACCAGGGGTGCCATTTTTGGGGCTGGGGGGCAATGGTGCCCCTGGGCAACCCCCCTCTCGCCATCTGTGCCTCCAGCAACCTGCGCCTGGTGGCCCCCGGCCGCGGCTCCCCCCTGGCCTGGCTGAACCGGGGCCCCGAGTGCCCGCGGGAGCCAGGGGGCAGTGGGGGCCGGGTGCCCAGCGCCGTGGAGCGGTTGGAGGCCGACAAGGCCAAATATGTCAAATCCCAGCAGGTCATCAACAGCCGGCAGGAACCAGCATTGCGGGGCTGCTCACCCCGGCTCTCGCCCCGCAGCCGGCGCCTCCTTGCCCGCCAGCAGTGTAATGAGTTGTGTCAGGGCTCGGAGCTGAGCCGGGAGGGTCCCAGGAAACTGCCGTGTCCCCAGTCCCCTGTGTCGCGCCGGACCGGCAGCAGGCGCCTGCTGAGACCCGACTCACTCATCATCTACCGGCAGAAACGGGACTGCCCTGGGGGGGACAAGGAGAACGCCAAGGGCTCCGGGCTGATGCGACGCCTCTTCCAGGGACCCCTCAGAGACAAGCCCCCCAGTTCCCCCCCAGCCAGGGGGCTGGGCGAGGGGTCATCAGCCCCCCAGAGCCCCGAGACCCCCATGCTATGGGTTCCTGCGGAGAAGGAGGAGGCGAGGACGCCGGGTGCCAGCAGCGGCGGTGGCAGTGGTGGCATCTTCCCTCTGCCCAGCAGCCCAGTGGCGCAGCCCCCCCAGCCCCCTGGCAAGCAGGTGCTGGCCCTGCGTGTCTCCCTGCCGCTCTCGGAGCAGGAGCGGTTCTTCAACTACTGCGGGCTGGACCGGGCACTGGTGGAGCTGCTGGGGCAGGAGCGGTTTGGGCCAGCGGGCTGGGATAACGCATCGGCTCGGCTCCCCAGCTCCTGCGAGTCGGAACCCGGACAGGCCTCGGGGGGCAGCGACGGGGATGAGGGGCCGGGCGAGGAGGAGCCGGACACCCGGCTGGGCTCTGCCGTCTCGGTGGTGGAGCGCAATGCCCGTGTCATCAAGTGGCTCTATGGCTGCCAGAGAGCCTGGGCGGCCACCAAAGAGTCCACTGTCTGAGCGGAGGCAGCCCAGCGGAGGACGAGGATGCCCGTGTGTGTTGCACCAGCTGGATGTGGCCCCTCACCCTCGCTGGATGTGGCCGATGGGCTGGTGGCATCCACAGTCCTGGTGCTGTGGGGCTGCTGCTGGCCAGGAGGGCCACCAGGTCTACCACATCCACTCCCAGAGCCATCAGGTCTACCCTGGACCCGGGGATGAGAGCGGTGGGGGCACCTGAGGGGCAGCTGGGGAAGGGGTGAGTCCCTCTCTGGCCCCGGGCTCTAGCAGGCTGCGGTCCCCCTGCTGTCACCCATCTTCTCCATCCTCCCTGTCTCCAGCCCAGGGTGGTGGGACGGGGCTGCAGCCCCCATGAGCCACTGGTGTCCTGCACCAGTTGCAGGCTGGGGGGGTGGGCAGAGCCTGAACCCCCCCCTTCGCGGGCAGTGCCCACCCCACAGCCCCCTCCTGCCCAGAAAAGGAGCTGCTGGGGCCAAGGCAGTGCTCAATAAACCTGGTTGGGTTTTTTTCTAGCCTGGCAGCGTGCGTGGTTTGTGCGGGCAGAGCCCAGGCTGGGCGGGGGGGCTGCTTCAGGGCTGGGGGTGGCAGCTCCCCACTACAGGAGCCCTGCGATGGGGCTGCTGGAGGCGGGGGGGGG
>VYXH01005780.1:108441-119632 GCA_013397275.1 Burhinus bistriatus | reverse complement strand
CCAACTCTAACCATTTTATGATGATTCTGGCTAGGAGCACCCACCTCTTCTGCCTCATCGCTTGCTGGCTCCTTCCTGCCACTGCTCTGTACCATGCTGTGCTAACAGAGCCATTGGCACGGCTCTCGGCCCAGGCCAGGGAATGAAATGGGATAAAAAAATAAAGGTGAGGACGAGGCTTTATTTTTAATCTAAATCAGTCCCCTGATCTCACTTGATGCACTTCACACCCTCACAAGCAATTTTCAGGAACTTGGCAATAGAAGATATGGTCAGGGAAAGAAACTACTTAAACTGTCATTGCGGTATCAGGGAACTATACTCTCGTTTTGTGCTTTAACCAGCTGACAGCTCAGCAACAGAATAAGCGTGATAGCAGATACAGACGAGCAACTTACTCCATCCCAGTATATTGCCAGTTTTGTTAAATTCCCCTAAAAATGCCCATTTTATTTTCTCACCTCTTACCATCCTAAGCCATCCTAAGCTTTCTAAATTATCAGTGTCAGATGCATTCAAAATGAGATTACAATATTCAGTACATTCTTAACCATTCATTTAAGTAACACAGCTAGCAAACATTCAGTACACACTTTATTGAGTAAAATGAAGGCTACATTAAAATAAAATTAATCTTAGATACCATCTATTAATTCATCTTATATACACAACGCAAAAGTACTTGCCAACATCCGATCAATTTACTATTGCTCTAATGATCTCAAAGGATATCTCTCTCCCAATACAATACTTCATGGAAAAAATGTGCTCTCTCACACGCACAGTCTGAAAGGTCCATTCTCCTGGGCTCAGCATATTTGGCTGCCTTTCTGTAAATGCTGGCACTAGTGTTTTGGTAGTGCTCAAAGCAAGGTGGATTGTAACTCCGTGGATTAGCTTTAATTAACTTTGAAAGTTGCAGCAATGTGGCCTGGCATGAGGCAATGAAATGATTTGGGTGCACAGGCTGAACACCTGCAAGGAGGAGTTTCTTGAGCAAGGCATTAGTATTTTAAGAGCAGATGGGAAAGGGAGGCTTTGAGCACAACTGGCCACCTGAGCTCTCCCTGTGGCTTAAATGATTGCCATCACCAACCCCCTGTTTCAGAAACAGCAGGTTTTTTAGGTCATCCCTAAAACTGGGATTTTAGGTCATCTTTAACCTTCTGAATGTATATTGGTAATAATAAACTCTATATAAGTAATAACCTTTTATGTTCCCATCTATTTTTACCCATAGATACAATGGAATAGAATTTACTCAAGTTATACTTTCAGCTAACCTACATCAATATCAAGTGTAACTTGTTTCATTCGCTGTAAAGTCCCAGAAAATCTTTTTTATCCACAAAATCTTTGCTCAGTGGCATCTGTGTGAATGCTAAGTCATCAAAAATGTATTTTGTTATCACCTTTATTGCTGTTGTGTGTGTTAATGGAATATAAATGGAAACTGAAGAAATCTTTCTGCTTTGTTTTGACTTAGCAATGCCAGATATAGTTCATAAAGCCGCTATTTTAAGTTTGCTGTAAGTACTTCTCCACTTCCCACTTATGTATTGTTTTCTGGTAATATTAGTAACAGAAATCATGCAATCTTAACAGTAAGTCTGCTACACAATCTGACCCATGCAGATACCACAGTGCAGGCAATAGGGAGCCAGAGGTTTCTGGCTGCTTACATGTCAGTGTTTAAGTTCTGGCTAATCAAAATTTAGTCATCAGTGTATTTAAAAACAGCATCCAAACGGCCATCATTAAAATTAGAAATTTTAACATGGGCATTCCAAATAAACAACATCACTCTCCATTTTGAAAGTCATGTCTTCCGTAGGACCTTAAGCACTACCTCTAGAAGTAAGAAAAAGAAATACCGTATAAATTTTATGCTACTCATCCACCTGCACTTTTGTTTTCTATCACAACAATTAGAGAAAAGAAATTCCTGTACCAAAGTTTGGCACAGCAGACATTTTGCCTTTAGCATGATCAGGTTATTCTATTCGAGTAATGGTCCTTGAAAACAGAATATTGTGTACTACTGAGGGCCAAATCTTCAGATGGCATAACCTGGCATAACTCCATTGATTCAGTAATATGGATCATAAACCCTCTGAGCAAAAGATGTATCATTTTATGCTTGGAATGTGCCACTCGCATTGTGGGTGTTATTGTAATTCAGCTGGATAAAAACTGCTAATAGCTGACAACTGAGTGTTTCCAGGAAAACATGAAAGCAGCTTCCAAGTAAAGAGTAATAACAACTCATCAGAAAAATTAAACATCTTATAGACTATTACGACAACAATTTCTCACAAGTTCAGCACTAAGATTTTCCTATCACATTTCTTCCATCCGTAATAGTGTTCATTGGTAACAGAACACCATAAATCCCTTTTCATTAACATGTAGAGTTTGATGTTAAGCCATGTTTTCTGAGGTCAGCTACCTGTTAGTGTGGGTATTTCCATATGACAGAAGATATTCATGAGGAGTCATGCATTGGGTCACCAAAAAGGGGAGGATGTGGAGCAGTACGACAATGGGAACTTTATTAACAGGACATACAGTGCAACAAGGATAGATTTTTGACCTTCACAAAGTTAAAAAAGAGTGGAAAAAAAGGAAAAAATGTGAATACAAAAAGTCAGCACTGCAAGAAGACAATCCCGAAGCCCAAATCTGTTAAGAAAAACTAAATAATTACTCATCTAATTCAAAACTAAGCAAGCTCTAAATTAATCCTGCCATAGGAAACTGATCACGTGGTTAAAAAAGGCAGGAGGGGGAAACGTTTCACAATTGTGACTAGATGCTTTCTCATTTTCCCATTTGCAGAAAAAGAGGAGAATTTGAAACTGAACCCAGAGGAGTAAAAACTACCATTTGCACTCTAAGCATATTCAGTTCTGACTGCCTGTTCTTATTAACCATCTTGTCCCCAGAAAATGTTCCTTATTAAATTGTCCAAGTAATAAATTATTATTATAATAACGTTTCTCTGTTTCTCTTCATAGAAAATTAACGTATCCAGTCTGGCATTGTGTTTGCTACATTTAGCACTTCAAATGTAAATATTATCAGTTATTTTCATTACAAAACTGTTGTACTGATGTTTATGTTGTTAATTCAATTTTCCTACCACCAGCTTTGCTCTTTCTCAGCGAACATCCAACACCATCTTCATGAACACAGATGATTACCCTCTGCCAGGCAAAACAATTTCTGCTACCAGACTGTGGCCATGTTGGAGTTAATATAAGTTTCACACAGGAAAGTCAAATGGAGACACAATAGGAGAGCATTCAATAGCAACAGAATTCAAAGTTTACTACTACAATTTCAGAACACGCAGAGGGAAATGGTCTATCTTGCTAGAGCTAGTAATGTTTATTATAGGGGTACTTTGAGATTAGTCATATTAATGATCTATAATACATTTTCAACTCTCTACAAGGAAGGCTGTGAAAGTATGAAAAGAGAATGAAGAAAAGGGAAAAGCCAGATGAGAGGTGAAGGAACTAAAGAAAGAAATTGAATCAAATTTAGTGATGAAGCTATGTGATGTTAAAACTGAGACAAGTATAAATGTATTTGTTACGGCTTCACACTTTATTCTGAAATACTAATGCTGAGAAATTTGAAAGAGTACTGCAGTGTCTATTTCAAAACAATATTCTCATTCATTTTATTACTCTTCTGTTTACATCAGAAACTCAGTTACACCTTTTAATGGCTACTGACCTGCGTACTTCCATACCAGGTGAAATGAGAGCCTCAGAAAATCTCATTATATTAGTAACAAAGAACAATAGGGAAGAAATCAAAACATTATTTACATCAGAAATTATACTATTTTAATAAGTTTGATTTTACAGAATATTCAAAAACTTTTTCAGATCAATTGCACAAAAAGTAATCTTTTTAAATGAGTAGATTTCTCAAAGAATAACTTGTTTAAGTGCTTTTAATTCCTGATTAATTAGTAAGCATATACAATATCAATAGTCATATCATCTTAGTATTTTCAGAAAACTACAGTACATTTTTCTGATTCCTTTAAAATATTAAGCAGCAGAATCTCAATTTAAAACTGGTCTCTCTATGCCCATTTCATATTTTGTCATGTTTGATTTCTACTTTGTACAATGTTGCACAAAACCAAAGCCCGACAAGAGTTCCTAATCCAAGGAACTCAAAATGCTTTACTAAAGCAGGGAAGTAAAACATCATCATTCGCATTCCACAGAAGGGAAGCCACTGTCAGAGAGAGATTTAAAATCAATAGCCTGAGGCACCAAGTCCAGTCACTTGCACAATCCTTTTTTAAAATTACAACCAAATCCCCCATTATTGTCATTTGAATGAGCAAACACGCTTAGCATACTTTAGGGGCAAGATATGTCTTAAAATACTAGAGACGTTATTTGCAACACACCTGAAAAATGACTGTAGGTCTTGAAAGTACTGAATAAATTGTACTTCCAGGAGTGTCACACTAAAATACGATCTGGACTGATGCCTTTTGTGTGGATTTAAATAGGAAGACACACAATTTGTACCAATGGTCTAATGATTGCATGCCTCAGAACAAGTAGTTCACAATGACAATCATCTGCCTCCTGTAACAATTCTGCTCAAATTTTCAGCAGCTCCCAGCACAAGTGCTCTGTTGTAGACTTACGTGGGTGCATGGGACTCACAGCCCTCATGAAAATAGAATAGCATTTCTTTCTGCTGCCTTTGTCTTTCAGACCTTCCAGCACTGCATATTTCTTAGGTACCACCTTTACAAGTTCTAAAGGGCATCTGTTGATTTCACATTGGACTTTAAAAAACAATGGACTTGTAAATGAAGATGGCAACTTTGAGCCACTACATCTGTCTCTGTGGAAAAAACCTATCTTTTACTCTTCTCTGTGAAAGTTTAGTCTCTATAAAGGTAGCAGCCAAGAAACCAGTCATTTTTCATGCATTGCAACAGATCTTCTTAACACTGTTATTTACATACTATTGATTTGTTATGTTTGGCCATCTGTTTGTGGGTGAAATACTGTAGGCATATTTCATTTTCTTTTGACTTTGCTTAAAAAGCTTACCAAAATCTTCTCTTTTTTCCCCTTATAAATACTCTATGTTCTTTTCATCCTGTTGGAAAAATGCTACATAATGATAATCCAAGACACTAACATTACCCTCAGTGAAGTATCATCTGTGGGTTTCTTTAGGATCTGAAGCACTGAATGGATGAGTCTAAGTACTTCTTTCACTCTAGAGACTTTCTTTTTTCACTTTTACAATTAAATGGAAAGCATGATTTCACATAGTTTAACTCTATGTTCCTCTATTTAAAATCCTCTAAACAATGCCAATAATTTTGAATCAGTTAATACCTTTAAACAAAAAAAATACACATTAGACAAGGACAATATAATGTCTACGTTCCACTTCAAATCCAGCTAGAAGACAACCTGCTATACAAATACCCTGGAAGCGATATCATGTATAAATCCTTTAACAGCAGCTGCTTTGAACACAGTAGCTGATCTGAAATGCCCTGTGATTTAAATCCAAGTCATACACAAAGTAATCCTCAAACAACTGAATCCTATTTAACTTCTCAAAACATCTAAATTTGAATGTAAGAAAAGCAAGCATTTCTAAAGCCCCACTTTTAAATACACATTTAACCTTAATCTCTTTTTCTGACTCTTTCTTAAAGTATACCACCTGTACATCCATCTCAATTATATGTTCATGTATATACATATATTTAAATGTATAATGTATGCAGCTTACTAAGAACAGATTTGAATGAGACTTTTCCTCAGTTCTAAGACTACCACTGCAATTATCAATGCCTGGTCACAGTTTGGACAGCAATATGCTGTATCTATGCTCTATACTTTTTTGATCTGGTAAGCAGGAAATATTTATTTGGTATTCTTTTTTTCCTTTCCCAATACAAGAAAACTACCAAAGAAAAAGCAAACAAAATGAAATAAATCCCATTCCCTACCGGGCCCAAACCAAGCTATTTCAAAATTCATAATGAGAGAAAACTGGATAGCCACACAAGAACAAATAATTTATGGTAAGGCTTATACCAGCATGATAACAACACTTAAGCCTACTGTTATGGTACTGATTTGCAAACAAGTGCTGGGTTGGTGCAGAAAATCTGTGTGTGAAAGACAAAAGTCCTGATGCAGATTACTTCTCTCTGGACTGACATGAGGGGAAATTTAATGTCTATATTAATCCATCACCACTCCAAATCTAAGATGGTACAACTCCACTATATGCATTCCTTGAGCTGAATATCAAGAATGCAGCTCAACAAGCTTACTTTTAGTCACTGGTTTTCCACCAGTTGCTGTTTTTTCCCCACCCCCCTAAAGCCATGACTAGGTGAGATGCTCACAGCTGACCTCGCATCATGTCAGGAGAGGACCCAGTGAAGATGCCAACTCCAAATCAAAGAATTTATTACTTTTATAGTTTATGACACTCAGAGGCTTTGACTTTTACCCCTGAAGCCCACACCCACAAGGATTCAAAAACTACTATTTCTTCAGCTTCTTAATTCTCACCCCTTTGCTTAAAGCTACTACCTATGGCAGAACTGATACAAAGGACCATTTCTGTGCCTCAGCCATTCCAGTTCAAAGCCTAGTGTCTTTACTGAGCCACACGAAAAAGCAGCAAAAATAGAGGCAAACATCCACTTCTGTCAGCTTTACTACAGTTTTACTACACAGAAGTTGACTTCCACAAAGGACAAGGATGAAAGATTGGAAATGGCATCTTCTAAGAGGCTGCAGGAAGACTCACCAGCACCTGTCTGTCAGAGATCTCAGTGCCTCTGGAAGTTAGCATCTACGATCAGTGTCTCCCTACTTTTTACAGAGCACTTATGACTAAAAAAAAGTGGAAAAAGTTTATAAAAGCCACAGTACTTGGCCTAACAGTAAAAAACTAAACTCATTTTAGCTTTCCATCTCCTCAGCTGTTTTTCAGTCTGTTCAGTGGTACTCTGTCTTTCTCCTAAGTAGGAATAAAAGCAGTCATTCATCCACCGTTTGGGTTTCAAAGACTTCAATGCTTAAGCTTCTTTAAAAAGGTTTGTTGATACTGATAACTTTGCAGTGTGATGACACACTGGTGTTGTATCATTTTTATTTGTATCATACTGATGTTTATTCAAGCCCTAAAAAAAGCCTTGAGCACTTTGTAAGGTTATTTCTATGGAACAACATTTTAAATAAAATCAATAAATAATGTGACCTGAGTATAGTGAGCTGCTTACACTGCCTATGAATTGCTACTATAAGTCTCTCCTAGGCTCATAAACTTCCTGTTGCCTGTCCGGTAGTCTTCAATACAAATTTGAATGATTCAGCCAGACACACTGGGACAAGTGAACCTAAAAGAAAATAGCAAAAATCAGTTCTCGGACATGATAGGAATTCTGAATTTTTTCAAGTATAGAAGTCATCAAAACAGCCAAAATGAAAGGGACATTCAGAACTAGAGCATAGTGCATTTCTACATGTGATTTTAAAATGTTTCAGAAGATATCTTCTTCCCTTCTGACAGCTCCTATTTTTAATTCAGTTACCTACTCCATTTTCATAACATAGAAACTTTGTTCCCCTTTCTTCTGTATGCCAGGCCATTAAACTACCCCATGGCATGCGGTGGTACACGGATTGGCCTAAGCATGCTCAGTGGGGCAAAACTTCTCAGGAAGATAGAAATTAAGACCTGGAATTCAGGTTATAAAAGTTGGAAAATATTGCTACTTTCTGATGACTGCACTGACCCACATAATTGTACACAGAAGAGAACTATTTTCTAAAATAACTATGCTAGCACAACTGCTAACATGAATTTAGTTAAGCTTTATAAACATAGCCTGTAACAATATGGCTTATACATCTTCCTGTATGGGACACAGCAGTGTAAATTTGTTAAATGACTGTGTATGTGTATCCCAGCGGGGGAGGATACAGATGTGCAGACATGGAGACCCCTTAAACTATACCAGTTACAGGTAAAGTGGTAATGTTTGTGGGTAGAGAAAGCCTTAGGCTAGGGCCAGAAAAAACTTTTTGGATACTATAACTGTCTGTTAGGGTGATGCGTCTACACTGATAATGGCTACAATGTACCTGATGCTACAGCAGTAAGAACTATATTAACAAGAGAAAGTTGTTTTCTGGATTGGCATAAATAATATTGATGTAACACTTTTTTTTTTTTTCCTCTTGGTGTTGTCTTTATCAGCTCAATCGTGGCCTCTTCTCCTAATACAGCCTGAGTATTACAAACACATAAAGACTAATTATTTTACTACAATACATACAGAAATAAAAAAACATTTATTTCAAAAATTTACAGAGAAAAAGGATAGCATGACTTTTGCTTCTTCTTGCTCTCTGTTTCCTTGCCTTTCATTGGCTATGAAGCAAATTGCATTTGAAATTGATGGGGGGCAGGGGGGAGAGAAAACCAAAACTGCTCCTCAGTGAAATGGCTACTGGATGAGGATTCACATTCTCTTGCTTGTTGTTAGTGCTATGCTTACACCTTACAAGAACACCATTAAATACAATACACTTTTAGGCAGGTATATTACATAGCTATGAGAAAGTAGTAAAAGGAGAGAGAGAGGAATGAAAGATTATTAACTAAGTTTCGGGCCTTCTAATTGATATAGTGATGTCTCAGCACCATCACTGAGCTGATCAATATCCCAATCAATATCCTCATTTGTAACTTTATGGGTATTTCAGGGGAACAAGGCATCACACCTTGTAAAAAAAAAAAAAAACCACGAAAACCAAATTCCATATATAAATCATGCTTAGCACTGAAGGCAAATAATAAATGCTTATCTGACCAACTTTTTTAATGTTTACCTAAAGGAAACCTACTTCCATCAGTTACAGTAATTCAACATCAGAAACAAAACCTATCTTCCAGTCCTGCTGAAAAAGGGAAAACAAATCTTGCGACTTCCAGAGCTGTATTTTCCTAACCAAATTAACTGTTTCCTCCAATTTTTATCCAAAGGCTCCCTCAAATTCTTAACTCATACACCAAGGATAAACTAATTTGAGGCGGGTTTTCCAGATGACCATTTAATGAACTCTATAGACTGACAAGTAAAACACTGAAGCAGTATCTGAGCATTAATCCCCACATGCCAGTGAGCCAACAGATACCAAAGCAGCAGTAGTAGATACCAAAGTAGTGACACTTTCCTCTTTCTCTCAGAAGACTGCCAATTATTTCATTAACAGTCATTATCATTATCCCCATCATCTTATATTTCTATATGCAAAACTGTTTCACTTTTATAGAAAAAAAAGTGAAGAAAACACTGACAAACTTTCCCAAAATGATCTTGTATTTTGACCTTTTTGCATCATAGATAAACTGGTTTTGATGGGAGTCTACTTTATAAACAACAGAAAAAGTTCTTTAATAGAATTGGTCATTTGCATGCTTTAATATTCACTGTTATCATGACATACACATGGAAAAAGAACAGGTAAAACTTAACCTTCTGCCTGTGGAAATCCAGCTTCCTACCACTTGAAGCAAAGCACAGTCTTCAGCTATTTCAGTGCAAGGCATATGTTGCACAACTCTTGATTCAATTGCAGAGACAGTGGCATTGTTGTACGCTAGTCAATTTACTACAATACTCCATTGCTCCCCTCCTTGACCCACAGATATCTAGACTCATAAAAAAGCTACATTTGAAAGAAGAAAGCTGTTCCTTGAAAGGTCAAGAGTGTATTACATAGAGCACAGATCATAAAGCAACACACCACCACACTTGTTCTTTCGACTGTACTCGAAACCATTCATTTGTTTTCTTGTTATAAAGAAAATCTTGCAGACATATCTGAACAATTTTTATGGCATACAATATTTGCCATACGAGTGTGACATATCAAGAGGGTATGCAGTTATATCCCTGTATATCTATATGGACATTTGATTTATTTTATCATGAAATTATGATAAAATGTGCAACTTGTGTTAAACTTCTGACAAGTTCCTTGTTTTTAAGCACATATGTATAGGAATACACACACGTATAAAAATTAGGCACTTTACATTAATCTAGAATAGGCTGATAAAACATACTTTGGCTAATACTTTCTGCTAAAAAATGAGTTGGCAATTATGCCAAATCCAAATATTTTCAGTTGAAATCAAACATTGGGAAGGGTTAGAATACTTGATTTAATTTTGTTTCAACAAAAATTTCAAATTTTACAGCAAGTACTGAGGTAATATTCAGGCAACAGTTTTCTCTAACTTGCATGTCCTTCCTGTTCCCTTTTCTGCCCCTCACTTTATGTGAGTCGCGTGGCTAGGATACTCGCATGAGTTCTAGCCTTGATTTTCTTTGACCTTCTTTATCATTACGGTGTAGAAGGTAAGCTTTTACTTGTCCAAAGACTATCCTAAACGTTGCAGATAACAGGCCTTCCCTTGAAGAAATTCCATTTTGTAAAAAAAGCTTAAAATATACTAGAGCAAAAACTTGAAGGAACACATATGCAACCATGTAATTAGATGGTGGATGACAACAATCAGCCCTAGCACTTGGTGGAATTTGTGAAAGTCATCTACGTCTTCTCATTAACCTGATTTTACATTTGTATTAAAATGGTCAGAAGAAAGTTGTAGATTTCTTAAAAAATCCTGAAAAGTACTGGCTTCACCCAGACCCAAATTAATTTGTCTTCAGGTGGGCTTCTGAACTGAGAAAAGATCAGTTATTATACACCTAATGTAAAACCATGTGTTAGTTCTTAAGACAGAAGTATCAAGTTGTCCAAGTCAACAGTCAAAAGCTTTAAGAATACTAACAAGGAGGTGCAAAGAAAACTTGAAGCACAAGGAGGTGAAAGAGAGGTGCGAGGAATATGAAAAGGCATGAAAACTTCTCCCTAAAATATACTGAGATGCACTGCATCCCTTTCAAGAAAAGAAAAAGACATGAATTCATAATAAAAATTAACATTAATACTGACTAGAACAAAGTGAGAAGACTGGAAGTTTCTGTTCTCCCTCATTTACGATTCAGGAATGCTTGCTGATAAAATGAACACCAGTTTAAAACTTGTAACCTGAGCTGCCCCCCCCCCCCAACGTAATCACAAGC